>JBBBDQ010001603.1:2945000-3462500 GCA_037127315.1 Ascarosepion bandense | reverse complement strand
AATAGCTATTCAACGAAATGTAATTATCAGAATTTATTGATATAATATATATATATATATATATATATATATATATATATATATATATATAAAAGGATAAAAACAAATATGTTTCAATTTTATTAAAGTCTTTAATCCCATTTTATCTATATATATGATAGTAGTTGTAGATATATAGATATATACATGAAATAAGATTTGAAGTAAAAGCCTCTATAAAATTAAAATATATTTTTCATTCACTACTGTTGCCTTCCTCTTTTCATTCTTCTTCATTTTTTCTTTTTTTATATCATTCCTTTTCCTTCTTCCTCCTCATTCCTCTCATTCCCCTCATCCTCTTCCTTCTCCTCTTTCATCTTCCCCCCAATAATATCGTTCTCTCTACTCGCCATCTTTTTCAATGTTTTCTCTCTCTTCTTCTCATCTTTTCTCTCGCCATCTGTCACTCCACTTTCCATCTTCTACATTAACTTGTCTCTCCTTTTCCGTCTTCTCTTTCTCCTTATTCTTTTTTCTGCATCATCTTTCTCTTCAATTTCTCCATCTTTCTCTCCTTTTTCTCCATCTTCATCCTTTTTCTTTCTATCCCATCTTTCCTCTCCAATCTTCTCAATTTTTCAATTGGAGTAGATAGATCTATCGCCCGGTTCACACTCCACCCACGTCTATTGAACAGGTTAAGAGGCTCATCCCTTGTTCCCTGTTTAGGATATGGTTTCCGGCTTTCTCTTTACCAATCTTCTCACTTTTTTTTTTTCAGTTGGAGTAGATGGATCTATCTATCGCCAGGTTCACACTCCACCCACGTCTATTGAACAGGTTAAGAGGCTCATCCCTTGTTCCTTGTTTAGGATGTGGTTTCCGGCTTTCTCTTTTCCAATCTTGTCACTTTTTTTTTTTCAGTTGGAGTAGATGGATCTATCTATCGCCAGGTTCACACTCCACCCACGTCTATTGAACAGGTTAAGAGGCTCATCCCTTGTTCCCTGTTTAGGATGTGGTTTCCGGCTTTCTCTTTTCCAATCTTGTAGCCCCCTGCACATCAGTGGCATTACCGCCTTGCTCAGGGTGATACGATTAAAAAAAAAAAAAAATCATCTCTGCTTCACACCACTCTCTATTGCCTTTATACTCTTCTCTCTCCTTCACCATTGTGTTTTGAATTCCCTCTCTATCTAGTTGACATCTCTTTTTTTTTCTTTTCCTAATCTGTTTTCAGTTCGCCTTTTCATCCTTTCCATCTTTTCTCTTATTTTCTCTTGCCTTTATTTTTCACATTTTTTACTATTTTTCTTCTCCTAACAATTGGCCTTAAATTTATTTCCTCCATGAATTTCCCAACACCAAAGTATTTTGAAAGAAGTCTAATTGATACAAAGTTTTACAATTCTCATAAGTACTGCACAAACGCATAGACACCAGCAAGAACGCATATGCTGGCAAAAATGCAGTCACATCCATATAAACAAACCCTTACATGCACACATATAGACACATACTTAATTTTCATTCATATCTGTTTTGGCAATATACTAGCTTTTTCACACACACACACACACACACACACACATATATATATATATACAAACATATTTTTTATCGTTTTACCTCAAGGAAGCAATATAACAAGGATATGCATGTGTGCCTGTGTTATATATATATATATATATATATATATATATATATATATATATATAATGTGTGTGTATATATGTGCATATATACAGATATATACACACACACACACACACACACACACACACACAGAAGCACATACATATGTAATAATTTATGCATTTATGGACATACATATGCATATATTTTTATGCATGTATATCTATTTCTATCTCTCTCTACATATATATACATACATTTATGTTTATATGCATTTATGTATATATATTATATATATATATATACACATCTATGTTAATATGCATTTATGTATATATATATACACATCTATGTTTATATGCATTTATGTATATATATATATATACACATCTATGTTTATATGCATTTATATATATATATATATATATGTTTATTTATATTTATATATATATATATATATACATGCATACATAAATACACATCTGTTTACATGCATATCTATATATGCCTGGATGTGTGTAGTTATATAACTACACCTATCTAGGCATATGTCATCAACATATGCAACTACACAGATGCAATCACAGAGCCATGTAGATACACACACATTTACCCATCCCCGTACGCACATTCTTCTTAGTCATATGACGTCTTGGATTTTTTCCTGAATTTAACGAATCTATTTTTTTCTGTTGCCATTTTTATTCAAACCAACAAAATAAGTAGGAACAATTTGTTTGGCTGCCAAACTGGATGGGGTCAAATGGCACATGCTGACCAATAAGAAAAACACTAAATAATCTTCAATTCAAGATTTCAACAAGAAACAATGCAATAACGATGAGTCTGAGTGGTGAAAACATTAGCATTGTAACCATGAGACTCGGGTTCAAATCTCAACATAGCCAGTTTAATAATGAAAATAACATTAAAATATTTATAGAAAAGGAGAATTATGTTACAGCTGTGTGAAATTGACTGAAGCTGAGATGCCAAGTCAGGAACAATAACATTGCAGATTCATTTTTTGATTTTATTGAGAATTTCTAAATATACAGTAAAAGCACCAAACCAGATGTATATGGTGCAGCTAATATTTGATGTGCATTGTGGTGCAGTGGATATCAGCTTGGAACAAGAAATCAGTGAGCTGAGCTCAAATTCCAGTTGAATTAGTTGCATTCACTTACGGACTAATACCTTTGGGTAAGGTATGGCCCAATTTCATCCCTTCAGCTATGGTTTAATAATAGCAGGATCGATTGTGTTCTATCGTGAAGTCATGTCAATCCATTTTTAATCACTGACGTGAGCATACCTAACACTACAGATTGGTCATTTGATTTGCTGCCATAATTATTGATGTGGAGCCCAAAGTGAGTCCACGGAAATATAACACGGAACCCGAGGTGTAGGTTAAAGAAAGATTTATCACAGGAACGGTTACAAAGAAGAAGGTACAAATAAGTAGAGCTTACGAATCCAGTATAGTCCTTGGTAATCGACTGTGGTCATGCGCACAGTGCTACTGTCTCCTTGTCTCCTCACACACTAACTGCTATCACACACCTATTAATATAGCAGTGGGTGAGTCCATGTTGAGGTGAGTCTGGGTTCCACAACAATTATTTAGAAAAAGTCTACTGGCAACCAGTCTACTGCAGAAAATAATGGCAACCTACTGTGGGAAAATCTTCTATTCAGTCAATGTCTCTTTTAAGGCATGATCACTCATAGCACTTAACTGACTAAATATTTCATGCACAAATCAATCTGACAATCTGAAAGTATTTTCTGGCTTTAGATAATCTGCAAAAGGTTGATAAACCATAAAAACTCATTTGTAATATCATGCCCAACTAAACTAAGGTTTTTCTTTGTTACTATCATTTTTTTTTTGTCACTAAAACTCACAAAATTTAATATAATTGAAACCTTGTAACATATGGTTCTTAGTTTTCTTGTATATCATTGAAATTTACATTCAAGTGTTAACTTTTCGTGATATGCAATGGAATATTTCCTATACGTTCATATGGACAACAAGGATAACAAATTTGAATAAGAGTTACACAAGATATTTTTTTGCCATACTTATTATAGTGCAATGCAATCTTGTGTATAATGCAATCCCCTGTTTTTGTAAGTAAAAAATAGGAATGTTTCTTATTGTGGTATATAATGCAATCCTCACTTTCTCTTTGCATAAAACCTGTGAGACATTCAGTTTTCAGTTTGCACAATGAATCATATTATCCTTAAGACAATTTTAGAAGCCATTGTAAACTCTGTGTTTGGATAATTTTGATTGGTTAAAAGGAAGTAAAGATGAGGGCATCAGTCACAGAAAAAAATCATAGATTCTTGATTGCATATGGTTACTAAAAGCCTGCTTTTTAAATTAACCCTGCAAGTCAGTTATTCTAACCAAAAACAAGTAGCTATCTCAACAAGTATGTACTTCATAAGAAGAGCAATTTTATAGTTGTACCCATGTCTTGCGTATGACGATAAACTATATCCAGTAGCAAGGCCTCTGATCGGGAGATTGAAGGTTTTGAGAAGTAAAAAAAACCCTTTGAATTGCTTTTGTTCCTAGGCCCACTCTGACCCGGTGTGGTAGCACCTGTTAGGGTCCCAGCTCTGGGCAAATAGTTAATTCCGTAAACTGGGGTCATTTAAGTTAAAAGTTAGGATAGGTAAAAATATTTATCTTGGAATAGCCACTTATCTAAGAGTAGAAAATCTCTGATATAAAATCCTCTACACCTGCTCTGTATAGAATAGGGTAGGCTGAACTCTTTACCTTTGGTAGGTAATCATCCTAGAGATGGTGTCTCGATAAAAATACCGAGTTTCTAGTCTCTTAAACTGGTTGATGTTAATAAGGGCATATAGCTGTTAAACTCACTTCAATATTTCATGATGGGTTCAAAGATGGAGCAATCAAGAAAACTCTGTCTAACACATGCTAGCATAGAAACAGATGTTAAATGATAAAGTTGATGATGATGATGACACAACGTTTTTTTTTATTGACCTTCTACTTTTATGTGCCATGATTCTTCAGGACATAGATGATCATGGCTCTCCACATTTTCCTGTCCTTTGTAGCTGTGAATAGAGTTTTTTTTTTTATCTCTCCTAAACCTTGTCCCACCTTCCATTTATTCAAGCTCATTCTTCTTCTACATATCATGTCCTGTTAGAACATTGGCGATCATGGCTCTTGAAATTTCCTGTCCTTTATAACTCTCAGTAAATTTTGTATTTTTGTTATCTCTCCTAAGCTTTGATCCTCTGTTCGTTTATGTTATGGTGCCCTTCTACGTGGAATGGAGTCTTTCTCCTGCTAT
The DNA here is from genome assembly GCA_037127315.1 of Ascarosepion bandense. Lineage (NCBI taxonomy): Eukaryota > Metazoa > Mollusca > Cephalopoda > Sepiida > Sepiidae > Ascarosepion > Ascarosepion bandense. Next base: position 3,457,527 of record JBBBDQ010001603.1, on the reverse strand, counting down.
AAATAATAGCCAGCATGACTTCTGGGGACGCAGCTCTGAGGCAGTCGTGTGACAGTCTAGAGACAGTCGAGACGCAGCACAATTATACTGTTTGGACTTACACTTCTACTTGCTGACTACTAACACTCTTCATTGTATATATGTTCTTGTTATTCTAACACCTACCTTCTTGTTTCCATGTCTTTCTTTTTGGCCCAAACAGGCCACAACAACTGGACGACAAAGATTTGTCACAACAATTTATACAAGCTTGTTAGGTAGGTTATACATCATTTTCTTCTATCTTTGCTTTCTGTTATGTTTTTAACATGACAAAATAAAACGGTAATGGAAAAATGACACACTCGCCGAGTACTGGAAATAATTAGGGAATTTATTATTGTGGAAACATGAGTATAGCAAACAGTTGTGGATGTTGAACAACCATATGTTTATAGAGAGCGTGGCAAACCTCAGCCTGCCATGTTTGCTTGTCTCTACCGGAAGTCCCTTCTCTTTGTCTCCCAGCATGCACCTGTTAGCTGGGGAACGGACCCCCTTGAATCATCTAGGGGAGGTAACTTTTGACCCTTTTTAATGGTGATCCTAATACTTTCATTGTCCTTAGAGTATCAAATTTTCCGAGCCCCATTTCTTGATTATTTGTTATGAAACTTTCAACTATCCCATTCTGATGTTAAGCATAAATATCGTCTTTGTTGCCATCTTTATTAAAACTTGATTGTTGTTTACGGGTTTAGTCCATGGTATACTCAGTATTTTTCTGTTGAACCAAATTTTTGTTGCTTCGAGTCTCTTCTTCACATGCAAGGAGATTGTCCAGTATTTACTGCTATATAGAAGAACTGATTTAAATATTTAGAGGACGGAATATGTGACACTGCTAAAATTCCAAAAGCTATGCCAAGTATTAAGAGACAGAAAAAACATGGTTAGAAAGAAAGAATAGATGACTGAACTGTTATGTATTTTTTGTCTCTATGGCAGGGAATGAGGAACAATTACAATAAATCTTATTTACGAGGTATTGGCAGAGTATTTCTTTCTTTCTTTTTCTCACTAATACCAAGTAGCATCTCCGATGTGGCTTTTCCATTTTTCCACACAATAAAAATGGTATAGTCCATTTATTTATGTGGTAATGTTAGGGTGTTTCTTTCTCTGAGTACAAAATAGAAATATGTCTTATTGTTGTCTATAATGCAATTTTCACTTTCTTTCTGCTTAAAATCTGTGAGACAATCAATTTTCAGTTTACACCGTGCATCATATTATCCTTAAGACAATTTTAGAAGTGATTGTAAAGTGTGAATTTGGATAAGTTTGGACGTTTAAAAGGAAGTAAAGATGTGGGCATCTGTCACAGAAAAAAACATAGATCTCTGATTGCATATGCAGGGTGGTTCTTGATAACCAGCTTTTAAATTAACCCTGCAAGTCATTCTAACCAAAAACCAAAAAAAAAAAAAAAAAAAGTAGTTGCATCAACAAGTAGTTGCAATTTATAAGAAGAACAATTTTATTAGTTGTTCAAAGCTTTTTATTTTATTGTACTTCTACTACTATGTAGCATGACTCTTCAAGACATAGGAGATCGAAGCTCTCCACAATTTCCTGTCTTTCTTAACTCTTAAATTTTGTCATTTTGTTATCTCTTCTAATCTTTGTTCCTTCATCCATTAACACAAGCTTATTAGATAAGTTATGCATTGTTTTGTTCTATTTTTGCCTTCAGTGTCTTTGGAGTATCAAATTTTCCAAGCCCTCTTTCCTTATTATTTGTTATAAAAATTTCAACCATCCCATTCTGATGTTAAGCATAAATAGCTTTTCTGTTTCCGTCTTTTTTACAACTTCATTGTTACTCACAGGATTTCAGTTTGCATGATGCATCATCTTATCCTTAAGACAGATTTATAGCCATTGTAAACTCTGGGTTTGGAAACCTTTCGACATTTAAATATAAGTAAATGTGGTTCTACAGAAGGATGCTGCGAATATCATGGATCGAGCATGTGAGCAATGATGAGGTCTTGGAAATGATGGAAACAAAAAGGAAATTAATACTGAACATCAGGAAGAGACAGCTGAAGTTCCTGGAACATGCAATGAGGAAGGAGGGCTTGGAGAATCTGATACTAACAGGTCAGATAAAGGGAAAAAGAGACAGGGGAAAGCAGCGGATAATATATTTGAAGGACCTTATCAGATGGATGACAGAACAAGGATTGCATGGCGTAACAGGAGAAGGCATGCTCAGAGCTGCCAGGGATAGGGATAAGTGGAAGGCCATGGTCGTCTACATCCTGAAGGGACAAGGCACATAGAAGAAGAATATATATGTCAACTGTTTACAAGAAATTTAATGTGGATATAAAATGGGGGATCAATTCTATATTATGATCAATATATAAACTGATCCCTCATTTTGTGGCCTTGCTAGTTTATAAACATTTATATTTTAGATTTATGGTCTTAAGCTAGTAGATGGTAGATTGGGGCTTGGGTGGTGCAACAGGAGAAAGCATACTAAGAGCCACCAGGGATAGGGAGATGTGGAAGGCCATGATCGCCTACGTCCTTAAGGGACAAGGCACATAAAAGAAGAATATATATGCCAACTGTTTATAAGAAATTATAAAGTGGATATAAAATGGTGGATCAATTCTATATTATGATCAATATATAAACTGATCCCTCATTTTGTGGCCATGCTAGTTTTATACATTTATATTTTAGATTTATGGTCTTGTAGCTAGTGGATGGCAGAGTGGGGTTTAGGTGGTGCAACAGGAGAAAGCATGCTAAGAGCTACCAGGGATAGGGAGACGTGGAAGGCCATGATCACCTACACCCTGAAGGGACAAGGCACATAAAAGAAGAAGAAAGACAAGGGTAACGGCCACAGAAAGAAATAACATTAATTAGCAAGACTTGTATCAGTAAATCCTTATTATCTCTGAAATATTTTTACAATCTAAAATTAATTTCTGACATTAAATAAGAAAAAGGACTTCGCCTGGACAATGCCAGGTATCATTGCTGGTATCTTAGAGAAATAACTTTTCACTTAATTTCACACCAGTTATTATGAACAAAACACGATGTGGAAATGGCTGACAAGAAAATCAGAAGTTATCAGAAATTTTTGTTTGAAATTCAGACAAGGATAGCTCATTTATATTATCATCTTAAGCAAGTTTGTCAATGTATGTCTTCAAAGGATGCCCAGTACTGATATGCATGTTTGATTTGGGATGAATGTCTTACTATTGAAAAAGTTGCTAACCCTTAACAAACCTTTCATTGGCAAATTCAACTTGTTTGCCAGTGAGCAGTAACTCAATTCAGAAATGAAGGGATTCTAGCATTTCCAGCCTAGCATTTCCAGCCTAGCATTTCCAGCATTACATGTGATTCACTCTTGTGCAGAGACTGAGAATGAGATTGACTGCTCTGTCGAATCCAATCAATTACATGCTGCATGGCTTCTTGTAATTCTCATTTAATTTGATCCATACCCTCTGACCTGCCGAGCTTGATTAAATCTACCGGGAGTAATACTTGTAATGATATAGCTCACTCTTTGAGATGCTTGGATTTGCAAATCCCACTATCATACCACGACAAGAATCATTGATGAAGCACATATTTCCACTGTGTGTCAAATTTTCCAAATCCTCTTTCCTCATTATGTGCACTAGAAATTTCCCCATTTTTTTTTTTTTTTTTTGGTGTTCAATATAAGTGTCCTTTTTTTTTCCAATTGCTCCAAACCTATAGGCCTATGGCTACATCATGTTGAAACAACAGTTCTCATATGATCACCAAAGTTAAGCAATGTCAAGCCTAGTCAGTACTGAGATTGGTGACCACTTGGGAACACCAGGTATTATAACTTTAAATGTGTGGGTGGTGTAATGTATAACAATTTAAAAATATTAATTTTTGGCTTTAAATCTCCTATTAAAGGTTGATAAACTGTAAAAAGTCAATCAATCCGCAACATAACAATATATCAGGACCAGAAAAAAAATATTTATTTTCTTGAAATGAGTTTAAAAATTGTTAATAACATGAATATTGATTAATAATAATGAATTGAAGTCATCCATACTGCAGGGAAGTTATAACCCTGAGTAAACAATTGTTATATATCGCCGTATGACGACAAAACAACAAACACGCATATATAAAAATATAAGGTTATATTTTTATTAGTATCGACAAACTGTGTGGAATAGAGAATGGAAAGGGTGAGGGTGCATATGTCGGCTGACGGGAGTGTATTCTGCCTGTGTTGTCTCTCTCTGCTTTACCGGCCGTTCTCTGCTACTACTCTACTGGCGAATCCGTGTGCCGAGGTCTTTTTATAATCTTCCAGAACCGGGACTTTTTCTTCCGGTTTTGCCTCGCCCACGCACGCCCACGTAATTCTCAGAGACACCTGTTCTGTTTGCCTCTGTAGTTATTTCCGCTGCTGCCAGAAATAAGAGTCAAACGACATCCGTTCCTTTCAACGACCGGAAACACCCTCGCTTGCATCAGCCTTCCTCAGGTGGGGCCAGATTGTTATATTACATTCCTCGCCCTCCCATTTTCCAAAATGTTCACCTAAGAATATTTTAAGCGCAACACCCTCACACTCCTCCCCATGCCACACAAGCCCGACAATTGTATAAAACATGTGCATGCCGAAACAAAAAAAACAACAAAAAAATATATAGGGGAGCCTACATCGGCAACCCAACAATGTTCGTGTCCACCGTGAAAATTGTTCTACCAGCTCGATGTTTCATTGTTTTTTTTTTTGTTTTTTTTTTAATATCCATTTTCACAGAATTGGGCAAAGTTCTTAAAAATGTTCATTTTCTTTCTTGACTCTGTCCATAAGCGTAGACGCCTCGATGCATGACCACATGATCATAGGCGGTAACCGCGCCCCAGTTTCTAAACTGACATCGAGTAAATGACCTTTGACCAACACCATGCGTGTTTCTGCTCGAGTTTATTGTTACACATGTAACTTCATTTAATTTAATTTCAAACATACTATGTTTGAACACAGAAAAATGGCCATTATCTGCAGTACATATCATTCATAATCTGACCGAGAAATGTTCAATAGAAAATGAAGAAAATTACCCTGATTCCAACGTTAATCCGCATGCAATTTACTTGTGGAGGATTAGAGGTTTCATCTATATTAATTTAGTCTAAAAAAATGGACCCGTGACTCGTAGTTCCTTAGTTTGTACAATGTTTTCTATTCCTTGAACTACTTCCTCTGGATTCGAATCCAAGCATATCTGATTTGTTGACATCTCTCTGTTTAACGCAGAGACATTTGAGTGTTGAACACCCGTTGACCCCGGAGTACTATTCACAACGGATAACTCCCTTTCCTTTCCCGAAGCACTGTTGCTTCTTTCACACTTAAAAATCCGCTTCCTAGCTATTATTCCAAGGATTATCATAACGCCGACTATGCCAGCAATGACTCCTATCGTCAACTTCTTCGGGAGTTCTTCATATCCTTCACTAAATCTTTCCATATCTATCTGTTCCAAGCTATTTACTAGTTTGCGGATAGGAATCTCCTCCATATCGCGCAATTCTACCGGCATGGTGTCCACTGAAAAATTGGGAAATTTCTGCGTAATTGGGGACCAAACCACTGAACCAGAGACGTATAATTTACTTTATGCTTTAGATACTATTAATAATTTTCCGCGTTTGTATCTCCCTAACTATTTCACTTAAATTATCGTTAATCCTCCCACTGCTTCTTTCCCAATCCTATAGCATATCAGCCAATAAGTCTACAAGACTTTTCAGTTGTTCTTTCTTTTTGTTCCGATCAACTGTGGAATCTGCAGGTCTATCCGTGTCAATATAAAGTTTTCAGAAATTAATATATCTTCAAAAGATATTTCCCAAGTCACATAAATGAAAATTCACAGAGGATGTTGAATTGATGGGAACCTGCACAAAAGCATAATTCACAAACATAGAAATGTAAATCATTTTGTAGTGTACAGTCATTGAAAAGAAATCCAAAAAAAGAAAACCTAACACTGCACAAACCAAAGAAAACATTGTTATCAACAAGTTAATCCAATTATCCACTTTAAAGAGTAGAAGAAACTTCCTTTACATGATTTTACATTTCACTTACTCAATAAAAGTAAGATTAATTAAGCAACATACCAGTAAACTCACTTCACATATATGGTAAAATATTAACAAAAAAATAAATCATTAACTCAGATGTTTTATACTTACAGATAGGTAAATATCTCAACTTTATTCCTCCCGTCAACCCCAACCTATGCGCTCTCCGCTAGGCGTACTACTCTCTGCATGTAGTCCTGCACCCCCTCCGTTCTACCCTTAATGTGTTCGACACCGAACAATCCACATTTCTCAATTCTAGGGTCAGATCGGCAAAAGTATGCTGTTCCATTTTTTTTTTTTCTAACTAGACTTATTATAAACAAGAGCAGAACACACACACTATCAAATCAAAGAGTCACCTACCTTGGCTGATGTCTATAGTCGTGCGGCTGCTTCTATTTTCGTCTTCTTTTTTCTTTCTATCTGGGACTTTTAAGTCCGTTGAATTTCAATCGTCACTGTGGCAACCAGCTCGCATCTAACTGTTTTGTTGTCTCAAAACAGCAAGTCACTAGGCACCAATTATGCGTCTGTTATATATCGACAAACAACAAACATGCATATATATAAAAATATAAAGTTATATTTTTATTAATGACGATGAACCGTGTAGAATAGGGAACAGAGAATTGAGAGAGCGCGCTTCTAATGGGTTGACGGGAGTGTAGTCTGCCTGTGTTGTCTCTCTCTGCTTTACCGGCCGTTCTCTGCTACTACTCTACTGGCGAATCCGTGTGCCGAGGTCTTTTTATAATCTTCCAGAACCGGGACTTTTTCTTCCGGTTTTGCCTTGCCCACGCACGCCCACGTAATTCTCAGAGACACCTGTTCTGTTTGCCTCTGTAGTTATTTCCGCTGCTGCCGGAAATAAGGTCAAACGACATCCGTTCCTTTCAACGACCGGAAACACCCTCGCTTGCATCAGCCTTCCTCGGGTGGGGCCAGATTGTTATATTACACAATTATAAATCCCTAACATCGATATATACAAAAATATTCATAAAAATGAGAAACAGCAAGATGTGGGAACAACAAAATGAAGATTATTAAATAAAGAAGACAAGAGGAAAACTATATTTTCTTGCATATGCATTTTATCCTGTGATGGACTTTATCAAAACAAAGGGTTGAAATAAATTTTATTTTGAATAAAGTCTGTGAAACTCCTTTCTGTGTACTTGTTTTCCTGATAGCTACAATTTCCAAGAGTTTAAATGCAACATCAGTTTCCATCTCTTATTTTTTCCTCAACACCCACTGGATCTCATTCTTCTCCCTTTTTCACTCTACCCTCATGCAACTCTCTTCACATCAGTATTCCCGTTCTTTTCTTGCCCATTCTTTAACACCCCTCGCAACTGGTTCTTCTTGTGTTCCTCTTTCTCTTTGCTCTCCTTTTTTGTAATCTTTCACTCTCATCTTATGTAGACCCCTGCACACAAGTGGCAGTACTGCCTTGCTTGGGGTGAAATGATTAAGGAAAAAAATTAAAGTAGACTTAATATCATGGCCTCCCTGCGATCCTGGTAAAAGAACTAATAATCCAATTTGTTTCATTTTATCGAGAGTAACATAAACATCCAGGAATGCATCCAATGGCAGGTCAGCAAATGAACTAGTCCACTGTTTTAGTGAACTATTCTTTGCTCTAATAAATAGTGCCCTAATCTCTCTTGGAGGGGGATTTTCCTTGGTTGGTTTCTGTTGCTACTCAACACTATATCACTTATTTTTCAGTATCTATAAACAAAAAGTTGTTGATGGCTGGAAAAAATGCTCATAAATATTCATACATCATAGTTCATGTTTGCAGAGAATCTTTTTTTATGTGCAGTATAATTTTATGTTATGAGATGTTAAAATGATGGAAATTAACTGTTTTCTTTGGATTTTTTTAATATGTTTGTTGTATATAATGGCTTGGGAAAGTATTGTTTCTATTAGGATAGGTGAGATTGAGGATGTAAAATAAAATTTATTTCAACTCTTTGCCTGGATAAAGTCCATCACAAAACAAAACACGTAGTTAAGAAAAATAGAGTTTTCTTTTTGTCTTCTTTGTTTAATACTGTTCTTTTCCTCAGATTATAACTGAGTATACTTTTGCAAAATGAGTATTATTTATTATCTGGTTGCCATGTGTTGTTAGAGACACAAGAGACTTTAATACTGAGTAAAATTGTGAGTTTGGGGACAAATGTAGATCAGTATTTGGCAAAATGATAAGATAAAGATTAAGTAAAGTGTATATAAACTTTCTCATATGTTTTTTTATAGATGTGTGTAATGATTATTCAGGTAATTTAGTTAAAAAATACAGGAAGGTCTGGGGTTTTCTTACCTCACATTTTTGTTTAGTGCTAAAAGATAAATGTTACTATTATAGCCTAAAAAAGGAAAAGGAGCTGAAATTTTTGTTGATGCGTGTGTTAATGACCTGTCTGTGTGATCTGTTTGTTCAAAATGTCATGTGTTTGTGTGTTCAGAGAAGAAAAGTGGATTCAATTCTTATTTGTTTAAAATGATAGAATTAATGATAATTATAACATATGATCAGAAGAATGCTAGGAAAATTGATGTAGTTTTAAAAAGACTTGCTTTGAAGGTCGCCGATTACTATTTGTGTAAGCATTCAAATGTACAGACCAGAATCTATTATAATAAATGAAACTTTTAAAATATTTTGGGAATTTGAGATTCAAATGCATCACCCAGTCTAGGCCAGAAGATTGGATCTGGAAGTCAAAAACAAGGAGAAAATCTTCCAGATATAGACTGTAGAGTAAGTCAGAAACAAAATAAAAAGATAGCTAAGTATCTCAGACAATTGGGAATGCTGTGGAGCATTTTTATAATGTTAACATGAATGTTATTTTTGTTGCCACTTGTATAAAGTCTTAATAGCTTCAGTTCTTTCTTGGATTTCCAATTCATCCATTCTTGACTCAAATGTATTTTGGCAATTATAGGCATGACAGTCACCTTTTTATTTCACACATGCGCATGAAAAGTCATGATGAATTAATATGAAATAGTTTGAGCAGAAATAAAAAGAACATTTTTCTTTTGGAGAATGGAAAAATATTTCTTAACAGAAATTCTTTAAATTATAATTATCATGTCATTTTTTTTCTCTCTTTATCTTTTACTAAACTTTAAAGACTTTATGTTATCTTCACTTGGCGTTGATCTGAGTAGACTAGGTTTTTTTTTGGTTTTTTTTTAATCATCTCACTCCAAGCAAGGCATTCCACTGCCACTATTGCACATGGGGCTACATAGGGGAAGGTAAAGAGAAGGAGTGGTTAGACATTGGGAATGTCAGGAGGAAGGTGACAGATGAGTAAGGATACCGAGGATGAGGGTTGGGCAGATGGGAAGAGTGTTTGATAGAATGGGAGCAGGTTAGTGTGTTAGGAGGTGTCTATTGACCATACATTTAAACTCCTGGAGATTGTAGCCATCAGGGAAGCAATCGTTTGGAAGAGAATTCCACAGTCGGGAAGTGTGAGGAAAGAAACTGTTGGAGTAGAAGTTACGGCTGCATTTTATCAGTTTCACTGTAAAAGGGTGGGATCTAGTTGCTAATCTAGTTGCTAAGGTTTTATAATGTTAGTTTTTTAACATTATTTTTAAAGGAAATTTGGTAACTCTCAATTTGTGGGTTATAATATTCTGGTATCTTTGTATAAAGTCAATGTACTTACAAATTCTTTGATTAATACATAATAATGCTGTAAGACATCAGAAACCTCCAAACACATAGAATATTGGACCATCCCTGAACACACTCAGACTTCTGTCTGAGTGATTTATATATATTAATATTTGTGGGGACATGATCTCAGTAGCACAATCAATTCAACAGATACATTTGTTGACTGAAGATCTGCATTCGACCATACATGTCGATATTGGCACTTTCTTCCTACATAACAAGCATGAAGATGATGGTCATGCTAGTTGTTATCCGATTAACAAATCCAGTTCCACATCTATGAGATGGTCTGTCCTGCAAAGCAGCAGTTTTCGGGGAAAAAAGCTGTCTGGGTGGAACTGCTTCCTTACTAATGGAATACAGAGGGAATAAGGGTGATTTGACTCCATTGGCACAGCAAGGTGGATCTTAGCTGTAAAGGTCTGAACTAGTGAAACTAAAGAATTGAATTTGTTTGAATATTTGCAATGGAAGTTGCAATCGAGTAATAACAGGCTTGCAATTTTATATCTGTTTGAAGAAGGCAGCAGGGTTTGCCATGGAAGAAGTGACAGGATTACAAGTTTGTGTCTGTGAGGAAAAAGGCTGCAGGGTGGAAAATATGTCAACTCTCATAAGGCTGTGTATATGAGTTTGAACAAAAACAAGGTGCGAAAGAGTAGGATTGGCTAACTCTCGTTTATGGAGGCTTCCTCTGAATGTTACATTTTTTTTCCATATCAAGAGTCAATCATTACCTATCCTCTACATTCTCATCATTTTCACTTTTTACTTTTACATTTATTTTCTTTTAATCATCTCACCTCTCGCAAGGCAATAAAGCCACTAAGGCATTAGGGATTACTGAATGTTAGAGAATATGATACAAAAAATTAATAAGAAGGAAGAATAAAAAAAGAACAAAAAATTAAGAAGACAGAAGATAGCAATTGACATTGCATTTAAATTTAGAAGTTTAAACTTGACTTGGAAGCTAGAAGAGAGTTTCACAAGTGAAAAATGCAAGAGAAGAAACTATTAGCATAGAATTTACAGTTACATTGAGAAATTTCAAATGTAAAATGATGAGACCTTGCTGCTAATCTACTCAGTCAGTTAAGTGCCACACGTGATACACACTTGGGCAATCATATCTTGAAAGAGACATGGCTGACTAGACAGAAGATTATCCTAAGGCTATAGAACCCAATCTGTCCTGTTATTTAACTCATAACTGGAGGGAAAAGATGGATTCATACCTTTCCTAAGGGTATCTGCACATAAGTGAATGCAATGAATTCAACTGGAATTCAAACTCGACTCCTCAATTTCTCATTCCAAGCTGATATCCACTGCACCACAATGCACATCCCTGCACCCTAATGCACATTGCTAATCTAGTCAGTCAGTTGGTCAGTTAAGTGCCATACGTGAAACACGCTTGGGCGATCATGTCTCTTTCGAGACATGACTGACTGGGCAGAAGATTATCCTGCAGTAGGTTGCCATTGCTTTCTGCGGTAGACAGGTTGGCGTACAAGGCTATAGAACCCAATCTGTCCTGTTATTTAACCCATAACTGGAAGGAATAGACGGATTAATACCTTCCCCAAGGGTATTTGCGCGTAAGTGAATGCAATGAATTCAACTGGAATTCGAACTCAGCTCTCCGATTTCTCGTTCCGAGTCGATATCCACTGCGCCACAACGCACATCTGTTTAATCTAGTACCACACTTAAATTCATAAATTCTAGGTACCACAGAGGAAAGTTTGTCAAAAATATATCCATGGAAGTATTTATAGAAAAAGCACAGGGAAGCTTCATTACAGTGATGTAACTGAAGCCAAAATGCCAGATCAATACTAATAATATTGTAGGTAATGTTTTGGATTTTATCAAGAATCTCTAAATATATAGTAGAAGGATCAGAATAGATGCGGCAGCAATATTCAAAGCAAGAACACATATAAATATCTAAGATAGGTTCTAGAATAAAAATTGTTTTGATGACACAAAACCAACTTTCCTAGCAGTAGACATAATATTGATTCAGTATAATCTTTCCAGTCTATGTCGGTGGAAAACATTGTTCTGAAAAGGTGTAATGAGTCACTCTCTGGGTGTTAGCATCAGTCATGATAAAGGAAGTTAACAAGATTTCTTTCAGGTGAATAAAAGAGAACAGTTTCATTTTGAAGGCATTCCTTGCCCCAGTTAGCAACAGAATGCAGATCATTTTTAAAATCAGCTTCCAATTTAATCTTATCATACCACCCAAGTTTACTATCAGGAGAGGAATAAATGGTTGTGTCACTCACTTGATTCAGCAACCTTTTGATCTTGAGCCTTGCATTGCTTGAAAATTACGAACAAATGAAAATACAAAGTGTAATATGCACATCATGATACCCAGTCTGATAAGGGCAGAACAGACCCATTATTATCATTATCATTATTATTTTGGGGAAGTGTTACTGGGGTTCTTCTTCTATGTGCCTTGTCTTTCCACATCTCTCTATCCCTGGTGGCTCTTAGCACGCTTTCTCCTGTTACACCACCTAAACCCCGCTCTGCCATCCACTAGTTCAAGACCATAAATCTAGAATATAAATGTGTAGAAACTTGCATGGCCACAAAATGAGGGATCAGTTTATATATTGATTATAATATAGAATTGATCCCCCACTTTATATCCACATTATAATTTCTTATAAACAATTGGCATATATATTCTTATCTATGTGCCCTGTCCTTTCAGGACGTAGGCAATCATGGCCTTCCACGTCTCCCTATCCCTGGTGGCTCTTGCTTTCTCCTGTTACACCACGTAACCATCATTCCGTCATCCACCTGATCAGATCCTTCAAATATGTTATCTCCTACTTTTCCCTGTCTCTTTTTCCCTCTATCTGGCCTGTTAGTATCAGGTTCTCCAAGCCCTTCTTCCTCATTGCATGCCCCAGGAACTTTAGTTGTCTCTTCCTGATGCTCAGTATTAATTTCGGTTTCATTTCCATTGGGTATAAATGTATCAAGCCAAATATCTCCATCATGATACTGAGATATGCAAGATACAGTGGAAGATAAAGCAGCACATTTTTTTTTTTATAATCATTTCACCCCGAGCAAGGCATTCTACTGCCACTGTTGCACAGGGGGTTACATTGGGGAAAGTGATGAGAAAGAGTGACAGATTATAGGGAGTGTCAGAAAGTGGCTAAGAGAAGGATGACTGTGGTCATAAAGTGAAGGATCAGTTTATATATTGATTGTAATGTAGAATTGATCCTCCACTTTATACCCACATTATAACAGTATATTTTTTTTTATATAATCATTTCACCTCAAGCAAGGCATTCCACTGCCACTATTGCACAGGGGGTTACATCGGGGGTAAGTGATGAGAAAGAGTGACAGATTATAGGGAGTATCAGGAAGTGGCTAAGAGAAGGATGACTGTGGTCATAAAGTGAGGGATCAGTTTATATATTGATTGTAATGTAGAATTGATCTCCCCACTTTATACCCACATTATAACAGTATAGTTTTTTTTATATAATCATTTCACCCTGAGCAAGGCATTTCACTGCCACCGTTGCGCAGGGGGTTACATAGAGGGGAAAGTAGTGAGAAAGGATGGTTAGATATAGGAAATGTCAGAAGGAGGGTGATAGGCGGGTACGGATACCGAGGATGAGGGTTGGGTAGATGGTGAGAGTGTTGGGAGAATAGGTGTAAGTTAGTGTGATAGGAGGTGTCTATTGACCTTACATTTAAACTCCTGGAGATTGTAGTTGTCAGGAAAGCAGACATGTGGAAGGAAATTCCACAGGCAGAAAAGAAACTATTGGAGTAGAAATTACGGTTACATCTTATCTGTTTTACTGTAAAAGGGTAGGACCTAGTTGCTAATCTAGTATCTCGTGTAAATTCATACCTAGGCGGCACCAATCATCTAAGTTCATCACAGCAGAAGCCGTGAAAGTACTTGTAGAAGAGGCACAGGGAAGCCACATCATGACAGTGAGAGAGTGGTTGCAGCCGGTCTGCCAAGTCAGTATTGATCACGTTATAGATTCTCCGTTGTATTTTATCAAGAAGCCCAAGGAGAGTAGCAGGGGTACCCGACCAGATGTGGCAGCAGTATTCAATACACGGGCAATGGTAGATTTATATATATGCAGGATAGATTCAGACGGGAAAATCTTCCAGGCCCTGCACAGAGAACCGACTTTCATAGTGGTGGATTTAGACCATGCAAGTAAAATTCAGTTATAAATATCATCAGGCTGGATGACCAAGTGCTATGTAAAAAGTGTTGATACCAATTTGTGTGGTCGAACACAGATCTCCAGGCAACAAACATAACCATTGAATGAATTCTGCTACTGGGATCACATGACCATAAATATTGAGTGCGTTCTGCGTTGTGCATCATTCCAGTGTTATGCATCATTGAACAGATTGTTTTCTGAGTGAATTTCTCGAGAGAATTTTTCCGTATTATTCAAAGGATTTGTTTTGTACATTAACTTTATGTGCAGATACCAAAGAATTATAACTTGTTAACAGTGATTTACCAAAATTTCTCTTCAGAATAACTCTATGGAAAACTATAGAGAGAGCAACCAGTAATACGCAAAGATGAGAATGGACTAGAAATATTAAAGTCTGAAGTGGAATCTGCAATAACCAAACTAAATAGAAACAAAGCAGCTGGACCAGACAGCATAGTCATAGAGCTGCTGATGGCCCTGAAAAAATTTGGCATAGAGAAAATTACAGAAATAATAAATGAAATTTATAAAAGTGATGTAATATTAGATGAACTCAGCAAGTCAATCTTCATAGCACTGCCTAAAAAGCCAGAAGGGAACAAGTGCAAACTCCACAGAACCATCACTTTAATGAGCCACATAACAACTGATCATCTGAATCCTGAGGAATAGAGTGAGAAGCAGAATCAGGACAGAAATAGGACAAGAACAGTGCAGTTTTGTCAAAGACACTGGAACAAGTAACACCATATTTATGATTAGGACGTTCTTTGAAAGGGCAATACAAATGAAGAAGGACTTGTACCTATGTTTTATTAATTATGCAAAGGTGTTTGACAAAATAGCTACAAAAAATGGATGGAGATGCTTGGCAGACTCAACATATTTGGGATTCTTGATTACCTAAGAGTAATCAAGAATCTCTACTGGCAGCAAACCACCTGCATACAGGCAGGTAATGAATTCAGCAGATATACAAAAATTGAAAGGGGCATAAGACAAGGATGTGTCTTTTCACTGGATCTATTCAACTTGTACACCTAGACTATTCTGCAGATTCATCATTGGAGGCCACATTTTAAACAACATAAGGTACACAGATGATACAGTGCTGATAGCAGACATAGAAAGGAAACTACAAGACCTTCTACAGAAGGTAGCTGAAGAGAGTGACAAGAAAAGACTACAAATAAACTGCAAGGAAACCAAACTCATGGTCATCAGCAAAAAGGGCAGCTTAAAATGCCAAATACAGGTGGGGGATATTAAAATCAAGCAGGTACAAAAATTTAAATACCTGGGAAGTGTTCTAACAGAAGACATAAAGTGCAACACAGAGATCTGAAGGTGAATTGGCATGGCAAAGGAAGCATTCCAGAAGTTGAGTAAAGTATTAAGAAACAGGACAATTTCGCTTGAAACAAAGAAGAGAGTACTGGATTGCTATGTGATGTCTGTTCTTCAATATGGCAGTGAATGTTGGACAATATCTTTGAAGATAAAGGTAAAACTTGAAGCAGCTGAAATGTGGTTCTACAGAAGGATGCTGCAAATATCATGGATCGAGCATGTGAGCAATAATGCAGATTTGGAAAGGGTGGAAACGAAAAGGAAATTAATACTGAGCATCAAGAAGAGACAGCTAAAGTTCCTGGGACATGCAATGAAGAAGAAGGGCTTGGAGAACCTGATACTAACAGGCCAGATAAAGGGAAAAAGAGACAGAGGAAAGCAACGGATAGCATATTTGAAGAACCTGATCAGGCGGATGACGGAACGAGGATTGCATGATATAACAGGAGAAGACATGCTAAGAGCCACCAGGGATAGGGAGACGTGGAAAGCCATGATCACCTACATCCTGAAAGGACAGGGTACATAGAAGAAGAATATATATGCCAACTGTTTATAGCAAATTATAATGTGGATATAAAGTGGGGGATCAATTCTATATTATAATCAATATATAAACTGATCCCCCATTTCATGGCCATACTAGTTTCTATACATTTATATTCTAGATTTATGGTCTTGAGTTAGTGGATGGCAGAGCAGGGTTTTGGATGGTGTAACAGGAGAAAGCATACTAAGAGCCGCCAGGGATGGGGAAATGTGGAAAGCCATGATCGCCTACATCCTGAAAGGACAGGGCACATAGAAGAAGAATATATATGCCAACTGAAGAAGAAGAAGAATGTTATAAAATCTAGTCTGCTCAGATTGTCTCCAGGTGAAGGTGGGATAAATTCTTTGAACATTAACAAAAGATAAAGCAAAAAAGAACCAAAATGATAATTATAATTGATAGAATTCCTGTTCAGAAATATACTTCAGTTCTACACGAGAAAAATGTTGTTTGTTCCTATTTACCTCTGCTCAAATTATTTCATATTAATTTGCCACGACCTTGCATGTGCAACTGTGAAACATAAAAGTTATGGTCATGCCCATAATTGCCAAAATGCATTAGAGTCAAGATTGGATTTATTGGAAATCCAAGAAAGAACTGTAAAGACTTTGCTAGAGTTGATGTCTGCAAGATTAACAAGAAAACATCATCATTTTAATAAATACCTTATTTAAATTGTTTGGACTACTTTTTCCACCCAGATTTTATATTGAGAAAAATCATTGTTATTCTCAAAAATAGTTTTTTGTTTTGTTTTTTTTTTTAATCATTTCACCCCGAGCAAGGCAGAAACGCCACTGATGTGCAGGGGGCTACATAAATGTAAAAAGAATTAGAAAAGAGTGAGAAGTACAAACTAGTTAGAAAGGAACAACAGAAAGCTGAGAAAGCAGGTGCAATGACAGATACATAGGTGGAGAGAAAGGGAAGGTTATACAGGGGTGGGGAGAGAGCTAGAGTCCAGTGGTTAGTAGATGAGTATTGACTTTGCATTTAAATTTCTGGAGGTTGAAAGCAAGAATACAGGAGTGAGTTCCACAGGCGGGAAATGCGAGAGAAGAAGCTGCAGGAGTAGAATTGTCGTCTGCATTTGGCTAACCTAACTGTGAATGGGTGGGACCCAGTTGCCAGTCTGGTTGCACGAGTAAACACCTGTTGAGGAGGCATCAGTGACTTAAGTTTGTCTGAGTAGAAGCCATGAAAGTATTTATAGAACAGACAAAGGGAGGCCACATTTCGACGATGGGAAAGTAGCTGCAGTCGAGCCGCCAGATCAGTACCTATCACATTACAGACTCTCCTTTGGAGCTTGTCAAGAACACTGAGGAGAACAGCAGGGACACCTGAACATAAATTGCAGCAGTACTCCAGTTTATGCAATATTCACTTGCAATAAAAAGAATTATTATTACACTTTAGAATAATCTTTTAGTTTTAAATAAAATCCTGGGAAGTGTTTTGACAGAGGATGAAAAACGCGCCATGGAAATCCAAAGACACAATGGCATGGCAAAAGACGCATTTCAGAAGCTAACCAGAATAATGAAAGACAGAAAAATTACATTAAAAACAAAACAAAAAAAGAGTGTTGGATTACTACATGATATCTGTCCTTCTGTATGGAAATGAATGCTGGACAATCTCATCGAAGATGAAAGAGAGGCTTGAGGCAGCAGAAATGTGGTTTTACAGAAGGATGCTGAGGATACCATGGACAGAGCACATGTGTGACGATGAGGTGTTGGAAAGGATGCAAACGAGAAGAAAACTGATAATAAATATCAGGAACAGACAAATGAGTTTCCTGGGACATGTAATGAAGAAGGAAGGCCTGGAGAACTTGATACTCACAGGTCGGATAAATGGAAGAGGAAACAGGGGAAAGCAGAGCGAGACGTATTTGTTAGGTCTGAGCAAATGGTTGATGGAGCAGGGCTTAGAAGAGATACCAAGAGAAAAATTATTGAGAGTGGCAAGAGATAGAGCCAAGTGGAAGTCCATGATCACCTACGTCCTGAAGGGACATGGCACATGAAGAAGAAATAAAAAGCATTCCTGTGTAGCCAATTAGTAATGAGAAGAGGTGGATTCATACCTATTCAGAATTTGATAAACAAATCAGAAATTATAATGTGGATATAAAGTGGGAGATCAATTCTCTATAATAATCAATATATAAAATGATCCCTTACTTTGTGGCCATGCTACTTTTTATCCATTTATATTCTACATTTATGGGCTTGAGAAAATGGATTGCAGGGTTTGGAAGAGATACCAAGAGAAAAATTACTGAGAGCAGCAAGAGATAGAGTCAAGTGGAAGTCCATAATCGCCTATGTCCTCAAGGGACACGGCACATGAAGAAGAAAAACACATCATCAATTGATGTGTCATAATAATAAACAAATCGATCTTTTTACAGAAAAACAAGTGTATCTATTTTGATATCATCTGGAATCAGTAATACAGGTTAAGAGGATCATCCATTGTTCCCTGTTTAGGATGTGGTTTCTGGCTTTCTCTTTTCCAAACTTTTCACTATTACGTAGCCCCCTGCACATCAGTGGCGTTACCGCCTTGCTTGGAGTGATACGATTAAAAAAAAAATGTATAGGATATAAAGAAATTGAATGGAGAATAGGCTGAACTAGAAGAATTTTGCTTAACACCGCACATTACTACAAAGCCAAAACTTTAACCCGAAGACTTGAGTCATATTCTTTAAGAGCCACATCAGATCAAGACTTTCATCTGGATTCCATACATTGTGCCAAACCTGTTCAGAGATATCTAAACTTTCAGCTGTATACAATGGCCTTTCTCAGATCAATGGTTAAAAACAGCTTTGAACAGCTAAAATGAAAAGTGCGTTGTGGCACGGTGGATATCGACTCGAAACGAGAAATCAGGGAGCCAAGTTCGAATTCTAGTTGAATTCCTTGCATTCACTTACGTGCAAATACCCTTGGGAAAGGTATTAATTCATCTCTACCCTCCAGTTATGGGTTAAATAATAGGACATATTGGGTTCTATAGCCTTGGTCGGCAACCAGTCTACCGCAGAAAGCAATGGCAACCTACTGCAGCATAATCTTCTGCTCAGTCAGTCATGTCTCTTTCGAGACATGATCGCCCAAGCGTGTATCGCACATGGCACTTAACTGACTGACATGTAACTTGAAAAGGGAATAATGGCATAATCAAGATGTTAACATTCCACACTACTTTAAATAAAAGGTTAGGAAGGAAGCCTCCATCAATACTCGACTTGAGAAAGCTATTTTTGTGAAAGAATTTTCAGAGAATGATTTTATAAACTTCAACCAACAGTCGTACTGTTCGTTCAGCCAATGAATACCAAATGCTTCCTTATAACTGGTTCCTAAGCATTTTTTTCTCTGGCTCAAATTTTATTAAAAAAAATGAAAAAAAATGAGTTAAAAGGAGATAAACTCAGATTCAAAGTTAGAACATTATCACTGATAACTCATTCCTCCAATTTTTTTTAATTATCTCACCCAAGGCAAGGCAAAAGTGCCACTGGTGTGCATGGGATTACAGTCAGAGAATAAAAGCGTACAGGGATATAGAAGAAAAGAGATGGATAAGAATCAAATAGGTAAAAGATTGCAATGGAAGTGAGTTCCACAAATGAGAAGTGTAAGAAAAAAAACTGCTCGAGTAAAAGAAGGGGTTACATTTAACTACCAGGGTCATTCAATAAATAAGGTGAACTTTTCAATATAAGGACTTCTAATACAGATAGAAGCTTAATTTGTTCTTTAATTTTTTTCCATTACTTCTTTTTCAAAGGGATTTAATTTTTTTTGCAGATTGAAAAAAAACTTTGCGAGTTTTGAAGATTAACAAAGATGGCCAACCAAGAAGCGTACTCCAAGATTGAACAGAGATCACTTATCAAGTTTTTGGTTGCTGAAGGGTGCATACCAGTTGAAATTCATAAGAGAATGTCAACTGTGTATTGTGCCACATTTTTCAGCCAAAAAAATGTCTACAAGTGGGCTAAATTGTTTAAAGAAGTTTGAAAGTGATGATGAAGTCAGAAGTGCTGTGAGCAATTGGCTGAGACATCAGTCCAAATATTTTTATGCTGAGGGAATACAGAAGCTTGTGCACAGATGGGAAAAGTGTGTGACACTGCTGGGAGACTACGTTGAAAAAAAAAAAAAGTAAGCTTCTATCTGTATTAAAAAAATTCATTTTAGAAAAATTCACCTTATTTATTGAATGACCCTTGTATTTTGGTGATAAAAGGATGGGACCTAAATGCCAATCTAGTAGCATGAGTAAATAGATGTGGTCAAGGTACCAGGGGGGAAAAAAGCTTGTCAGAACAGTTGCCAAGAAAATACTTGTAGAAAAGACAGAGGAAAGTGACTGAAGGCTTCCCTCTGTCTTTTCTACAAATATTTTCATGGCAACTGCTCTGACAAGCTTTTTTTACTTATTCTAAATTTTGAAATCATACTTATTTTTGGTATATGAATATTTTGAAACTCTTTGTAAATCTTTAATTGTTTTTCAATCGTTACTGCCTCAAGTGCTATCTTCTTCTACTGCACCTATGAGGCACATTGCACCATCACTAATTTAGCAATATAACAGCTCTATTTTGCAATTGATAATTTCTTTCTTCTTGATTTACAATGCACTTCTATAGAAAACTAGCAGTATAGCCCGGTGTTGCTCGGGTGTAATGAAAGCTTTAAAACTAATTCATGGTCCTGGAGCTCAGACTCTTTGGACGTTCGCACAAAAGACTAAAAAGCAATAGTTGTTTCCAGTTAAAGCGAAACTGTAGACTGAAAGAAAAATGAATGGATGTAAGTCAGTTTTTGATTTCCTGGTATCGATATCAAATAAGTTTTTTCATCATAAACTGAATTTTGAAGGCTAAATAAGTCCTCTGAGTAAATGGTATCATGGCTGAGACTAAGAACTACAATTATACCTACTTAGAACCAAACCCGAAGCAAAAACTAAAATAAAAGGGCTGAAAAAATACAGACATACAGGCAGATAAACAGACACACACACAAGTATCTTGCTTTTATATATATATTATCGATTTTCTGCACTATTGTAAGAACTGCAACCTTGAAACTTCTGAATATTGTTTCTCATGTCTTTGTCTATGAGTGTATCAAATCTGATTAAAATCGGACCACTCCTTCTATAACCTGATTTTTTCGATTATCAATTTTCGATATTTATCGGGGGTACCTCGACACAAAACCTAGCTAAGAACACTCACAGATGCTTATAGTACAACTGTGTAAATTTTCAAGAAAATCGGTTCAGCCGTTAGAGGAGTCTATAGGTAATGGACACACACACAGACAAAGTTCCATTTATAAATAATTTTAGATCATTAACAATGTTTTCATATTAGACATTGCACTAATTCATGACCATTGATAATCCCTCTTTTTTATTTGCCATACATTTTCAAAAAAATAATCATCACTACATGACCGCACAAAACAGAAAGAGGGCTAAAGGGAGATAAAGTCAAAACATTATTATTGATAACTCTCTCCTTCAACTTGTGGACCCTAATAGATATATTTCCAAGATTTGACATAATACAAAAATATCAATGATAAAATCAGTCAACTATATTTATAACTATTTATACTGGGACTCATGCATGCAATTACAAGTAATCCATAATGACATTTTAAACTTTGAAATCATACTTATTTTTTACAGATTGATTTTTTGAAACAATCTTTGATCATCTTTCAATCATTCTGCCTCACCAGCTATCCTCTTCTTCTTCACTGCACCATTTGGAAACCAAAACGACTAATATTACCAGTACCATTAGTATAAATTTTTTTTGTTGTCTCTGTTTGTGTTCTTTATTTCTTTGTCTGATAGAATTCTCTTACAAATTTTAGGAAATTTTAGAATTCTTATTTTGGTTCAATGACATATAAATTACCTCGATGTCTACATGTCTACATGTGATTCGATGAAAATGGAGTAAACAAACAAAAAATAACATGAGCTTTGCTGTCAGTTTTAAAAAATGATGTCTCTATTGGCATGGTGACTGATGCCGTTCCTATTTGAAGTAAAAAAACAAAAAAACTGTTAGGAGGTTGGTATATATCCCTGATACAGCATGTTTATCTACAGGGATTCCGCAGTATCAGACATAATGTGGATAAACCCTCCATCAAGTCAAATGCAAGAAGATATGAAAATTTCTTTCTTACTTTGTAATATTTAACAAACTCGGAAAAGTTAATCTTTTGATATTTAAACTGTAAGAAAAATATTGCATGAAGAATCCAATAATCTTTTATTTAACTAATCAGTCAGTTAAATGTCATTCATGATACACGCTTGCGCAATTGTGTCTCTTTCGAGATATGACTGGCTGGGCAGAAGATTTTCCCTGCAGTATGTTGTCATTATTTTCTGCAGTAAACTAATTGCCAGCTAAGCCTACAGAACTCAATCTGTCCTGTTATTTAACCCATAGCTAGAGGGAGAAGCAAGAGATTGTTATGGTACCCTCAGATGAGGAATGAACTCTTCCTCTTGCTACATATAGATTACCTGCGTGATTTTTGGAGAGTAGTTACGAACAGTTACAGCAGTTTAACAAAGCAGTTAACAAGCTCAGTTAATGACAGCTACTAGTCACTCAGTATAATAATATTTTTGGACTTACTTATTTC
Source organism: Ascarosepion bandense (assembly GCA_037127315.1). NCBI lineage: Eukaryota > Metazoa > Mollusca > Cephalopoda > Sepiida > Sepiidae > Ascarosepion > Ascarosepion bandense. The sequence continues at coordinate 3,434,751 of JBBBDQ010001603.1, read as the reverse complement.
TATATTCATCATCATCATTATCCTATGGTGCATAGGGCAGCAACTTTTTGTTGCTGTTTCTGTAACAAACTGTTTTTTTACGGGGCAGGGTTGTTAGCACTGCACCCAACCCCCAAACTTGGAGGACCGGTGGACCATTCTTGGTCCTTACATTTACAGCACCTGGTATTCCCAAATGGTCACCCATTTAAGTACTGACCAGGCTCAATGTTGCTTAACTTCGGTGATCGAACGGGAACCGGTGTATTCAACACGATATAGCCATAGACTATTTCTATATTGCTTATTATTATTAGTAATAATATTTTTATATTACTTATTACTCGCTCTTCTTTTCAGTATCTTGTTATACTAATACACTGTTTAGAATCTACCTTCTGTTCCCTACTTTACTTCTGTCTTACAAACCGGTCACTACAACTTTGCGACAAAGCTTCGCCACAAATTGTCGATGAAGATCCACAACACAACCAAGATCTTGTTCTGAGCCAATATTCCGCACACAAAAATGCACATCCACATTAGCATATTTTACCAATAGGTTATTTAATCTTTATCCTTTATTTAATTTTCACCAGTAATTACTTTAACTAATGAATTATAGCCGAATTCATTGTATTCACTTATGCGCAAATACCCTTGGGAAAGGTATTAATCCATCTATTCCTTCCAGTTATGTTTAAATAACAGGACAGAGTGGATTCTATAGCCTTGGTTGGTAACCAGCCTACCGCAGAAAACAATGGCAACCTACTGCAGGATAATCTTCTGCCCAGTCAGTCATGTCTCTTTCGAGACATGATCGCCCAAGCGTGTATCATGTATGGCACTTAACTGACTGAATGAATTATATGTCTATACTTCTGTGATGAGATAGTATTTAAGTTATCTGCATTGTTCAGACTGTTGTCCTCATCTTTATCACCATGTCTATAACATTTCAGCCGTTGTACGCTCTGGGCTTCTTTAAGTGCTAGGAATTTTTAACCAAACCCTTTATTTTGATCCCTAGGATATACCATTCTCATTCTATGTGTGATGCTGCTTCCCGATGCCATGTAGTTATCGCCCTTTAATTCAACTCTCTAAGTTATTTGTTCACCACTGCTGTAGCCAGGTATTGAACTCACAACTCTTTGGGTCAAATCACTGGAACTAACTACTATATCTACTGGGCAATGTGTTCTTGTTAATTATTGTTTTTATTTTACCTTGTAACATAGCTTCTCTATGCCTTTCCCCCAGACATTTTTTGATGAACTTTTCTCTATGGTATTTTTATTACCTCTCCTCACACACACACACACACACCAACAAATTTTACATATAGGAACTAGTTAGGACTTCATAGAGACTCTTAGGCATTATGGTGGCTGTAACAAGAATGTGTTTGTTTTAATGTAAGGAATATTGTGGTATAATTAAGTAATTGTGACTAGCTAAGTTTACAATAAAAAAACTGGAGACCATCCATCTTCTATTCCTCCTTATGGTCACAATTTTATATTTTCAAAATAAATATTACTGTCCTCTATGGTACCTAGACTTTATGGATTTAAGCATTGTACTAGATTAGGGGTAAGATCTCATCATTTTACAAGTGAAATTTCTAGATATAACCATTATTTTTATGCTAAGAGTTTCTTCTCTTGCACTTGTTGCTCATAGAAATATCTTCTGAGTCCTTGATTCCCAGTCAATTTTGATGTTCAAAGATCTAAATGGAATGTCGATTTGTATCTTCTGTTTTCTTAATTCTTGTACTTATATTGTTCTCTTTTTTTAATAGTATTTATTTTTTACTAATACAGTATTTTATTCCTTTTTTACTGACAAATATTAATTTTTAATCAGTCTAATTTTCTTTTTTACCAATGCAATATTCTATTTCGTCTTTTTCTTTATCTTCTTTTATGTCATGTCCCTTCAGGATGTAGTGGATCATAGCCTTCCATGTCTCCCTATCCCTGGTGGCTTTTTGCACACTTTCTCCTGCTACGTCACCCAAACTCTTCTCTGTTATTTTCTTGCTCAAGCCCATCAAGTATGTTACCCACTTCTTTCCTCTGCCTCTCTTTTCTTCTATCTGATCAGTGAGCATCAGATTCTCCAAGCCCATCTTCCTCATTACATGTCTCAGGAACTTTAGCTGTCTTTTCCTGATGCTCAGTATTAATTCTTTTTCGTTTCCATCATTTCCAAAACCTCATCATTGCTCACATGCTCAATCCATGATATGTGCAGTATTCTTCTGTAGAAACACATTTCACTTGCTTCCAGTTTTTCCTTCATCTTTGATGAGATTATCCAACATTCACTGCTATACTGAAGAAGAAGTGTTGTATTGCAGTCTGGGTGCTGCATTAGGGTTCTTCAGTCTCTGAAGTATTACCCTTAGTTTACAGATGACTGGGAGGTGGCCACTTCCACAGTTGGCGTTTGGATAGGTTTTGCATTGAACCACTGCATTTCTGAATCTCCTACTTATTGTTATGTAATTGATTGGTTTTTTATCTCGCCTCCTTGGCTTCTCCATGTTCATAGGCATTTTGGGTGTTCTTGAAACAATCTTGGTTATTACTTGGTCATTTGCTGTACACCATTGGACCCATTTTTCTTTTCGAGCATTGTGGATTCCTGATCCAAAGTTGCCAGATGTCTACCCTTCTCTCTTCTTGCCTACTTTGGCATTCAAGTCTTCCATGATGATTTTAATTTCTTGGATTGTTTTCACTGAGCCCTGGCATTGTCCAGTGTGGAATAGAAAAATTCTATAAATTCCTTAGTGCTTTGTGGTGTTGGTGTGTAGACAATGATAATACCTATGTTGAAGGGTCTCCATTTCTGTTTGACCAAGAGGACTATTTTGGATTACTGGCAGTATCCCAGAATTCATTTCTTCATTTAGTATTAAGCCATCTCTCTTTTAGTTATTTTTATCTCCTGCGTATATCATCCTATAGTTGTCGCTACTGAAGTCACGAATTATTAGGCCATCTTTTTTTCATCAATTTGAAATGTCTTTGTTTTTTTTACCTTACTCCAGAAAATCAAACAAAAATTAGTCTTTTACTGCTACCAAGTAATCTTTGTTCTACCAATATTTTTTTTTACTTTTACCAGTTAACCAATATAATAATCATTTATTTTTCTAATACAAAATTCATTTTATCATTCCAGTAGTTTTTACTATTTTGTAAGTTTCATTTACCTTGACTATTCCAATAATTTATATTTATCAAATATTCCTTTTTACCAGCAGAGATGTTTTTTTACTAATACAACATTTTCCTTTATTAACTTCATATTTTTTACCAGTCAATAGTTATTTAATTTAACACTTCAGTCTTCTTATATTTTTATCAGATATACTTTTTTACCAATCAATAAATATTCTTTTTACCAACAGAATATTTTCTTTTTTCAAGCCATTATTCTTCATACATAACAATTTTGATTTTTAGTTTAACACTCCATCATATTCTCTTACCAATCTAATGTTCTTTTTACCAACAGAATATTTTTTTACCAAACCAGTATTCTTTTGACAAATTGATATTTTTATTTGTAGTTTAACACTTCAACATTTTCTTACCAATCCAATATTCTTTTTTACCAGCAGAATATTTTCTTTGAGAAATCCAGCATTCTTTAACAGAATATTTTGTCTTACCATTCCAGTATTCTTAATTCAAATCAATATTTTTTATTTTAGTTCAGCACACCAATATTCTTTTATTTCTATCAAATATTCATTTTTAACAAACCCAGTATTTTATTCTTTTACTAATCAAATATTATTTTACTTCATTAATCCAAGATTATTTTTAGTTTGTTCTTATCCAATATTTAATTCTAATGGATCCAACAATTTTTTATTATGATTAACAATCAAATATTTTCCTAAATTTTTATTGACTGATTCATTCAGTCATTTTTTATGGCTTAGCAACCTTTTGCAGATTGTAAGAATTTCATTAATAATACTTTATTGTTACAAGTCTTACTAATTAACCCATTGCTGGTAGGAGAAGAGATGAATTCATACCTTTCCCATGGGTAAATACATATACATGCATATATTGAACCCAACTGTAACTTGGCTTCCCAATTAGCAATTTCAAGCCGTTATACCAGATGTACATCAAAGCTTACAGTAGCTGGTATTCCCAACTAGTCACTCATCAATGTACTGATCAGTTTCAATGTCACTTAACTTTGGTGATTGTATATGAGTCAGTGCCCTAAATTTTTAGTACATAAGTAAAACTATTAACCAATTGGTAAGAAATATTAACTGATCAGTAAGAAATGTTAACTGGCTGGTAAGCAATTAATGAGCATCAATAATTTTGGATTAATTTAAATTTCTGTTAACAAGGGGAAAATAATTTCTTAAATACTAGCTTCTTTTTTTAATTGAATTCACCCCAAACAAGGCAGTAAAGCCACTAAGACACAAGAGATTATTCAAAGAATTAAAAAAAAACCATTATAAAAGAGTGGGAATAATAGTAAAGTATTCAGTAAGAAAAATAATGATTGACGCTGAATTAAAATTTTTGTTTACCTCTCACCTGTTCTATCATCAGTTTACATAAACTCGTTAGGTAAGTTACAGACTGTTTACCTTGCCTTCAATATCTCCTGTGAGTGTCAAATTTTCCAAGCCCTCTTTCCTCATTGTATGCCCTAGAAATTTTAACTAACTCTTTCTGACGCTCTGTCTAAGTGTCCTTTTTGTTTCCATCTTCTCTAAAACTTTGCCGTTGCTTGTATATTCAGTCCATAATAGTCTCAGCATTTTTCTGTAAAACCACATTTCTTTTGCTGCAAGTTTCTTCATCTATGCAGAAACTGTCCAACATTCATTGTCATATGTGGGATTATATTGCATAATACAGAGTGTCTCAAAAAAATGTACTCACACTTCAAATGACGAGAAAACCTTTATTTATGAACATAGAGTGAAATGGAATAGCTTTGAAAACAGAAGAAAAATGTAATTGAAGAATCATGTTCGCAAATGTTCAAATTAATGATCATTATTGTCCAGCCAAGTTCGAATTCCAGTTGAATTCATTGCATTCACTTACGCGCAAATACCCTTGAGAAAGGTATTAATCCGTCTCTTCCTTCCAATTATGGGTTAAATAACAGAACAGATTGGGTTCTATAGCCTTGGCTGGCAACCAGTCTACTGCAGAAAGCAATGGAAACCTACTGCAGAATAATCTTCTGCCCAGTCAGTCATGACTTTTGAGACATGATCGCCCAAGCATGTTTCACGTATGGCACTTAACTGACTGACTGATTGTCCATAGACGCTATCTTTCGAGATGTGGGTTTCCCACCAGTTTGTCGAAGTGATTTCTGTGGTGATCGAAGGAGTGCTTCTTGCACCTGCTCTTCTTTTCCAGGGCTCGTGGATGTCCATGGTCATCCAGAAAGTTTCTTGTTGACAATTTGGACAGTTCCATCTGCTTCAAATTTGTCTCTGATGTGAGCAATGATCCAGCACGTTGGTGGCGGTTTTGTGAATTCCCTTCTGAATTGTCTTTGCACTTCAATGACGTTTTCAGTCTTCCAGTAACATTTCAGGACAAACTTCCTCTTTTCCAAACTAAGTTGTTTTCCTGCCATGCTGTGATTAATTAATTACACCTGTATAAAAAGCAAAAAAAGCAGGTTAGAGACAGTTAAAGTGTGAATACATTTTTTAGACACCCTGTAGTTTAGTACAAAATGTTCCTATTTCTTGATATTTTACTTCAGATTTGGAAGTCGTCTTTCACTATCCCAATGCATTTTTGGATGCAGGGTAAAGAAAAGACGTTATTTACTGTTCAGAGGCTAGGCATAAGGAACAAAGAATAAAGAACGTTTTCAGGTTCTGTTGAATATTTTCTATTAATTCTTTTTTTTTAATCTTTTAGCTAAAGATAAGAGGAAAAGATCTATCAAGTGATGAAATCTGATCATTTTGAAATGGTTGTTTTTCTTCATCTGTAAGAGTTCTTTTTTCTTCATTCTTTGAAAGAACAAAAATATGGTGTTACTCAGTACCAACAGGTGTCTACTCAAAAGAGTTTATAATATTGAATCTCCTTTGCTAAAATATTGTAATCTAAACAGATTTAGAATAAATTGTGCTAGGTAATCATTTGTTTAGAGGCCCAGATTGCATCTGCGACAAGCAAAAATAGCTAATGTAATTTTCTCTGCTTTGATGTTTGTTGTAAAGATTTGTAACAAATTACCAATTAAGATTGCAAAAAGAAATGTTTTAAATGGACATAGTTTTTCTTGAGATCGATATGTTCATATATACATATATATAATTCAACTTACTTTTCAATCATATATATATATATATATATATATATATATATATATGTGTGTGTGTGTGTGTGTGTGTGTGTGTGTCAAATAGATGAAAACAATGGATTATTTTTAAAGATATGTGGGAGAAATCTTAGTAAAGTGTATGAATGTGTGTGTATGTATGTTGATTGGTAAACATGAGTGTACATGATAAAATGTTTGTAGATATTTCTGTTAAATTTTATTGAGTTGAGATATATATATATAAAATCATATTTCAATATATATATGAAAAGACTAAAAATAATGGAGTCCTTATTAGTAAAAATGACAAACTCAATAACATTAACTACAAACACGTTAACTACATGCTTACCATGTTCAGTTCATAACACATACCATTATACATAACACCACTTACATTCTGTTATGGCTTACGCCCATATCACGTTAGACTAAACTATTGCCCGGTTCACACTCCACCCACGTCTATTGAACAGGTGAAGAGGCTCATCCCTTGTTTCCTGTTTAGGATCTGGTTCCCGGTTTTTCTCTTTTCCAATCTTTTCACTCTTTTTTTTATTTTTTATTTTTTTCAATTTGGAGTAGATAGACTAAACTATCGCTCGGTTCACACTCCACCCATGTCTCTTGAATGAGTGGAGAGGCTCATCCCTTGTTTCCTGTTTAGGATGTGGTTTCCGGTTTTTCTCTTTTCCAATCTTTTCACTCTTACATAGCCCCCTGCGCATCAGTGGTGTTTTCGCCTTGCTTGGGGTGATATGATTAAAAAAAAAATACAGCAGTTCTCACTTGATCCCCAAAGTTAAGCAACGTTAAGCCTGATCAGTACTTAGATGGGTGACTGCTTGGAAATACCAGGTGCTGTAAGCATTTAGTGACGGATGTGCGTTGTGGTGCAGTGGATATTGGCTCCGAAAGAGAAATCGGTGAGCTGAGTTTGAATTCCAGTTGAATACCCTGCATTCACTTAAGCACTGGTATCCTTGAGAAAGATATAAATATATAATACTATTTAATTAAAAAAAAAACAAAAAAAAACAGAATATCTACTTAAATACGAGTATCATCGATAAAAAATAATGTTCAAACAATTATTTCAAATTGCCGGTTGTTTATAACCAAGTTTTGTTAAAATTCATTAATTTCCGTAACGTTTACATTTGTTGACATTATGGTACATTTCAGAGCAGATATGGTTGTTTGCAATGAATCAAAAATTGTGGTATATAGGCTTGATTAAAACCTCATTTAGACTGGAGGCTGTTCGTGGTCAAGCGGTATAAGACATTGCCAGATCAAATGGTAGCTTCCCCTATGTAAATAGGGGTTGCAGGTTCAAATCCTGCCGAATGGCATACATTTTCTTAATAACATTTTATCGTAAATAATCAGGCCGATAGATATAAATATATAATACTGTTTAATTAAAAAAAAAACAAAAAAAACAGAATATCTACTTAAATACGAGTATCGATAAAAAATAATGTTCAAACAATTCATTTCAAATTGTCGGTTGTTTATAACCAAGTTTCGTTAAAATTCATTAATTTCCGTAATATATGTATTGTGTTTGATTATCAGAATGCTTAGCACCATAGACAAAAAATAATGTTTAGTGTCATTATGATATGCGTCACATGAAAACTTTTTCCATTTTTTCATTCATTTTTACCCACTGATTTTTCTGGTATATAAAAATACATATTGTTATTGTGTGTGTGTGTGTGTGTGTGTGTGTGTGTGTGTTGGAGATTAGGATTCTCCCTGGGAATTTATTAATTTCTCTCAAGTTCTGAAGTTCTGTCTGGAATTATCTTAGGGGCAGGAACCAGTTGTCTGCTTGTCACTTCAACCATGTTAGACATCTTATCTTCAGTCTCTTAATTTAGATTTTGCCACTGGTCCCTTCCTCTGAAGATAGAAAGGAACTTGTAGCAAAATATACAATTTGCATCTCTATATTAAGCATCTGATCATCAACCTTTTAAGGTGATTCCGGACAAGGTTGAAAGCTTCCGAGAAATGGATAAAATTCCAGAAAGCAGGGCCAGTGAATATTAACCCTGAACTTCCCAACCAGGAATGTCTAAGATTGATTGGGGGACCATGGCAGTGCTTTGTGACCCCTATCTTATGAACATTTGCTGGGTGTTGATTACAATTCCCACTTTTATACATCACAGCATTTCACATACAAATGTATACATGTAGACAGGTGCAGGGGTACACGCACACACACATGCATACACTATAAAAAAATTGCACCAATAAAAAATGCATAAATTACCTATTTATTGCATTCACTTTCATTCCTGTATGCTTAGGAAAGATCTGAATTCAGTTCTTCTATTGGTTAATTAGTTGGAGACACAGAAAGAAATCAAATGTTTAATTTCCAATTTTAATTTGGCATGAAAGATTCTGTGTAGTAAAGAAGCAAAGGAACAAATATTTCTACCTCAGTAGTGAGACTACCAGAGGTGAATCAGAATATCTAATATTATGTTAAATAGGTTTTAATCTGTTTAAAAGTCCATCAGTTAAATCCACTTAGACTTTTCTGTCATACACCCATAAATTCCTTTCATCTGCTTCTTACCTCAGCATCAGTAGCAAGTAGATTGCTGTTTGAATTGCATGAGAGGACATTACTAATCTTTAATTGGGAGGACATTTTCATTGACTTTAAGAAGCAAATTAATCTTTTGCTTTATTGAAAGATTAAAGAACGCTAAAGCCTTAGCCTTTATCTTCCATCTCAACACAGGTAGACAGATCATTACTAATTAAACCATTCTCTTGTCACTCTGCCCAAGATAATGCTAATTCCACTAAAATATTTTCAACTTTCGCCAACCATTCATATTAACATTTTCCAAATTAGCTGCAATAAATATAACTCAATTGGCTCAATTGTAAATACTTTGTGTCTCTTGAAATATGAGATTGACTCAAAGAATTTTGGACAATTCTTTCCTGAGAGAATTTCAGAATCCATTTACAGTATTGAATGAAAGCTTCTTTCCCTGGTGTCCTGACCACATGAATTCACTCATGTTACTAAATTGACAGCTAGGTCCCACCCTTTTACCTTCAAAATAGTCAAATGTAACCACCACTAAGTTTCTTTTTTTGCAATTCTCATCTGTGGAACTCCATTTCATTTAATTACTTCCTTGATAGCTACAATCTCCAAAAGTTTAAATGCAATATCTTCTATCTCCCTAAATCTCTTTCATTTTTTTTCATTTCTTTGGCATACCCTGTACCCTGTTTCTTCTCTCACTGTAATTTCCTGTCTGCCAGTGGCAGTTCTGTCTTGTTTGGGTTGAAATGATTGTGAAAAAAATCTTCACAAATGACCTTCTTCAAAATGACAGCCAACATTATTCTCTAACTTTGACATATGGAATGCAGCAATGATAATAAAAAGTCTTGAAAAATAATCAACACAGACAAAAATCATGACAGTTTGTCAATACGCCCCTCGAATTTCCCAAAAGCCTCAAAGTTAAAGTCATATTTCAGTGAGATTAAAACTCTGGATGACATTACTGGCCAGATATATGTTGCAAGTTGGAGAGATGTTTATGGTGGAAATGTCAGATGATGGGATTTTGATAATTTGATAATTGGAACTTTCAGTGAAACTTTATTTTCAGGAGGAATGGAGAAGTGTCAAGGCCAAACCAAAGGTTGTAATAAAAGACAACAATTAAAGTAACGATCTGTCAGGTGTTCTTGGGTATGGGTTCTTCTGTGTCTAAATATGTGCTTTCATTTTTAACTTGAGGTCGTGCTTTAAATCCTGAACTTACCAATAATTAAAAAAATAGATGTTGGATTTCTTTCTATCTCTTCTCTCTGTCATTTTTATTCATATGGATTAAGAATATATATATATATTCTTCTTCAATGTATCATGTTCTTTCAGGACATAATGATTGGATATGTCCTGAAAGAACATGATACATTGAAGAAGAATATATATATATATATATATTCTTCTTCAATGTATCATGTTCTACCATATTTCCCTATCCCTAGTGGCACTTAGCACACTTTCTCCTGTTACCTTACCATAAGCCTGCTCTGCCATTCACCTGCTCAGTCTCATTAAGTATGTTACACATGCTTTCTCCTGTCTCTCTTTCTTTCTTTCTATCTGACCTGTGATTATCAGATTCTCCAAGCCCTCCTTCCTCATTACATGTCCCAGGAACTTTAGCTGTCTTTTCCTGATGCTCAGTATTAATTTTCTTTTTGTTTCCATCCTTTCCAAAACCTCATCACTTCTCACATAATATTTAGGTAGACATTTGGTTACACTGCCATGGTTTTGACCTTTTCTGTTTCATCAGGGGATTTGGTAGTGTAACTGGCTGATCTTCCCTACCTAAACATCTAAAATCTTTACATGTTAAATCTTCATTTTCCTTCAAACATGTATTGAGCACTTTCTAATATAACTGCTTACTGGTCTAATTTAATTTAAATCTGACCTTTAACTGTTCAGTATATATATATATATATATAGCCAATTTCCCTGATGAGCCGTTAGGCAAAACCGTGGTCAGTTGTTGGCTCTTGCTTAGATTTTCTGTCTTTGTTTGCTCTACTTTCGTATTAAGCGCTTTAGTGTTAGGGTTTTTGTCTTGGGTTTTTTTTTCTTTTTTACGAGTGCTTGACTTTTTGTTCATGTACTTCGTTTGTTTCTTTTTTTGCTTCCCCTTGTTTTCCCTCCGAGTTTGTTCTCGGTGGGTTATACAAGACGATTTAAATTATAACTTGATTAATACTAGTTTTACTGTTGGTATTGTAGTCGCTATAGTTATTATTATTATTATTATTAGCTCAAGGCTTACTATAGAGCACTTTTTAACCAGTTCAACATGGAGCGAATTAATATAGGTTGCTCACTTAAAGCCAATTTACTTTACGAGCCGTTAAGCGAAACTGTGGTTGGTTGTTGGCTATTGCTTAGATTTTCTGTTTATATATATATATATATATATATATATACTGAACAGTTATATATACACATTGATCCTATATGTGTGTGTATGTGTAGAAGCAGAGAGAGAGAAAGACAGACAGAGAAACATATTTATATCATTAAAAGAAAATATTTCAGATCACACACTCTCTCTCTCTCTATATATATATATATATATAGAGAGAGAGAGAGAGTGATATTAGAATGGCTCATGATTAAACATAATAGACATTCGTTGTCTGTTATATTTAACAGTATATGTTTATAAAATATATATGTATACATATATATATTACCACTTCTGCAATTAATGCATTACTCCTTAGCAATGAATTGAGTTCTTTCAGTGAATGGTATGTGTATACCTCGCTTATATACAATATGCTAAAATTTCCTTCTCTGATTGCACACGCCTGTGGCTTAGAGATTAGTGACTTCAACTGACACCTAATCGGTTGAGTTTCGATCCCGGCCAGAAGCAAGTGAATATCTAGCCACACTGATGAGCCGTGATGCAGCAAAACAGGCTTGTATGTGAATGACAAAAATATATATATATATATATATATATATAAGAACAAAGTGCAAGAAGCAGTGAAAATTTTGATTAAAGTGTAGATTTATCTTTGTTATTATTACTAATATTACTTGCTTTGTGTCTGATATATTAAGTGTCCATAATGGTATATATTTTTTTTTTTTTTAATCATCTCACCCCAAGCAAGGCATTCCACTGCCACTATTGTGCATGGGGCTACATAGAGGAAGGTAAAGAGAAGGAGTGGTTAGACATAGGGAATGTCAGGAGGAAGGTGACAGATGAGTAAAAATAGCGAGGATGAGGGTTGGGCAGATGGGAAGAGTGTTTGATAGAATGGGAGCAGGTTAGTGTGTTAGGAGGTGTCTATTGACCTTACATTTAAACTTCTGGAGATTGTAGCCATCTGGGAAGCAATCGTTTGGAAGAGAATTCCACAGTCGGGAAGTGCAAGGAAAGAAACTGTTGGAGTAGAAGTTACGGCTGCATTTTATCGGTTTCACTGTAAAAGGGTGGGATCTAGTTGCTAATCTAGTATCTCATTCAAATTCGTATTTAGGGGGCACCAGTGATCTAAGTTCATCGGAGCAGAAGCCGTGAAAGTATTTATAGAAGAGACACAGGGAAGCCATGTCGCGCCGGTGGGAGAGAGACTGCAGGCGGTCTGCCAAGTCGGTATCTATTACATTACAGACCCTCCTCTGAACCTTATCGAGAAGCCCGAGGAGAACAGCAGGGGCACCCGACCAGATATGGCAGCAGTATTCAATGCACGGGCGGATGGTAGATTTATAAATGTGCAGGATAGATTTAGGCGGAAAAAACTTCCAGGCCCTACACAGAGAACCGACTTTCATAGCAGCAGATTTAGCAATGGATTCGATATAGTCATTCCATTTGAGGTCCGCTGAAAGTGTGAGACCAAGGAGGCATAGTGTTTTACTCTCTGGGAGGCAAGTCTGGTCCATGCTAATGGGAGGTAGGTGAGATTGTCAATGATGGTTAATTGAGAGTAGCTTCGTTTTAGAAGCATTAAAATTTACTAGCTATTTCTTACCCCAGTCCAATATGGATTGGAGGTCTTTTTCAATCTCGGCTGCAAGGTTAGCTTTGACGCCTACACCAGATTTTTGTAGGAGGCGAGAGTAAACTGTGGTGTCACTACACGTGTTTCGAGTATAAAGTTGACTTTCTTCAAGTGAATAAACTTGTGTCTTCACATATCGATATCCATTTATTTTTTTGACAGCCAAGTTATCATGTATAAATAGATAAGTCAAGTGATGAGCAGATCAGAAAGTTCATATGTGTGCTTGTTTGTTATTTTTTTCACACCCACAGGTTAAATCTCTCCCTTAAATTTTTACACAGACTTGTGAAATTTGATTTCATCTTTCTACAGTGTAACCCGGATATAAGAGAGTCGTCAGGACCGGATAAAATTTCTCTTATATCCGGGTTTTGTTTATTTTATATACATTACCACAGGCTCTAATTTGGGACCAGAGAAAATCTCTCTTATATCCGGGTCATACTGTACTTATATATATACTGAACAGTTATATATACACATTAATCCTATATGTGTGCGTGTATATCTTGATAGAGGGAGAGACAGAGAAACATATATAATTAAAAGGAAATATATTATTAGATCACTTTCTCTCCATATACACCTATTAAAAACTTCAATTGTATACTTTCTACATACACGTTCAACAACTAAATCATTGCATCAACTAGTGACTTCCTCTAAACAACAAATCCCACAGGTAATAATCTAGTTTTACTAGATATCAAAAGTCTTTTTACCAGTGTCTCAGTTGAAAAAAACAATCAACACAATCAGCACTGTGTCTACAAATGCCTGTCAATATCGTTTCAAAAAATTCCACCAGCAACTCTTTGGAAGCTACTTCTTGCTTGTACAATAAAAACTCTATGATTATAATGGCAACATCTATATCCAAATTAATAGTGTCAATATGGTAAACACTTTTGGTCTTGCTTTTGCTAACTTTTACATGTCTTATATGGAAAACAAAGTGTTTAAGACAATGGATAAACCAGAAATCTACATCAATGAAATTTCCGTTTTGATAAAAAATCAATGGTAAAATTTATATACAAACTCATGGTTAATAACAAAATCCCGTTCTTCAATGTTGATATAGAACAAAAATTCAATCATTTTAACCTATTTAGAAAACCCACTTAGTATAAACTCTTGCCTTTGAAACAATTATAGCCAATGCACTGAAAGATATAAAAAGGAAGTGATAACAAATATATTAAATATTGCACACCAAAATTCCTCTTCCCGAAGAATATTTTTAAGCAAACTGAAACACATAAAACGAATATTAGTCAAAAGTAATTTTCCCAGCTACAATCGATAAACAAATAAAATTATTCTTACAAAAAATACATAACAGCAATCATAAAAATACAACACGACAGAGCACCAACATATTTTACCGCAACCAGATGCACCGTAATTACAAGTAAGATGAATTCATGATGCAAGAAATTATTAAATGCCATATTGCTGTCGTAATTCACAAAAAAACATGTAAAGTTTATAATATACTACAGAAAATGGAAGACCACAAACCTTCTTGTCACTAACCAAAATAATCCCTTTTAATCTAGCAATAATCTATGTAGTGTATCAATTTCAATGCTTAGTACAATTTTCTTGTAACAAATCAATTACCTATATTAGACACACTACCATCACCTTGAATAGGCACCTTATCTTTTCTGAAACTGCTATGAAAAAAATTATTAACCCATAATTTACGAAACTTCTTAGGAAAGTTCTAAATCTCATTGTCATAGTCAGTGCCGTACGAGATACATGCTTTGGCCGATCAAAGAAAGAGACATGAATAACTGGGCAGAAGATTATTTCGCAGTAAGTTGCCATTGCTTTCTGCAGTAGACTGGTTGCCAGCCAAGGCTATAGAACCCAACCTGTCTTATTATTTAACCCAGAACTGGAGGGAAGAGACTGATTAATACCTTTCCCAAGAGTGTTTGTACAAAAGTGAATGCAAGGAATTCAACTAGAATTTGGACTCGGCACTTTCCTTGTTCCAAGTCGATATCCACCGCACCAGAACACACATCCCATTGCCACAGACATCTCATTATTCAAGAGACTTTATGTATCAAATATCTTTCCCCAGCCGTGAACATTACATTTTTTAGTAGTGGAGATGGTGTTTTGAAGATTTTCTAAAAATAAAAATGATTCCAGCATGTGACTGCTGGAAATTAACACTCTTCTTCAAAACCACACAGAGTTGAACGACTATGTAATGACAAAAACATGGAAAAATAACTACACCAAGGACAAAAACACCTTCAAAAATGGTTATCAAGGTTTCCAAAAGCACTTATAACAATAAAAGTTATGGACGATTTTATATTCTTTAACTCCTAAAAAATAGAAAAACATTAGGATGCTAGAAAAACCACCAAAAATGAATTACATCTTCCTTGTCAGCTGTATTTAATGAAAAAGGCTTGAAAAAAGGTTGCTACCCAAATATATATATATATAGTATGTGAAAAAGTATTAAGACAAGAACTATTTTATCTTTTATGAGGCATATTGACAGAAAATAAACAATTTAATTGAAGTAATTTTATTTGATTTACTCAACAAATGTTTTAACAAGAAAAAAATACTTGTTACAAAATAAATTTAATATTTAGTATCATAGCCTTTCACTTTTAAATAATAAATTTATATTACTGTGCAAAAGTATTAGGACAAGAACTATTTTATCTATTATGAGACACTAGCAGTATAGTCCGGTGTTGCTTGGATGTAATGAAAGCTTTAAAACTAATCCATGGTCCTGGAGCTCAGACTCTTTGGACGTTGGCACAAAAGACTAAAAAGCAATAGTTGTTTCCAGTTAAAGCAAAACCGTAGACTGAAAGAAAAATGAATGGATGTAAGTCAAATTTTGATTTCCTGCTATCGATATCAAATAAGTTTTTTTCGTTGTAAACTGAATTTTGAAGGCTAAATAAGTCCTCTGAGTAAATGGTATCATGGCTGAGACTAAGAACTCCAATTATACCTACTTAGAGCCAAACCCGAAGCAAAAACTAAAATAAAAGGGCTGGAAAATACAGACATACAGGCAGATAAACAGAGACACACACACACACACACACACACACACACACACACACACACAAACATCTTGCCTTTTATATATATATATATATTTACGCCCTCACACCCTAATTGAGCACTCTAGAAGAAAGGTAGACTTTGAAAAACAGTAGCCACTCTAGCGTGTACGCATCGCTCATTCAGTAAAAATGAATTTGAGCACGCTAGCTATTGGGCCCGTAATATGATATGTGCTAAAAAGACTGCCTTCTTCCACCGAATGCCCCATGGCCCAGGGGTAGAGTCGCCGACTAACACCAATTCGGTTGGGTTTCGAGCCTGGGTTATGTAGCAATCAGAGTCTAACCATACTGATGAGCTGTGATACAGTGAAACAGATCTGTCTGCAGATGGCAATATATATATATATATATATATATATATATATATATATATATATATTGATTTTCTGTACAATTGTAAGAACTGCAACCTTGAAACTTCTGAATATCGTTTCTTATGTCTTTGTCTATGAGTGTATCAAATTTGATTAAAATCGGACCATTCCTTCTATTACCCGATTTTTTCGATTTATCGATTTTTCAATATTTATCGGGGGGTACCTCAACACAAAACCTAGCTAAGAACACTCACAGATGCTTATAGTACAACTGTGTAAATTTTCAAGAAAATCGATTCAGCCGTTTCGGAGTCTATAGGAAACGGACACACACACAGACACATATATACACACACACACAGACAAAATTCTATTTATAAATGAGTTTAGATTATTATCTACTTGGTAAATTAACCACATTTCACTGCCTGATGATGATGTATTAAACACTGACACTTTATAAAAACTGAGTTACAGTATGCTATTATTATAATAATCATAATGATTATTTATGCTCTACTTCTGTATTGGACATTTTTTAAAAGTAAATATCTAACTGTAGAATATATTTCCATTAGTATTAGCCACTTAAATTATTATATATATATATATCAGCATGCAGTGTGAGTATAGAAGAATCCAAAGGAGTATCCTGTACATACAGTGATAGGATAACTCTCTAAGAGAGCTCTAAATATATATGTATATAAATACATATAGAGCAAATATAAGAAAAATAAAGGCAGACACGTTATTTTATGGTGAATCGGAATTATAGGCCTATTTCAGGTGAACCATCATCAGCTTCCGTCTTTATTTTACATAAATAAAGATGAAAGCTGATGATGGTTCGCCTGAAATAGGCCTAACTTCCGATTCACCATGAATGCCTTTATTTTGTCTGCCTTTATTTTTCTTATATATATATATATATATATATATATAAAATTATTTTTTATTAATAACATTGCATATTTTAAAATTCCTCAGCTTTTTAACAAGAAAAATCTCTCAAGTCGGTGTTAAAAATTGCTGCAAAGCATTGTTGATTTATTTAGGATATTTTGATATGTCACTAATTTGTATTTAGATACATTGTATTTTTTTAAAGATTTTTCTAGTTGACTTATTTATCGATATTACTTATGAATATGATCCATTAATGTGCATGAATTTAATTTTATATGAATACTACTTTATGAAAATTGAGATCTATTTGAGTGGGGAACTCAGTATCATAGATTCAGTGGTGGGGGTGTATCATACCGTGCACAGGTCTTGTGACTATTAAGCATTGGTGCTACATGAATTATTCTCACATGCATTAATTTAGCCTTGTGTCAGACTAGATCAGTGTTGATGAATATCAAGAATCTCGGTTATCAGATGTTGATTTTCAAGGTAGGACTGGTCCTCGCCATCTGAGAAATTTTGTACAGCATCATTTTTATATATTTAGTCTTGTGTCGGACAAAGCCAAAGGTAGTGAACGTCCAGGAAGGGCCTTCAATTAATTCAGTTCAGTCGCACATTAGAACAGTTTGTAACTGTCTTACCGTTTTATCTTTGAGTTATCCGCTAGAAAAGAGGGGTACACTATTACTTTGCCAATGTTCTGTTCCCTTAATTGTAACATTGGCAATAGCGAAATAAATAGTTACAAGGTGATTCAGTTAGAATGTGCTCAAAAGCCAGAATCAGCTTTGCTCTGATAGCTTTTCTCGTGAAAGAAACGAATCAATAACTTTATGGCTGTAATAATGTGTCCAGCATTCTTCTCTGTATTGTGTCTTTTGTCAAGAAATTTCTTTTGTCTTTTATTGCTCTGGTTTTCTTTCAAAACTTTCTCTGACACACATCTCTTAAATCCTTCTCTACTAGTCTATCAAAATTTCATTTCTTCTTTTACTGACTCATGGAAGAAAATTAAATTATTTAAACTTATAAATGAATAAGTTTGTCCAAATTCTTTAGATGGATAGATTTTATGAATATATTTTCATCTTTATGCTATACTTCTATCTATCTTTTCATTTTTCATGTATGCAGAAACATTTTCATCAGGCCAAGCATATAGTTTCATGTATCTATGTAATTTTGAGATCCTCGATAGACTTATAAAAGTAGATTTCATTCTTCATACCAAAGCACATAGTTTCATGTATCTATATGATTTTGAGATCCTCGATAGACTTATAAAAGTCAATTTCATTCTTCATACCAAAGCACATAGATTCATGTATCTATATGATTTTGAGATCCTCGATAGACTTATAAAAGTCAATTTCATTCTTCATGTATATCATGCATCAATTTTCAATTGATAATTAATGTTGTGAAGTCTTAAGTCCTTTATGTTATTACTCAATACTCATGCATAGGTCTTCTCGTCATAATTGCAGTAGTCATATTGCAGTATAGCAGGTATGTATTGTGCTTCAGTGGATATCACAGTAGTGTTAATTGGTCAATCTACATATCACTAAAAAAATTTTTATAGCTTACAGTTTTTTTTTAAATAAAAATTTTGGTTGTAATAATATTTTTGGATGATGATAATAATTAATAATTGACAATAAAAAGAGGCATGCATTGTGGTGCAATAAATATTGGCTTGGAATGAGAAATCAGAGTGATGAGTTTGGATTCCAGTTAAATTTGTTGCATTTACTTACATGGAAATACCCTTGGAAATAGTATTAATCTGTTTTTTCTTTCTCCAGCTATAGGTTAAATAAAGGGACAGATTGGGTTTTATAGACTTGGTTGGCAATCAGTCTACCACAGAAAGAAATGGCAAATTACTTCAAAAAGATTTTTTGCTTAGTAAGTCATGGATTGAAAAAGACTTGATTGATCTAGATAAAAGAATTAAATAGCAGGACAGATTGATTCTTTAGCCTTGGTTGGCAACCAGTCTACTGCAGAAAGAAATGGCAACCTACTGCAGGAAAACCTTCTGCCAAGTAAGCCATGGATTGAAAGAGACATGATCATACAAGTGTGTATCATGTATGGCACTTGACTGACTGATCTGGATAAAAGAATTGAATAGCAGGACAGACAGATTCTTTAGCCTTGGTTGGCAACTAGTCTACTGCACAAAGAAATATCAGTCATCTGTCGGAAAATCTTCTGCCTCATCAATCATGGACCAAAAGAGGCTTGATCGCCCAAGTGCGTATTATGTATGACACTTAACTGACTGACAATAATAATTAAGAGTAATGGACAATCACTTGGAGTGAGGAATCAAAGTTCTAAGTTCAAATTCCAGTCTCGTTCATACATTCACTTATGGGCAACCATGGGAAAAATATGAATCAAACTTTTCTTCCCGCAACACTTTTGTATTAATCATTTCATCCCAAGCAAGACATTAAAGTTACTAAGACACAAGGGGTTACTTAGTGCAAAAGAATATGAGAAAAAATCACTATTAAAGAGAGAGGACGATAAAAGAACAAGAATTTAAAAAGACAGAAGATAACAATTGACATTGCAGTTAAATTTTTTGAAATTCAAAGTTATCTGGAAATCAAGAAGCCAAAGGAGAGAAGTGTGATAGAAGAAACTGTTAACATAGAACTTATGGTTACATCTGATTATTTCAATTGTAAAAGGATGAGACCTTGCTGCCAATCTAGTACTACACTTCAATTCGTCAAGTCTAAGTATCATAGCGGAAAATTCGCCAGACCAATTACCATGAAAGTGTTTTTAAAAAAGTTATAGGAAAGCTACTTTATGGTCCTTGAAAAATGACTGAAGATGAGATGCTAGGTCAGGACTAATAATATTGCAGATATTATTTATATTTTATCGAGAATCTCTAGATATATAGCAGAAGCACCAGATCAGATGTGGCAGTAATATTTCAAGCAAGAGTGAATGGTAGACTTATCAATATGTAAGATAAATTCTGGTGAGGAGTGAAATTGTCTAAATTGTCACAAAAGGGGAAAATAGCCAAACAGACTGTAAACTTGCTTATCAACCAGTCTAGGAGATGGACTACATTAAATTCAAAACCTGAGGAAGGTTGTTCGGTCCCTCCACTCTTAACTATAGGTAATTATCAGGATAGACTGGGTTTTATAGGTTATAGTCTAGAAAGAAACTAAATTCAAACCAGGCTGAAGAGGGCTGGGCTTCTTCAGGCTAACTTGCCCAATAACACTTGTGCTGATTTGGCTGCAGTGCATGTAGAGTGCCCCTATGACTCTAATGGGCTACAGGATTTATGATTGTGATTCATGAATGATTCCCATAGCTTATCAAAGAAGAGGAAGCACGTAAGTGAATTCTAGTGAACAAATTTGCAACTTGTCAAACTAAGGGAAGAGTATATCATATGTTGTATCCTTATAGTGGGGGGTATCCTTTTCTCGTTTGTAGTGGGAGTCCGTTCTAGTGAAGGGCAGTTGTATATTGTTGAAGATTAACGGAATTTGGCCTTGTTGTAGATAGCCTACTATAAGTCATAAAATGATTACAAATCAAGAAAAGCAATTTGAGTTGAAAAATAACATTTTATATATACACATATCAATTAATGTTTTTACAATTGAAGTAATACTTGAAATATAGGTCAAACAGAGGTTGAAATGTTCATGGCAATAAATTGCTGAAAGAGAATTAAGGCTTAGGAATGTGGGGAGCGCTATGAGTAAGGAATGTCTTTGATGTAGCCGCTCCTTAGGTCAGTAAGTAGTTTTGAGGCAGGGAAGAAGGAAAGAGGTAAGGGAGGCGAGTGTAGTCAGTCACTTGACTTTTGGTCAAGGGAGCTACTAATTACTCTCTTCTCCTCGAGTCGGTCTGCCTGGCGATGCTTTCTGTATACGCATTTTATATCTTCTTTTTGGATCACAGCAGATCATTTGGGATTTCACACTTGTATTTGATTCTGGGCTTCCCATTGGCTGATAAATAAAATTTGCATAGGCTCGCGAACTGGAAATTTTCAACCGGAACATCTGCACGGAGCCGGCAGCGCACGGACGATTTTTGGTCAGTTGCCTTTTTGTTGTGAGAGAGCCAACATCCGGTCCATCGCTTTTGCTCAGTTTCACCACATCCTACATTAGAAAAGCAAGAAAGCAAAGCTCTTATTTACCTATTTTTTATTTTTATTTTTAAATCATTTCACCCAAGCAAGGCAGGACTGCCAATAGTGCGCAGGGTGTTACAGTGTGAGAAAAAACTGCGTACAGAGGATATTGAAGAAAGGATAAAAGATGAACAGGATTAAAGAAGATGGAAATTGACATTGCATTAAAATATTTGGTGATTTTAGCTATCAGAAAAGCAAGTAAATGGAATAGAGTTCCACAGACAAGAAGTGTGAGAAAAGAATCTGTTCAAGTAGAAGAAGCAGTTACATTTAACTATTTTAATGGTCAAAGATTGGGACCTAGATGCCAATTTAGTAACATGCTTTAATTCATGTAGTCTTGGTACCAGGAAAAAAAGCTCATAAGATTTGTCATGAAAGTATTTATAGAAAAGACTGAGGGAAGCCACACCACATTGGTGAGAAAGTGACTTGAATTGGAACACCAATTTAGGATTGATTTCATTGCAGGTCCTTCTTTTCAGTTTTGTCGAGAACCTTGAGATGAATAGCTGGAGCACTTGACCAGCTATGGCAACAGTATTCAATGCAAAGACGAATGGCAGATTTATAAATGTGCTAGATGGATTCTGACAGGAAAAACTTTTTGACCCAACACAGAGACCCAACCGTCCTAGCAGTCAGTAAGTCAAGTGTGATACGTGAAACACGCTTGAGCGTTCATGTTTCGAAAGAGACATGACTAACTGGGCAGAAAATTATCCCACAGTAGGTTGCCATTGCTTTCTGTGGTAGACTGGTTGCCAGCCAATGCTATAGAACCCAATCTGTTTTGTTATTTAACCCATAACTGGAGGGCAGAGATGAATTAATACCTTATACTAATACCCTAGCATTAGATGTAGCTATAGATTCAGTGTATTTGTTCCCCTTTCAGGTTGGTTGAAAAAGTGAGGTCAAGGAGGCACAGTGCTTTTGCTCTCAAAAAAACTTGTTTTGGCCATGCTGATGGGTGGCAGGAAAGTTTCTCTATAGTGGTTTAAGAAGAGCAGTTTTATTTTGGAGGTATTCAAATTTACTTGCGATTTCCCACCCCAGTTAACCATTGATGGAAGGTCTGTTTCAAGTGCAGCAGCTAAGTTTATTTGTCAGCTTTCACTGATTTTTTATTGAGATGGAAGTAAATTGTGGTGTCATTTGCATAGATGTCTGCTTCGGAAATCATGCAAATTTTTGGCCCCACGACAACTAATTAGTGACTTCTCAACCTCGATATAAACAGGTACAGCAAGTGGCTGGGAAATTGTTTTGAAGAGTCGTTACACTGCATGATGGGGGATTTCTTGAGAAATGCAACTGCTAGATTAAATGACATCTCTTGATAAGGTTCTACTACATAAATACAATGAACCCAACTTTTTTAAAAAATTTTTTCACAATAATAATGATATCTGAGGGAGGTCACCAACTTTCAAATGAGTACTGTACTTAAGTCAACAGAGAAACATTAGTACTGTTTATATTTGAACCAGTAGGTAAACACTAGTCATGCATATCCAAGTTTGCAAGTACCTACCCAGTACGTAGCCCCTTTTGGGAGTTCTTATCATTTTACAGAAAATTCAGTTGGCATATTTGTATTTACTTACTATTCAATCATAAACAGGATCATTGAGTCAATGTCAACAATCCTTTCTTTTGCTGCATACTGTGCTCTTTACCAGGGTTACATATGGTTATGAATTCAGAGTTTTCCTTCTTCTAGATTGGTTGCCACCCAAGGCTATAGAACCAGGTCTGTCCTACTATTTACCCATAGCTAGGAGAAGAATGGGATTCATACCTTTCTCAAGATTATAAGCATTGTAAGTGAATGCAATGAACTCTACTGGAATTCAAACTCGGCTCTCTAATTCCTCAATTCAAGCTGCAATCCATGACTCCAATGTGCCTACTAATAAGCACATAATAATAAGAAAAAAAGAAAAGATGGATTCATGCCTTTTTCAAGGGTATTAGCATTGTAAGTGAATGTAATGAACTCTACTGGAATTCAAACTTGACTCTCCAATTCCTCACTCCGTATTGCTATTCATTACTCTAATGTGCCTCCTAATAAGCACACATAATAAGAAGACAGAAACAAGTGATGGATTCATGCCTTTGTCAAGGGTTTTAGCATGTAAGTGAATGCAATGAACTCTACTGGAATTCAAACTTGGCTCTCCGATTCCTCAATTCAAGATGCTACCCATTACTCCACTGTGCCGCCTAATAAGCACACATAATAAGAAAAAAGAAAGAAGAGATGGATTCATGCCTTTCCCAAGGGTATTAGCATTGTAAGTGAATGTAGTGAACTCGACTAGAATTTAAACTCTGCTCTCCAATTCCTCATTCAATACTGCTATCCATTACTCTACTGTGCCTGGAATATTTTAGACTTCACTAACAGAGTGAGTAATGTGATTCCCTGCAGGAGTTTTTCTTCTCCTAGACTGGTTGCCACCCAAGGCTATAAAACCCAGTCTGTCTTCCTATTCACTCATAGCTAGTGAGAGAAGAATTGAATTCATATCTTTTCCAAAGGTATTACCATCTAAGTAAATGTAATGAACTTGATTGGAATTAAAACTCTGCTCTCCTATTTCTAATCTATGCTGCTGTTCATTACTTTACCGTACCTGGCATATTTTAAACTTCACCAACAGAGTGAGTAATGTATTTTCCTACAGGAATAATTACTGAACAAAGAGGGTTAATTGGTACTTATAAGAGTAGAAATCAATTTTGGCAAATGTTCTTTTTGTCGAGGCAGTAATTAGGATTCAACAATAAAGAAAAACAATTAGGTTATCAAGAATTTCTGCAAGGAGAGAGCTTGAGGAATGGTCGTAGATAAAAGATGATCTTTTCCTATAGAGAAAGAAGATTCATTACAAAGTTTACTTACAAGTGAAATATTTGCCTTTCTTTCAGATCAACAACTACTTTAGACGAGCAGGAAGAAAAAGAAAAGCTTTTCACTTAAAATGATCTTCTATTTGATGAGATGAAATGAATATACAGACGTGATTATTTCTATTTACCAGACATTGCACAGTTGTTAAATAAGAAAACAACACATGACTGTGATTATTCATTTAGAGACGAAACCTGGAAGCCAAACTCAATTAAAGAGAAAATTAGTAATTGGGGATAATCTCATGTATTTTTTTTTCTTTCTTACACCAATTTACTTTATAAGGAAATACGAAGAAGCATCTGAATAGAGAGCATATTTACTTAGATTATTCACAGTCAGACTAATGTTTCGGTTTTTTCATTTTTTGTTTTTTACAATCCTTTCACCCCAAGCAAGGCAGGACCACTACTGGTGCACAAGAGGTTACAGTGAATGCAAATGAAAGAAAGTGTGAGAAAAGAAACTGTTAGAGTAGAAGAGTATTACACTTAACTATTTGTGCAGTAAAAGGGTGGGACCTTCATTCCAGTCTAGTAACATGTGTAAATACATGTCGGGATACCAGAGAAAAAAAGCTTGTCAGTGTAGTTGCCGTGAAAATACGTGTAGAAAAGACAGAGGGAAGTCACACAAACATCAGTAAGAACATGACTGAAGGCAAGCTGCTAAGTCAGGATCAATTATATTGCAGATCTGCCTTTGAATTTTGCTGAGAACTTTGTTAGTTTAAACAGGAATTGAGAGGTCTCTATGAGTTTACTTTGAGAAATATTCTCATTGGTCAGTATCATATATACAGTATACTAATTTTTTTTTTTTAATCATATCACCCCGAGCAAGGTGGTAATGCCACTGATGTGGAGGGGGCTACATAAGAGTAAAAGATTAAATAGAAGAGAGTGAAAAGGAAGACAAACCAGTTAGAAAGGAGCAAGAGAAGGCTGGGAATACAGGTGTGATGACAGTTGCAAAGGTGGAGAGAAAGGAAAGGATATACGGGGTGTTGAAAGAACTATCAGAACTCTTTTGGAACTCTAGCTCTAAACTCTCTTTGAGTTCTTTATTTAAGGCATCTTGCCTGAGTTCATTTGTGTTACTCGGAATGTCTTATTTAATCCACAATTAAAAAGAAAACTGGTTTGATTCCAACACTACTATAAAAAGCACTCTGTAAGAACTCCCTTGGAACTCTTTGATTTCGTCATTTAAGGCATCTTGCCTAGTTCACATGTGTTACTGGGAATGACTTATTTACTCCACAATGAAAAGGAATATTAGTTTGATTCCAACAGTACTCTAATGAACACTCTGTAAGAATTCCTTTGGAACTCTTTGATTTCATCATTTAAGGCATCTTGCCTAGTTCATTTGTGTTACTGGGAATGTCTTATTTACTCCACAATGAAAAGGAATATTAGTTTGATTCCAACAGTACTCTAATGAACACTCTGTAAGAACTCCCTTGGAACTCTTTGATTTTGTCATTTAAGGCATCTTGCCTAGTTCATTTGTGTTACTGGGAATGTCTTATTTACTCCACAATGAAAAGGAATATTAGTTTGATTCCAACAGTACTCTAATGAACACTCTGTAAGAATTCCTTTGGAACTCTTTGATTTCATCATTTAAGGCATCTTGCCTAGTTCATTTGTGTTACTGGGAATGTCTTATTTACTCCACAATGAAAAGGAATATTAGTTTGATTCCAACAGTACTCTAATGAACACTCTGTAAGAACTCCCTTGGAACTCTTTGATTTCGTCATTTAAGGCATCTTGCCTAGTTCATTTGTGTTACTGGGAATGTCTTATTTACTCCACAATGAAAAGGAATATTAGTTTGATTCCAACAGTACTCTAATGAACACTCTGTAAGAACTCCCTTGGAACTCTTTGATTTCATCATTTAAGGCATCTTTCCTAGTTCATTTGTGTTACTGGGAATGACTTATTTACTCCACAATGAAAAGGAATATTAGTTTGATTCCAACAGTACTCTAATGAACACTCTGTAAGAATTCCCTTGGAACTCTTTGATTTCATCATTTAAGGCATCTTGCCTAGTTAATTTGTGTTACTGGGAATGTCTTATTTACTCCACAATGAAAAGGAATATTAGTTTGATTCCAACAGTACTCTAATGAACACTCTGTAAGAACTCCCTTGGAACTCTTTGATTTCATCATTTAAGGCATCTTGCCTAGTTCATTTGTGTTACTGGGAATGACTCTGACATCTACAATGAAAAGGAAACATTAGTTTGATTCCAACAGTACTCTAATGAACACTCTGTAAGAACTTTGGAACTCTTTGATTTAGTAATTTAAGGCATCTTGCCTAGTTTATTTGTGTTACTGGGAATGTCTTATTTACTCCTTAATGAAAAGGAATATTAGTTTGATTCCAACAGTACTCTAATGAACACTCTGTAAGAACTCCCTTGGAACTCTTTGATTTCTTAATTTAAGGTATCTTGCCTAGTTTATTTGTGTTACTGGGAATGTCTTATTTACTCCTTAATGAAAAGGAATATTAGTTTGATTCCAACAGTACTCTAACGAACATTCTAATATAATGAACCTAACTGGAATTGGAATTCCTTGTCTTTGTCCATTACTCCACCCACAAGTTTATTGCACCTGGTATTTCCTAGTGATTCTGTTGTTAGGAAAGCATCTTCTTGGAAGTTCTATATAGTGGAACTTTTCTTCTTACTATTGAATATGAAAGGAACATCGATGTTTCAAATCAGTGTATATAGAGTGGTCAGTCTTAGCTGTGAGGGTTAGAGTTGGTAGAACTGAAGAACATTTTCCACAACAATAGTGATAGAGTCGTTAGAAGTTTGCAATGTTTCAACTATGAGAATGTGGTTGTGGTGTGTAGAATTATTCATCACCTTCAAGGCTGTGTAGGCACTTTTGAACTCTATCAAGACTGAAAGATTGGTCAGTTCCAGCCCAGATAAAAGCAGCCTTAATACATTTTTGGTCTGATCTGTCTCTCATAAAGGCAGAGCATAGTAGCAAGCGTCAGGAACTTCTGGGAGTAATACAAGGAACTGACCATTTTCCAGTATCTTTAGAAATGGATCCTATATTTGAGTTCTATGAGGTCTGTAGAGAGTTTATATTCCAATTGGTGCATTTTTGTTGTCCTGAGTTATTCTTTAAGATTTGCATGCGGAATTTCTATTCAGCCTGGTTAATATTTAGACTGGAATCATTCTAGTTCTTTTGTTCTTCGAGGTGTGTCTAATTTTGAAATCAGAACCTGTCAACCTTTCTTGTAGGACTAAAAAGATTCTACATTTGCAGTTTGAAAATTACGTTGAACCATAAGTGCATGGACTTTTCGCATTCTCAGCTCTTCTTGTTGTTCTTTCGGCAAATGTTTGATTTCCGTCACCTTTTATCAATGTCATGTTACTGATTGTTGGACACAGTTTGCATGGCGCTGACTAACAAGAATAGTTTTCTATTTGTGTTCATCTTGTCTCTCAAAGTTTCCAGAGCATTGTCCACACATAACTTTGATTTCCTGAAGGGTTGTTTAAGGTGCCGTCTCTTTGTTTTGTTTGATACCAATTTTTTTAAAGAATTTTTTTTAAAGAATTTTTCTCCATTTCCTCTGTTTCTTTCTGATTTATCTTTCTTTTATTTTTTCTTTTCATTATTTTTCTTTCTTACTGCTTGTGTTTTCTTCTGTACTTTCTTTCTCTTTCTTTATTTCTCTTTGTTGCTTTTCTTTTTTTCTTTCTTTATAATTCCCTTTTTCATCCTCTTTCTCTTTACATTTCTGTTTTTTTCTTTTTCTTTATTTTTACATCACTTTTTATTTTCTTATTTCTTTTTTCTTTTTTTCTTTTTCTTTCTTTCATACTGCTCTTGTTATCCTTGTTTTCTTTCTCTTTTATTCTACTTTCTTTCTCCTTCTTTATTTTTCCTTTTAATTTTTTCTTTCTTTCTTTCTGTTTATTGTTACTTCATTTTCTTTTTCTTTCATTCAATTTCTCTCTCTTTCTTTATTTTCCTTTTAATTTTTCTTTCTTTCTTTCTTTTTATTGTTTATTCGTTTTCTTCCTCTTTTTTATTTTCCTTTTAATTCTTTCTTTCTTCCTGTTTATTACTTCTTCATTTTCTTTCTTTTTCATTTTACTTTCTTCCGGTTTCCTTATTTTTCCTTTTAATTTTTCTTTCTTTCTTTTTTCCTGTTTATTGCTTCATTTTTTTTCTCTTTTATTCAGTTTCTCTCTCTTTCTTTATTTTTCTTTGTAATTTCTTCTTTCTTTTTTTCTGTTTATTCATTTTCTTTCTCTTTTAATCTACTTTCTTTCTCTTTCTTTATGTTTCCTTTTAATTCTTTCTTTCTTTCCTTTCTTCCTCATTCTACTTTTTCTCTTTCTTTATTTTTCCTTTTAATTTTTTCTTTCTTTCTTTTTTCTTCCTGTTTATTTCTTCTTCATTTTCTTTCTCCTTCATTCTAATTTTTTCTTTCTTTATTTTTCCTTTCAATTTTTTCTTTTTTCTTCTTTTTATTCTTTATTCATGTTTGTTTCTATTTTATTTTCTTTCTTTTTCATTCTTTCTTTCTCTTTCTTTATTTTTTCCTTCATTATTTTCTTTCTTTCATCTTTTCTTTCTTTCTTCTTTTTTATATTTTTCTTTCTCTTTCTTTATTCCTATTTGTTGCTTTTTGTTTTCTTTCTCTTTCAATTTACTTCTTTGTTTTTTTTCTGCTTTTCTTACTCTTTCTTTCTTTTTGATTCACATATTTTCGCACTCTTTCCTCTTTATTTCTTTACTCCTATTTGTAGCTTTTCTTTCTCTTTCTCTATTCTTTATATTTATTCTTGCTTCATTTCATTATTCGCTTTGTTTCTATTTTTCCTTTTCTTTATTTATTTCCCTTTCTTTATTCCTGTTTGTTATTTTTCTTTCTTTTGAAAGAAAAAAATAAAGTAGAAAAAAATCTACTTATTTTATCTTTTTTTCATTCTTTTTCCTTCCTTTTCTATTTTTTCAGTTTTCTTTTTTGTTCTTTTTTCTTTCTTTTTTTTCTTTTTTCTCTTATTTTCATTTTTCTTTCTTTCCTTTCTTCCTTCATTTCTTATTTTATTTTTTATTTTTCTTTCATTTCTTTCTTTTCTTTCTTTTTTGTTTTTCTTTATTTCTTTCCTTCCTTCCTTCTTTCTTTCTTTCTTTCCTTTCTTTCTTCATTTTTTTTTCTTCTTTTTTTGTTCATATTTTCCAAAACAAAATTAAACATTTCCTGGTCAAAGATTTGTAAGCTTCAAAAGTTTTTCCCATTCTTAACAACCCCTTAAACATTCTCTCTGTAAATTTTCTTTCAGAGAAATCATTTCACAAATCTATTTCAAAGTACCTTACTGAGTGATTGTTCAAGAAGGGGATATCAAGTTGATGTGTCTAGACATATGCAACACCTTTATTGCCTAAATTCGCTCATACATGCATGGCATTATTTTTAGGTAACATAATCATTATAATCATCAAGTGGAATTGGTAAAAAAGAAAAGAGAGAGGAAGATTTCAAAGACTTTGAAGGTTTTTGAAAAGATTATTGAAAAGATTATTCTATGGACAAAAATGTTGTATCTAAAATATAATCTGTGTTTCTTTGCGTGTGCAAATATGGAAAATGGAAAGAAATGGAATTAGCCTGCCAAGTTCAAATCTTAGCTTTATCTGTTGTATTCACTTTCACACTGATACTCTCAAAAAAAAGATGTGAATCTCTCTCTTCTTTTACTAGCTTTAGATTAAATTGCAGAGTAAACTAAGCTCTCAAGCCTTGAGTAGCAACTGGTCTAAAAGAATGAATATTGTGAATTCCAAATTAAAGAAAGCGTATTGGAAACTACTCCAGTATTTTTCCTAAGAATTCATGGCAATTCACGTATAATAAAGAATAAAATAATCTGTGGAAAGTCAGAATTGTGTATGTTCTGAAGGGACCTCAGTTTCTATTTATAAATGTAATCCTTTAAAATAAGTTTGTCATTGCTACAAAGATGGTTATAGCGAGTTAGCCAATCTGTATTGGTTATAAATACAATTAAAACTGACCCTCTACGATTTTTACAATATCAAGTGTAACAAAAACAACAACAAGAGAAATAATCAAGTAGAAGAAATTGTTCAAAAATAAATATTTTTTTTATAAACACAACAAATACATATTATATGGTGCTAAAGTTATTAGAACACTTTAGAGTTCCTTGGTGTGTGATATTAAAAGAATTTAAGTTGCTGAACTGATTGTATGAAAATGAGAAGGTGTAGTCTAGTATATTTGTTGTTGTAGGAAAATTAAACAGTTATTTTTTTATATTAAATAGAGAAAAAAGGCATTTTTCTTGACTTACTGACTTTTACAGAGTTGTCACTCTTTAATGCTTGTTGTCAAATAGAATATTTGGGGGGGGGGAGCGTTCTTTCCCAAGCTGGATTTATGTTAATTTTAGTAATTAGCGTTAAGCCAGGAATTGGTTGACAAGGTTCGTTGTTGTATTGTAGAATTTGGTTTGTCTCCTTTGCTGTGTTGATTTTCAATGAAGTCAAGTGAACAAGTTGAACGTTTTAAGGGGCCACTTGTCAAGTCACATCGAAGTTTTGTTTTTATTAGTTCTCTTGGTCACATAGGTGGATTGTGAAAATGTTTACATTTTGTGGTGTCAACTAGAGGTCAAAATTTGGATCAGTACCTTCGGATGTAGTTGATGACACCTACTTAATATTTTTCAACCAATCAGAATGCATCAGTTGTTATTCTTGGTTAGGAGCCTCTATGTGTTTAACTTGTACAAAATTTGAGATTTAAAAAGAAGGTAGGAAACAGATTCTACATGGTAAAATATTTGTTTCTTATGTGCAAAATACCAAATTCTCTTTAAAAAAAATGCTTTTATGTGCTATGTCCTTTCTGGACATGGGTGACTATAGCTCTTAGTAAGTAACAATAGATTGAACAAACAATAGTGAACAGTTTTTTAACTTTTACTGACAATTTATATATACTAACCATACTGATGAGCTGTGATGCAGCGAAACAGATCTGTCTGTGGATGACAATATATATATATATATATATATATATATTATGTTGTAAATTATAAATAAATATTATTTGCTCTATGAACATCATCATCATTTATATATATATATATATATATATATATAATGATGATTTTCATTCTTCACATGTGAAGAAGACTATGACTACTTGTAACTAAGGGTTTGGGTGGGTGCGAAGGTGGCCTTCCAATTTTTGCATGAAGAGCCTGTTGCAGCAGGGGCAGGGGACAGACCCAAGCTGGTGAATGGAGCTTTTGTGCTCGTTCCTTTTCTGGTGTCTCACTTTGAGGGCCCTGATGCAACCCTCTTCAAATTTCACTTGGGATCTCCAGGCAGCTCTATCTTTAGCAGTGGATTCCCAGTAGGAGTATGGGATGTCACAGCACTTAAGGGCTTTCTTTATATCTCAACATTGGCCGGCCAAACAAACGAATGAAATTCACTACGAAATGGATTAAATCTGGCATATTTTTTATTTATTTGTTTAAACATTATTCTTTTTTTATTAATAAACTGTATCGAATGATGGTTTTCCCCTAGGGACACAGGTTCAATTCCTGCCAGTGCACAAATATTTTCCTCACAAGATTTCTCAATTATTCAGGTCAGTAGATGTAAATAAATATACAGTTTAATAAAAAAAGCAAAGTACCTACTCATATATGAATTAAAAATAATGTTTAATCAAATAAATTAAAAACATGCCAAAGTTAATTCAATTCATAAAAGATTTAATAAAATTTTTGTAAATAAATTATCTTTGTTTACATTAGGATATGAAACAGAGCAGATATGTATATTTTGAGAAACAGGACTGATTTGTGTTCAAAAGCACTATTCTAACTTTGTCTAATCAGGAAGTCCTACATGGTCAAGTGGTCTAAGACATGTAAAATCTAATGACAATTTCCCCTAACGGATGCAGGTTCAAATCCTGCTGGGGTACGCATATTTTCCTAACAAGATTTCTTGATGCTCCAGGACAGTAGATGTAAATAAATATACTGCTTCATTATAAAAAATAGATTATCTACTCAAATACGAGTATCCATAAAAAATGTTTAAACAAATAAATAAAATAAAAAACATAATATATATATATATGTGTGTGTGTGTGTGTGTGTGTGTGCATATTATTTACACTGTATTGGGCCTGAGGGCCACTCAAGGTAGAAGTTCACATTAAGAGGCAGTTTATATGGATAGGAGGAAAGATAATGGTTAACCCTAGACTTCAACAGGTTAAGATTGTAGTGATCAAGAAACATCCTCTTGAGAGTCTGATCTACAGGAAAAGGCTGTTTGAGTGGAACTTACTTCTCATTAGTGGAATACTCAGCAAATATTGGTGAGTTGCTACAATGTAAGTGGCATGACGGGTCCTTGCTGTGAAAGGGTTAGGGTTGTTAGAGCCAAGGGATGTAGTTTATCTGAGCACTTTCCATGGAAGTAACGATAGAACAATGAGATGATCACCAAATACCATCTCAGACACTTGAGACACTTTTGAACTCTATCAAGACTGAAAAGTGAGGACTGGTCAGTTCCTAACCATATATGACAATAATACTCCATTTCAGGTTTGATCTGTCTCTTGTAATGGTAGAGGATACTATACGACTAAGAAATGGTATTGGAAACTACTCCAGTATCTTTCCTAAGAATGCATGGCAATTCCCGTATAATAAAGAAAAAATTATGAGAATTTAGTATATTTTACATCCCAGCAAATGAAATATTAACTCCTATTTTCTATACACTATCTTAATCTGTGAAAAAAAAAAGAATCCTATCATTTTTTTTTGTTTTATAATCATATTGCCCCAAGCAAGGCATTTTCCTGCCACTGTTGTACAGGGGGTTACATACAAGGAAATTTATGAGAAAGAGTGACAGGTTACAAGGGCGTGTCAGGAAGAGGGTAAGAGAAGGATGAGAATACTGATCAGAATGGAGTGGATGGAGAAAGGATCATGAGAGAGAGGATGCAGGTTAGTGAGATAGGAGATGACGATTGACTTTACATTTAAATTCTTGGAGATTGTAGCTATCAGGGAAGCAAGTAAACGGAAGGGAATTCCACAGGTGGGAAGTGCGAGAAAAGAAGCTGATGGAGTAGAATTTGCATTTACAATTTATTGGTTTCACAGTAAAAGGGTAGGACCTAGTGGGTAATCTTGTGGCTCGAGTAAATTCATATATAGGGGGCACCAGTGAGCTAAGATTATTTATTTCTAGTAGATTATATACCCAAAGATGACTGAAAAGTCTATCAGCCAAAATATTATTTTAACAGTGTACACAACACAGTTTAAATTTGTCCAAACAAATCGTGAAGCCAAAATGTTGTGTCCTTTCAGAATTTACAAGCATAATTCTAGTTTTAGACAGTATAATAGATTTGCACTGTTTTCTTTTCAGATTCTCTTGACAAAGAAAAAAATCTCACTTGAAATTAACTGTTTTGATTTGTTTTTTGTTTTTTGCTAATATTTTATACAAATATGAAATAAGTTTGATTTATATGCAAATTTAAAAAACAAAACAAAAACATTTCAATGTAAAAGATATTAAATTTATTTGTCAAGAACGTAATTGTAATATTATTCTGCTTGGTTGTAGGAATGAACGTTCAGATTTGTTCAACCAGCAATATGAAAATCTCTGTCGACACAGAGTCTCAACATTCTTAAATTTTAATATCTTACCATTCTTTTTTCTGTTTTAATATTTCTATACTCTTTTTTCCTTTTCTCTTAAAATTTATCTACTCTTCTTTCTTTCTTTCTTTCTTTCTTTGTGTTGCCTGACTTTTCTTTCTTTCTTTCTTTCTTTCTTTGTGTTGCCTGACTTTTTCTTTCTTTCTTTCTTTCTTTCTTTGTGTTGCCTGACTTTTTCTTTCTTTCTTTCTTTGTGTTGCCTGACTTTTTCTTTCTTTCTTTCTTTCTTTCTTTCTTTGTGTTGCCTGACTCTTTCTTTCTTTCTTTCTTTCTTTGTGTTGCCTGACTTTTTCTTTCTTTCTTTCTTTCTTTCTTTCTTTCTTTCTTTCTTTGTGTTGCCTGATTTTTTCTTTCTTTCTTTCTTATAATTTCACTATTTTTCTTTTCCTCATTTTTTTTTTTTGCTTTTTATAATTTGTCTAGCTGGATGCTCGTGGCCTAGGGGTAGAATTGCCGACTGACGTCGATTCGGTCAGGTTTCAATCCTTGGTTAGGAAGTGAACGGAGCCGTACTGATTCGCTGTAATACAGCGAAACAGATCTGTCTGCGGATGACTATAGTATATAGATATATATTATTTTAAGGATGTGCGTTGTGGAACAGTGGATATCAGCTCGGAATGAGAAACCGGGGAGCCGAGTTCGAATTCCAGCTGAATCCATTGTATTCACTTACACGCAAATACCCTTGCGAAAGGTATTAATCCATCTCTTCCTTCCAGTTATGGGTTAAATAACAGGGCAGATTGGGTTCTATAGTTTTGGTCGGCAACCAGTCTACCGCAGAAAGCAATGGCAACCTACTTTGGGATAATCTTCTGCCAAATCAGTCATGTCTCTTTCGAGACATGATCGCCCAAGCGTGTATCACGTATGGCACTTAACTGACTGACTGGTCTTCTATCTTTCTTTCTTTCTTAATATTTCCCTACACTTCCTTCTTTTGATAAAATTTTCCAACTGTTCTTTCTTTATTATTTTTCCTTCCTTCTTTTTTCTTTCTTTGCTCTTTATAATTTCCAGTCACTTATGAACTTAAATCACTGGTGCCCCCTAGGTGTGAGTTTGCACGAGATACTAGATTGGCAACTAGGTCCCACCCTTTTACAGTGAAATCGATGAAATGTAACCACAATTTCTACTCCAACAGCTTTTTTTCTCGCACTTCCCGCCTGTGGAATTCCCTTCCGCATGATTGCTTCCCCGACGGCTACAACCTCCAGGAGTTTAAATGTAAGGTCAATAGACACCTCTTAACACACTAACCCTCCCATTCTCTCCAACTCTCCTCCTATGTACATTCTAACTTGTCTATCGCCCTGTGTAACCCCCTGCGCTATAGTGGCAGTGGAATGCCTTGCTTGGGGTGACATGATTTAAAAAAAACAAAAAACTTTTTTGCTTTCTATTTTCTTACACATCTTGCTTTTCTTCTTTCTTGATATTTTACTACTATTTTTCTTTCCTTCTTTGTGTTTCTCTTTGCTTGTATAATTACCCTACTTCTCTTTCTTTCTGTCTTAATATTCGCTACTCGTTTTTCTTTTGTATTTCTTTCTCTCTTTCTTTCTTGTTATTTCCTTACTATTTTTTATTCATTCTTTCTTTCTTTCTTTGCTTTTTATAACTGCTCTTCTTTCTTCCATTCTTTCATAAAATATCTCCCCATATTTCTTTCTTTCTGTCTTTCTTTCTTAATATTTACAACTCATTTTTTTCTTTCTCTCTTTCTTGTTATTTCTTTCTGTATTATATTACTTTTTTGTTTCTTTCTTTACTTTTTATAATTGCTCTTCTTTCTTTCTTTCTTTCTTAATATTCATTACTTGCTTTATTTTTTATTTCTTCTCTTTTCTTTTCTTTCTCACTTGTTATTTCCATCCTATTTTTATTCATTCTTTGTTTCTTTTTTTGCTCTTTATAATTGCCCTACTCTACTTTCTTTCTTTCTTTCTTTCTTTCTTTCTTTCTTTCTTTCTATTCCTCTTCTAGTGCATTGTGGTGCATTGGATATCAGCTCGGAATGAGAAATCGGAGAGCCGAGTTCGAATTCCAGCCAAATTCATTGTATTCACTGACACGCAAATACCCTTGGGAAAGGTATTAATCCGTCTCTTCCTTCCAGTTATGGGTTAAATAACAGGACAGATTGGGTTCTATAGCCTTGGTCGGCAACCAATCTACCGCAGAAAGCAATGGCAACCTACTGCGGGATAATCTTCTGCCCAGTCAGTCATGTCTGTTTCGAGACATGATCGCCCAAGCGTGTATCACGTATGGCACTTAATTAACTGACTAATTCTCCCATACAATCCTTCCTGTCTTTCCTAACATAGTAATTTTTTTAATAAATTTGTTACATTTTTTGTCAAATTTTATACAGATACAAATGTGCAAATTTATATTTAATATGCCGAAAATAACACTATTCTATCAATAATTGCTTAAGTCTATATGCAAGAGAAATGATAGCATATGAGTTGTCAACATCTGTGATATTTGCACAATTCCAGCTCATCATTACAATTAGCAATCATGAAAATACATGACAGAAAGATTTTATTTTTCCTTGGTGTAATAATCTAGGATTCTGGATGAGGAATGCTTGACTGATCTCTCCCTTACATTAAAAGCTTTTCCCTATTTACCTGGATAAATGAAAGCCTTAAAGTGTCACATCTGGTGGCTATATGTAATGAGAAAGACATTCTTAATGATCTGATCCCTCTTGGAGTTTATTGCAAGAGTAAGATTAGCTGTTTCCTTATAAAGAAACATTTGGCATTCATTGGTCAAAAAGTAATATATTACCTTGAATGGCAGATGTAATTGACAAATATATCCAGCTGTAGTTAAGGTCAACAAAAGTGACAACTGGCTTAACATCAGGAAGAGATAACTGAAATTTCTAGGGCACATAATGAGGAAAGAAGTCTTGGAAAATTTGATACTCACAGGATAAATTGAGAGGTAAAGAGACAAAAACAGTAGATAATCTAACAAACTTAAGTAGATGGCTGGTAAAATAGTCTTTAGGTGAGATAGCAACAAGGCAAAATTTACTAAGATCTACAAAGGACAGGAAATTGGGGAGAGCCATGATCAGCAATATACTGAAGAGACATGGCACATAAAAATAGAAGAATGAGCTTGAATAAATGGATGGTGGGACAAAGTTTAAGTGATAACAAAAAGTCAAAATTTACTAGAAGCTACAAAGGACAGGAAATTAGGGAGAGCCATGATCAGTAACATCCTGAAGAGACATGACACATAGAAACAGAAGAATGAGCTTGAATAAATGGATGGTGGGACAAGGTTTATAACAGAAAATCAAAATTTACTAGAAGCTACAAAGGACAGGAAATTGGGGAGAGCCATGATCATCCACATCCTGAAGAGACATGCCACATGGAAGAAAAAAAATCTAATAATCTTCCCGTCCTAATCTCTGGGATGAGGGGTTATCATTATTTGTATTGTTTACATATATACTATTGTTTTCATCTGACATTAATCAGGTGCTTGTTGATTGTCATGGAATTTCAAACTGAACCCATTATTTAATCATCATTATTACCGGCAATGATAAATGACTATTTAATAGTCTTTCATAGTCCAGTAGTCTGACTTGATTTTGAAGCCTGGATGTATTTGACTATTCACTGAATAATTTAAGTTTCCATTAATTGCTATGAATTAACCAATAATTAGCCCTGCAGCACAAATTGTAACATACTCAATTAAACTGTCCTTGACTCCAAGATCGCTAGAATTTGAATATCATGCTCAGTTGAATCTGATTTTTTTTATCCACTTCAGTATTTGTAATTATATGGTCTTTCTTCACAAAGCAAAACAGAGTCACCAAGAAGAACCTCTTCTTGTTATGCTAAAACAATATTTTGGCTGATCGATTTCCAGTCATTTTCAGGAAAATCTGAAGAGTAGTTTAAACATTGTGGAGTGAGTAGCCATGGTTAAATGCAAAGTAACAGTAAGTAACAGGACTGTCCAACAAAAAGAACTGACAAAGTTTTGCAATAAGGAGGAAAAGAACAGGGCAAAAATTAATATAAAGCAAGCAAGTAATATATGCAAGGCAAATTAACAGTAATAAGGCAAAACGTTTGCAAAGTAAGAATTGGGGTTGACATGTGTGGAGTGGGTAGCCATGCTCAAATTCAAAATAAGCAACAGAACTGTCCAACAAAAAGAACTGATAAATTTTGCAATAAGCAATGACAAGAAAAAGAAAAGAACATGGCAAAAATTAATCTAAAGCAAGCAAACAATATATGCAAGGCAAATTAATAGAAATAAGGCAAATCAACAGTAATAGAGCAAGTTCTTCAGAAACTTATCATCTTTATGCTTCAACCAACCAATTTGTTTATGAAAATCCATCAACAATCCCCCCACATACAATACGGTCAAGCATTGCTGTACTCAGATCTCTTCTATCCAGCCCTTAGGCTTGGGCAATTGGGTGTGGATACGTCAGTTTCCTTCCAGAGGGATGCCAAAGAAGCAAGGATGAGATCATCTCGATAACAGTGGCCAGCAATTTGCAGCCATTTCCACTTAAGCTTAAGAGATAATCGTGCGATATCTCCGTAGATGTAGGTTAATGTTGGGTGGGATTTCCAGCTGATGTTTTGGATCTTTCTCAGCATGTTGGTATAAGTTCCATCAAGTCGTTTCTTCAAATGAGCAGACAAAGTTCAAGTCTCTGAAGCATAGAGAAGGATCAGCTCAATCAATATTTGGAAAATTTAAACTTTTAAGGAATGTGCAATGTTAGAGATCCAGATCTTATCAAGTTTGTTGCCTGCATCCCAAGCAAGAACTTTTGTCATGCAAAAGTATTTTTTTGAATCTACTATATACAATCCAAGACATTTGAAGTCTTTAACTGTCTTGATTGATGAACCATTGAGAGATTTGAATTTATTTTACAAACTAAGAATTGGAGTTGACACCTAAAAGCTCAGACATACTGACCCAGCACTTGGACATCAAGACAAGACAGACCAGGACTGAATAAGATGAAACTGCAAACCAGCCTATTTTATTGGCTAAAGGAAACTCCCAGCATGCATTTTTGTGTTTCTGCCTATAAACTGGGGCATTGCACGTTGTTTTGCAGTCATTACTATACAGATTGAATCCCACAAATGTTAATGTTAATTCCAGTCATGATAATGAATGACTTGCCTTGATTTGTCCTCATAGACAAGTTTACAAATTTCTTGCACATTTTCTGTACTTTGATTGGTTATTGGTTAATGAAACTTGGTCAACAGTTGAATTTGCATATTTTCTTGCTGACTTTATCATAAGGTTGTGGCTTTGATATTAGATATTTGTGTTTTCCAGTCTATATTATATTCTGCTTTATTATCACAATGTTAGCATTTTTATTGATTGATTCATTTTCTACAGCTTATCAAACCTTTGCAAGTTATTTAAAGCCAGGAAATATTTTTAGATTATAATTATATTTTTTTCAGGGAGATAATAGTTTTGCTGTTAGAAGTCTAATTTTTTTCATCAGCCATCAACACAGTGTCATCAGCCTTTCTTACATTTTCAAGATTATGCCAATAAGATAATACTTATAATAAATTCTTGTAGCCTCTTTATCGAGATTAACTAAATCTGGGGAGAAAACACATTCATAGTGATGCTAATTGAACCTTTAAGAGTAAAATTCTTGCTATTTATCTTGAGGTTCTTGACAAGATCTAAAGAAAGAAACACATTATAGTTGATCCTGACTTGGCAGCACATTTTCAGTTATTTTCTCACTGACGAGATGTGGCTTCCGTCTGTATTTTCTACAAGTATTTTCATGGCAACTACTCTGATGAGATTTTCGTTCTAGTTTTCTTCCTACATTGACTCATGTGTGCCACAAAACTGACATCTAGGTTCTTTTCTTTTACTTTTAAAATAGTTAAACAAAACCACCTCTTCTACTTTAATAGTTTCTTTTCTTGCACTTCTCATTTGCTGAACTCCCTTTTATTTGTTTACTTCCCTGATAGATACAATCTCCAAAAGTTTAAATGCAATATCAGTTACCATCTTCTATCTATTTAATAAATCCTGGTAGATTTTCAAGTTCCCCTTGGATGGCAATACATATTTCATAGCAATTTTTTTCTTTTTTCTAACAAAATTCTTCTGTTTCTCAATACCTTGCTTAGTTTTTGGAATACTTCTTTGGTTAATCCCCTAATCCAATGTGTGTTCAAATCTCGGTGTTACATTTTCCATAATCTGTTAAAATACTTCCCAAATATTTAAACATCTCCATCTGTTTGATGTTAAATATCTCCAATTTGCAACTCATTTTTTCTTGCTGATGGCCATACCTTCTGTCTATAAGTCTAAAAGAAACATTTCCTATCTGTTCCTCTTCCCCATCAAAAGTTTTTTTTTTCTGGCCCCTGCTGTAAAAGAGCATAGTCTGTTAGGTCTTACCTGCATTGACCAATATTTTCACTATGTCCGTGTAGTCATAATAAGCAGCCCGCATCAAAGGTGTATTTCCATGAGCATCTTTAACATCCAGGATACAGTCATCTACCAAAATTAAAATATTCACATGATAAATGACTACACTATGAATTTATAAAAGATTCTAGGCATATCAACTCAAGAAATCCCAAATTAAAGACAATATTCTTCAGTTTATGCACAAAGATTTTGAATTCATTTAATGACCAATAGATATATTCAGACCCGAGAAAAATTGCTTTTATGTTATAATGTATCAATGCCAACTCCTATATTGCTATGTTTAAAAGTTTCTTGTTACTTACTTGATCAATCTATGGAATTCTCAGTATCCTTCTGTAGAACTACACTCTTTTATTTTATTCCAACAATTTTTTTATATTTCTCAGTACCTTGCTTAGCTTTTAGTATGCTTCTTTGACTAATACCCTAATCCAGTGTGTGTTCAAATCTCAGTGTGACACTTTCCATCCTTTGTTAAAACACTTCCCAGATATTTAAACTTCTCTACCTGCTTGATGTTTATATCTCCAACTAGCAGTATAGCCCGGCATTGCTCGAGTGTAATGAAAGCTTTAAAACTAATCCATGGTCTGGGAGGTCAGACTCTTTGGACGTTGGCACGAAAGACTAAAAAGCAATAGTTGTTTCCAGTTAAAACGAAACCGTAGACTGAAAGAAATATGAATGGATGTAAATCAAATTTTGATTTCCTGGTATCGATATCAAATAAGTTTTTTTGTTTTAAACTGAATTTTGAAGGCTAAATAAGTCCTCTGAATAAATAGTATCATGGCTGAGACTAAGAACTCCAATTATACCTACTTAGAGCCAAACCCGAAGGAAAAACTAAAATAAAAGGGCTGAAAAACTGATTTTGATCAGACCCGGTAGGATATTGGGGTATCAATTTCCAATATCGGAGTCAAGTAAGTCATTCAAGGATAGAACTGCAATCTTGAAACTTCTGAATATTGTTTCTTATGTCTTTGTCTATGAGTGAATCAAATTTGATTAAAATCGGACCACTCCTTCTATCAAGTGATTTTTTTCAATTATCGATTTTCCTCAGGTAATATTTATCGAGGGGGTGGGTACCTCAACACAAAACCTAGCTAAGAACACTCGCAGACGCTTATAGTACAACTGAGTAAATTTTCAAGAAAATCAGTCCAGCCGTTTCGGAGTCTATAGGTAACGGATACACGCACACACACACACACAAAGTTCCATTTATAAATAAGTTTAGATAGATTTGTAACTTGGGAATCTTGGTCTTTTTCTCTTTCTGATGACCATACTTTATCTCATCTTGCAATTGATGGTTTGTCCTTTTTTTTTTGGCTTACTTTTAGGAGGTCCTGTAGTTTTATTCCAAAAGCCAAATACTTAGAAACAGAAAAAAATTGTTAGAAACAAAGAAACGAGTGCTGGATTACTTATCAGATAACCTTCCTCTTATATGGCAATGGATGCTGGACAATGTCAGCACAGATAAAGATAGAACTAGAGGCAGCAGAAATGTGGTTCTGTAGAAGAATACTGATAATTTTAAGGATGGAGGGTGTAAGAAATAAAGAAGTCTTAAAGAAAATGGTAACAAAGAGAGAATGTTTACACTCAAAATCAGAAAAAAATTTTTTTCTTATCTGCTCTCGCCTCATAGAAAAATGTTTCCAATATTTAATTTGGAGTTGAAGCCAATTATTCCGGAAGTGTCAGACTACCATTTTTACAAAGAAATTATCTGTTGCAGGCATTGTTCATTGCATCATTTTGTTTTGGAACAATATTACCTGAGACTTTTTGAAGTACTTGAAAAACTAATTTTACTATCCTTCCTTGTCAAGCAGATACAAGCCTTCTATAACTGCGAGTACAATATGTTGGTCTTTAATGTTGGTACTCGCTATATATGAATTTACTTGAGCCACAAGATTAGCAACTAGGACTCACCCTTTTACGGTGAAACCAATAAACTGTAAACACAAATTCTACTCCAGCATCTTCTTCTCTCGCACTTCCCGCCTGTGGAATTCACTCCCTTTTTTATGCTTTCCTGACAGTTACAATCTTCAAGAATTCAAATGTAAAGTCAATAATCATCTCCTATCTCACTAACTTGCATCCTCTCTCCCTCTCATGCTCCTTTCTTCGTCTACTCCACTTTCATCAGTATTGTTATTCTTCTCTTATCCACTTCCTGTAGCCTGTCACTCTTTCTCATAACTTACCTCCTATGTAAGCCCCTGCTCAACAGTGGCAGTAAAATGGCTTGTTTGGGGCGACACGGTTATAAAAAAAAAATACAACTTTTTAGTAGCAGTCAGTAAAGAAAGTTCTTGAAAAGCATATTCATAATGCCAAGAGAGAAGCAAACTTATTTTAGCTGAAATGAAATTCTTCTATATTT
Organism: Ascarosepion bandense; assembly: GCA_037127315.1. Classification (NCBI taxonomy): domain Eukaryota; kingdom Metazoa; phylum Mollusca; class Cephalopoda; order Sepiida; family Sepiidae; genus Ascarosepion; species Ascarosepion bandense. Next base: position 3,391,541 of record JBBBDQ010001603.1, on the reverse strand, counting down.
CTCTTTCAGAAAAATATATACATTATTGTTTTTCTCTTTTGGTTTTCCAAGCTGCTGGAAAACAGAATTTTTAAAATTCTGATTTTCTTACAGCTTGGTACACCACAGGAGAAAAAAACAATAATATATATATATATATATATATAAAAACAAATATTCAATTTTGTCAGTGTGAAAAGAGACATTGATGGAATAGAAGAAAGTAATTTATAGCCTGGATTTAAGCATTTTAGTTTATTTGGAGATATACTCTTTTTATCTACATTAAGATGGATCATGAAAAACTAAAGTTATTAATAGTGTTGTGGCTCAGGTATCAGTCAGTCAGTTAAGTGCCATACATGGCACACACTTGAGCGATCATGTCCTAAAAGAGACATGACTGACTAAGCAGAAGATTATCCCGCACTAGGTTGCCATTGCTTTCTGCGGAAGACTGGTTTCCAGCCAAGGCTATAGAACCCAATCTGTCCTGCCATTCGACTCATAGCTGGAGGGAGAAGAGATAGATTATATTACATTATTATATTAAGTATAATTGGTGGGGGATCAGTTTATTACTTTATAACAATAGAAAACTGATCTCCCCCACTTTATGCCCAGTAGAAGTTTTAATTATGTTTCCAACCATTATATTCAGTCAGTTAGTTAAGTGTCATACGTGATACATGCTTAGGCGATCATGTCTCGAAAGAGACATGACTGACTGGGCAGAAGATTATCACAGTAGGTTGCCATTACTTTCTGCGGTAGACTGGTTGCCGACCAAGGCTATAGAACCCAATCTGTCCTGTTATTTAACCCATTACTGGAAAGAATTTTCTTTCCCAAGGGTATTTGCACGTAATGAATTCAGCTGGAATTTGAACTCGGCTCATCGATTTCTCATTCCGAGCCGATATCCAATGCACCACAACGCACATCCGGCTCAGGTATATATTTTTTAAACTGATATTTAGAATAAATATTTGACAAATTTGCGACAGACATGACTTTCCAACTGTGACAGATTTTTTTAAATTTCTTTTTCATTGATTCAGATTTGTATTTGTTTTTTTCTCTAATAAGCGTCAAGCAATTGAGGGAAAAGAAAAAAATTCAACATTTCCTTCCAGATACCCACTGTGAATCCCTGTTTAGCTTTGTCATGTTCAGTAGACAAGGTTTAATTGATACATCACTGAATTATTATATAATACCAATACTCCTACATGGCAGTGGGAGGGGGGGCAAACAATCTCCTCAGATGAATGAGAGGCTTTAGACAGCAGAAATATTGTTCTACAGGAGGATGTTGAGAATACAATAGACTAAACATGGAGAAGATTTTAAGAAAATAAAAACAAAAAGAACACATTGAGTGAGAAAGATATTTTTTAGAGGTTGCTTAATGAGAAAAGATATCTGGAAAATAGAACCAAAAACAACACTTATAATGAGAATGATATTTTTTTTAGAGGTTACCTGATAAGGAAAGAGATCTTGAAAATAGAACCAAAAACAACACTTATAATGAGAATGATATTTTTTTTAGCAGTTGCCTAATAAGGAAAGATATCTTGAAAATAGAACCAAAAACAACACTTATAATGAGAATGATATTTTTTTTAGAGGTTACCTGATAAGGAAAGAGATCTTGAAAATAGAACCAAAAACAACACTTATAATGAGAATGATATTTTTTTTAGCAGTTGCCTAATAAGGAAAGATATCTTGAAAATAGAACCAAAAACAACACTTATAATGAGAATGATATTTTTTTAGCAGTTGCCTAATAAGGAAAGATATCTTGAAAATAGAAAAAGAACACTTTGAATGAAAAAGAATCTTTTTAGAGGTTACCTAATGAGGGAAGAAATTTTGAAAATAGAACCAGTTCACGACCGGTAATGACAAATCCAAGGATCCGACATGCCAAAATTAGCAACTTCAAATCATTGGTTAATAATTCTACCACTAAAATAGCCTTATTTTAATAACAAACACATAAAAGATTTGTTTTTTTGAAAAGTTCACTCATTAAAAAAAAGTCAATTCAGGGAACCCCCTGGGATTAGTAGCTCCTGAGACTTCAGATTCATTAGTTTCATAGTAGATTTGTCATTGATGTTAAGCTGCATAATTAAAAATGCAATTAATTAAGCCTGGTCATATATTTTGTCTCTTACATGTGTATGCATATATCCTAGATGTTATTTTAAAAACACGTTTTTTCATTAACTTTTATTGAATCTACATGTAGATACTGATTTTTTATCTGGTGATTATTATAAATTTCATGTTGGAAAAGTTGAAAACTTTTAGGCACGACCAATAATGCCTTTCCAAAAAGCGAAAAATAGACAAGAAAGATGCATTCCTGCAGTGGAAAATAAAAATAAAATCTACTACCCAATGCAGGATTTAAGATCACAGACTTCAGTCAACTAGCTGGAAACGTTAGCTTTTAATAGACATCTCATTCTGTTGACTGGAATTGGATCACCCACTAGAGATCTATAAAAGTTAGGGTATTTTTCCCTCTTGTCAGTTTCTTTTTTTCTGTTAGCTAGGGTATGTGTAGTCCATTGGCCCCTTTTATTTAATTTTGTCTCCAAAATGTAGGCTTTGAATAGATTCTGGTGAGCTAAATGGACCTATATTCCTTAAAATTTGATTAATTACATTACTTCATTAATTATTTGAAGTCATATGAAATTGGTACTAGAGCATATTGTAAGCCCAACATTAGCTAATGTTGGGATGCCCGCGCCTATTCGGCTATAATGGACTATTCCATTACTATGTAAAGTAATGGTGGCATCTACGTGGGAGAGTGTGCCGAGCAGCCGATCGACAAGTCAGTCGTAGACTTCCGGTGATGACCCGGATGTACCCATTGCTCATACTACGTCTTACGATGGTTGGGATGATTAACCCTTATTCTTGTATTGGATACTAATAACCTTTGTAAATACTATTTTCACAGAATACAACAATTAACCTATTCCTGTTGTTGAGTTATTTATTCTTACTCACGACATAACAGCTAATTTAGCCCATTAGCCTATGATTCTATCACTAAGATGGCCTTATTTTAATAACAAACATGTAAAAAAACAAAAAAACATTGATTTTGTTGAAAATTTCCCTTATTTAAAAAATCTGCTTCAGTTGCCCCTCTGGGATTAGAAATCCTTAAGCTTAAGTTTCTTTAGTTTCATAGTAGATCTACCAATGTTGGCAACACACCATACCATCATGAACAAAAAAGCAAGTATACCTAATACCAGGGCCACTGGTTTTGTGAGCACCTTCTGAATCTATGATACACCCTGCACCATGAACCTATGATGCACCCAACCCTTAGTGTTTAGGTAATGCAAGCCCTCAAGAAAACTTTGAAATTTGACCAATTACAGGAGTATTTTGAGGCCATATGAAATTGGTATTAGAGTATATTTGAAGGCCAACATTAGCTACTTTAACCCATTTTCTATCACTAAAATGGTGATATTTTAATAACAAACACTCAAAAAGAAACTATTGAGGTTGAATTCAGTTTTCTTCTCCTAGACTGGTTGCCACTCTAGGCTATAGAACCTAGTTTGTCCTGCTATAGCTTAGGAAGAAAAGAAGGATTTCACACTTTTTCCAAGTGTATTAACATGTAAATAAATGTAATGAATCTGATAGGAATTTGAACTTGGCTCTCCAGTTCTTCAATCCGAGCTGCTATCGACCATGATTTTCATAGGCAATAATAATAAGGTTCAGCAGATATGGGGGACTCTTTGAAACCAGCAATGACAGATTCAAGGATCAAACTGCCAAAATGTAGTCTATGAATAGATTCTGACAAGCTCAAGAAGCCCATACAACTGTGGGTTCAGGTACTGCATCCCTTCAAGAAAATTTTGAAACTTGACCAATTACAGAGGAATTTTGAGGCCATAAGAAATTGGTATTAGAGTATATTCTAGAGTCAACATTAGCTATTTCAATCCTACCACTAAAATGATTACAAGGATTTCACTGATTCTATTGATGTGAATGGACAAAAGATATCAAACCTGCAGTTTGCAGATGATATTGATTTGATTGCAGGATCTAGAGAGAAGCTTATTGAAATCCCACATCATTTAGATAAGATTGCAAGAAGTTGTGACATGGAAATCAGTAACAAGGTGATGGTCACTTCTAAACTGGTTGATAATGGAACAGAGCAATCCGTGAAAAATCGATGACAAAATTCTTGAAGAGGTGAACAGCTTCCAATACCTTGGATCTGTCATTTCAGAAGTGACATCAGACACTGAAATCAAAAGGTTAGCTGTGGCAACTGGACAGCTTTCTCAGCTAAGCAAAGTAAGGAAGACCAAAAATATATCTCTACAGAGCAAGAGCAAGTCAGTAAGATCACTCATCATTTCAACTGCATTATATGGATGGGAAACATGGAAACTAAATGACGAAATTTCAAAATGTATTAACGTCTTCGACATGCAATACTCTAGATGACTTGTACTGAGTTTGATCCTCACTGGGTACCTCATACTTTGTGCCACATCTAAGCAGCACTTAGAAACTCAACTTGGATCCCTCAGTATGGTGTTCAAATTGAGTTTCCGCTTAGATGTAGCGCAAAGTATGAGGTATCCAATAAGGACCAAACTCACTACTCAGTTGTAATAGGTTCCAGCGAGACAAGCTTGTTAACCATTACACCACAATAAGATGTTCTTTCTTATTGCTTATATGTCATTAAATGGAGTATATGTATTTATACATGTATGAAGGAAGAATGTAAAAAAAAATTGAAAAGAATTTAATTAAAGAAATTATTTTCTTTTTGCATGAGCGGAAGACTTATAGGAAAACATGTTTGGTTCAAATTTGAAAAAAATTGATTTTTCTTTTTTTTCAAATATTTTTTTCATTGATCACAGCTTTTGATCAAATTCTTTTCTGAAATCTTTTAGCAGTGAATATTAAGAAAAAATATAATGGAAACGGCTCTCTTTTAACCACCATAGACTCTCTCTCTCTGGACTCTCTCTCTTAAATAGAATGACAACATCGAATCCATAGATGCGTCTACTGCTAGGAAGGATGGGTCGCTGTGTCAGCTAGAAAATTTTCTTGTCAGGATTCATTTTGCACATTTATAAATTTACTATTCATTCATTCATGCATTTAATACCGTTTGCCATATCTGGTTGGGTGCTCTTGCTATTCATCTTGACGGTTCTCGACAAGATTTAAAGATAATCTGAAATATAATTGAGCCATACTGACCTGCTCACATTCAGTCACTTTCTCACCAACTTGATGTGGTTTTCCTCTGTCTTTTCTACAAGTATTTTTTATAGCAACTGCTCTGACAAGCTTTTACAATGGTTTCCCAAATGTATTTACTTGTGTTACTAGATTGGCACCTAGGTCCCTCCCTTTTACCATCAAAATAGTTAAATGTAACTGCATCTCCTACTTTACAGTTTCTTTTCTTGCATTTCCTATATGGGAAATACTGCCATTTGCTTGCTTCCCTAATAGCTACAATCTCCAAAAGTTTAAATGCAATGTCAATTGCCATCTTCTATTTATTTGATTCCCATCTCTTATCTTTTCTTTGACATCATCTATACCTTGTTTTTTTCTCTCACTGTAACCACTTGTGCACCAGTGATGGTCTTGCCTTACTTGGGGTGAAATGATTATAAAAAAAAATATAATCGAATGATCCATCAAATGTTCCTAATCATCATCCATATTCTTTCCTAGATTTAGTTGAAATGAATTTTTTTATACACTTATTAAATAGACTTACAGCCATATCACCTTGAATACACCGGTTCTCGCTTGATCACCAAAGTTAAGCAATGTTGAGCCTGGTCAGTACTTAGATGGGTGACCGCTTAGGAATACCGGGTGCTGTAAGCGTATAGTGACGGATGTGCGTGCTTACGGCCTATCACCTTGAATACACCGGTTCTCACTTGATCACCGAAGTTAAGCAATGTTGAGCCTGGTCAGTACTTAGATGGGTTACCGCTTAGGAATACCAGGTGCTGTAAGCGCATAGTGACGGATGTGAGTGCTTACAGCCTATCACCTTGAATACACCGGTTCTCGCTTGATCACCGAAGTTAAGCAACGTTGAGCCTGGTCAGTACTTAGCTGGGTGACTGCTTGGGAATACCGGGTGCTGTAAGCGTATAGTGATGGATGTGCGTGCTTACGGCCTATCACCTTGAATACACCGGTTCTCGCTCGATCACCGAAGTTAAGCAAGTTGAGCCTGGTCAATACTTAGATGGGTGACTGCTTGGGAATACCAGGTGCTGTAAGCGTATAGTGACGGATGTTCGTTGTGGTGCAGTGGATCTTGGCTCGGAAAAAAAAAATTCGAATTCCAGTTGAATACCCTGCATTCACTTTAGCACTGGTACCTTTGGGAAACGTATTAATCTGTCCCTTCCTTCGAGTTATGGGTTAAATAACAGGGTAGGACTTGGGGACCCTGCCCTTAAAAACAAATTTCAATGAATCTTGATACTCGAAAAGAAAAATAGTATTACTAGACACAACAAAACTTATACAAAAAATAAGAATAAATTATTGAAAGAAAAAGGTATTACCAGCAATAAATAAATAAATAAAATTTAGTTGGCCATAAATGACTCGCCGAGGTTGATATACCATAAAACAAAAAAAAAACAACAAAAAATTTATTAAACAAATAAAACATATATTCATACACCTCCAAACAAAGTAATAAGATTTTCTTGTTCTTCTATATGTGACACTCAGTTTGGTTAAATGGAAAAAAGTAAAGAGAAGCTCACATTTAATTTCTTAATACGTCTTGTGGGTACACAATATTTTTAGTTGCTCCATTGTCTGTGCAGATATAGAGATTTTGTGGTTTGCAGAGAGTCATGTTTGATGTTGATCTGCTGTTTCTCGTTGACATCTTTCAGCCACTCTCAGCCTGCCACGTTCTTTCTGTTGAGAACAAAGCAAATCTGAAGCTGCAGAACGCGATTGCCGTGCTCGCAATCGTGCATCCTTCAAGTCTGGCTGCATGTCGCTCTGCTGCTTCCTCGGCACGTGTCTGAACCGTTGCCTTCTTCACTCACTTGCTGATGCCTGTTCTTTTCCACTTTGATTTGCAGTTACTCATTGCACTTCTTCTGCTTTGGGAGTATGACAATTTTACAAGGTTCAAAATCCACTTAAGGTAAAGGGTTACAGAGTAAGAGACAGGGTCTATTGTGACATAGGATTAAATATTATCTTCTTCATAACTGAAGATTATAGTGATTAGGGAAGCATCCTCTTGGGAGCCAGTTCCACAAAGCTGTAATTAATGAGAAGGAGCCGCTTGAGGGAAACTTACAGCTCACCAATGGAGTATGAATGAAACGAGGGTGATTTACGACAATGTGCATGGAATTGTGGGTCTTAGCTATAAGGATTAGAACTAAAGAATATAGTTCATCTGAACATTTTCCATGAAAACAGCAATAAAGCAGTGACAAGCTTGTGACATTTTATCTGTGGGAATAAGATTTTAGGTATTTTCAAAAGAAAGGTCTATCTTATATACAGTGGCAGACCCACATTCTTGGGGTTCTGAAGCTTAAGCAGATACAGGAGCTCCTTTACACCCAGCAACAATGGGATGCAACTGCAGTAATGTTGACTATGAATAGATTCTGGCATGACCAAGAAGGACATATAGTTGAGGATTCTTGTGGTGAAAATGCCCATGAAAATTTTGAGATTAGACCAATTAAAGGGAAATTTTGAAGCCATATGAAATTCTGGCCTAGTCTATTATATTTACTTTAGCCCGAATGATTTTTGGAAAGGCATGAATTCATTCCTTTCCCCACCTATAGGCTAAATAACAGGAAAGACTGGCCTTTCTAGCTCTGGATGACAGCCAGTCTAAGAAAAGCAAAAAAACCATAGAGAAGGCAACAGGGACCAACTTCATTGTTTTTCCAAATAAAGTATGGCAAGTCACAGATAATAAAGTTTATTTTCTAAGTGCTGCTTAGATGTGGCACAAGGCCAAAAGTACAGAGTACCCAGTGAGGATAAAACTCACTACTCAGTTGTAATAGGTTTTAGCAAGACAGGCTTGTTAACCATTACACCACATCGAAGTGCCCAGTTCACAGATACTAAAGGAAAGAAATCAGTTTTTTATCTGTCATCACAAAGAAAAACAAAAAAAAAATACAGTGACTAATCAATGAGTCATTTAAGAGTCATATGGGTGATCATATGGGTGATCATGTCTCTTTTGATCCATGAGTAACTAGGCAGAAGATTTTCCCACAGAAGGTTACCATTTCTTTCTGTGATAGACTAGATGATAACCAAGGCTATAGAACTCAATCTGTCCTGCTATTCAACCCATAGCTGGGGAGAGAAGAGATAGATTCATACCTTTTCTAAGGGTATTTCCACGTAAGTGAATGCAACAAGGTCAGCTGAGATTTGAACTCAGCTCACTAATTTCTCATTCCAAGCTGATATTCATTGCACCACAATTAACAAGCAGGGACAGATAGTAAATTCATAAGTGAAACACCTGATGTACTGGCATTTGAATATTAAACCTGCGGAATGGGAAAATTTTAGATGAGATTATTAATAAAGATTATTAATAAAGTTTATAATCATGAAGTTTCAAAGTTTATATCTCATATCAAAAGTTTAAAACTTAAAGTTTGTCATGAGATTATTAAATTTTAACCAATTTTAGATAATAATTTATTCATTGTAACATGTGCACATATATATATATATATATATATATATATATATATATATATATATAAATCTAATCTAATCTAAGCTTATCTATAAATGGAACTTTATATGTGTGTGTGTTCGTTACCTATAGACTCAAATGGCTGAACCGATTTTCTTAAAAATTTACACAGTTGTACTATAAGCATCTGCTAGTGTTCTTAGCTAGATTTTGTGTCAAGGTACCCCCGATAAATATTGAAAATTGATAATCGAAAAAATCGGGTTATAGAAGAAGTGGTTCGATTTTAATCAAACTTGATACACTCATAGACAAAGACATAAGAAACGATATTCAGAAGTTTCAAGGTTGCAGTTCTTACAATAGTGCAGAAAATCGATAATATATATATAAAAGCTTTCATTACACCCAAGCAATGCTGGGTTATACTGCTAGTATATATATATATATATATATATATATATATATATATATATACACTACCAACCATAATTATTAGGTGACCCCAGTGTTTGAAAAAAATGATGTATTTCATATTAACTTTTAGTATTTATTGCCAAGTGAATAATTATAAATGAAAATTGAATGGTTCTTTTGTTAATATTGCACAATAACATGCGCATCAAATGAATTTATAAATATTTAATAATGACCTATATTGCAGTTTCATTAATGAAAGAATGAAGAAAATTTATGCTGATTCTGATGAGTTCATCTTTGCTTCCTTGCCTTGTAAAAATTTTGCAAATTAATAATAACAAAAATGCCATTCTATTTTCATTTCGAATTATCCACTTGGCAATAAATACAAAAAATAGTATGAAATACATCATTTCATTTAAAAAACTGGGGCTGCCTAATAATTACGGCCAGTAGTGTATATATATATGTGTGTGTGTGTGTTTGTAATTGGGTGTATATATTTTGTATAGTCCCTATCCAAAGATTGCTGATCCATTAGCAAGGTCAATTCCTCCATTTTTGTTGTTGATTGAAGATATTTGGGTTTTTTTTTTTATAATCATATCACCTTAAGCAAGGCATTCTACTGCCACTGTTTTGCAGGGGGTTACATAGGAGGAAAATTATGAGAAAGAGTGACACATTATAGGGTGTCAGGAAATGGGTAAGAGAAGGATGAGAATTCTGATGAGAGTGGAGTGGACGGAGAAAGGAGCATGAGAAAGAGGATGCAGGTTGGTGAGATAGGAGATGACTATTGACTTTAAATTTAAATTCTTGAAGATTGTAGCTGTCGGAGAAGCAAGTAAACAGAAGGGAATTTCACAGGCAGGAAGTGTGAGAAAAGAAGCTGCTGGAGTGGAATTTGCATTTACTTTTTATTGGTTTCACAGTAAAAGGGTGGGACTTTGTTGATAATCTTGTGGCTCGAGTAAATTCATATATAGAGGATACCAGTGAGCTAAGTTCATCAGAGCAGAAGCCATGAAAGTATTTGCAGAAGAGACACAGGGAAGCCACATTACACCGGTGAGAAAGTGACTGTATCTGAGCTGCCAAGTAGGGATCGATCACATTAAAGATTCTTCGTTGGATTTTGTCAAGGAACCCTAGGTGGATAGCAGGAGCACCTGACCAGATATGGCAACAGTATTCAATGCACGGGTGGATGGTAGATTTATATATGTGCAGTATTGTTTCAGATGGGAAAAACTTCCTGGCCCTACAGAGAACAGACTTTCTTAGCAGCGGATTTAGCTATGGATTCTATAATAGTCATTCCACTTGTGGTCTATTGTGGGAGTTAACCAGAGGAGTTGCAGTGTTTTGTTTTTAAGTAGACTAGCCTGATCCATGCTAATGGCAGGTAGGAGCGATTTAAGCTCAAAAGATAAATATGAATTAAGAGTTCGGAATTTCAGTTACTATTTTCTGGTATTTATATTCAGATGTGTTGAACAACTTAGGACATGCCACCTTTTGTTTGAATCAACCCCATCTTTCAGGGGCACAAGTCAGGAACACATGACTGAGAGGTGTTGCCTTTTAAATTGATAGCTAAAACATGAAATTGCTTTGAATGACTCCTCTTGGTTTGCTTTTCTTTTTTCTTTTTTTTTAATAAGTGTTTCATAGAGTGGAGAAAGGATGGTTAAATATAAGAAATGTCAGAGGGTAGGTGATAGGCAGGTAAGGATACCGAGAATGAGGGTTGGGTAGATAAGAGTGTTCTGAGAATAATTGGAAGTTAGTGTGATAGGAGGTGTCTATTGACCCTACATTTAAACACCAGGAGATTGTAGCTGTCAGGAAAGCAGACATGTGGAAGGGAATTCCACAGGCGGGAAGCGTGAGAAAAGAAGCTGTTGGAGTAGAAATTACGGTTACATCTTATCTGTTTAACTGTAAAAGGATGGGACCTAGTTGCTAATCTAGTATTTCATGCAAATTCGTGCTTAGGCGGCATCAGTGATCTAAGTTCATCGGAGCAGAAGCCATGAAAGAACTTGTAGAAGAGGCACAGGGAAGCCACATCACGCCGGTGAGAGAGTGGTTGCAGCCGGTCTGCCAAGTCAGTATCAACCACGTTACTGATTCTCCTTCTTATTTAGGTTTCACCTGTTAAGGCTATATTTCTTGTTGATGTTATTACATTTTTGGCAATGACCTTTCTTTACCTAAATTGTAACTCTTATACAATAGACTTTGAACTTCTAATTATTACATAATGTACTCTTTTAATTAAAATATAAGCATTGACCTTCCTTAAATGTAACCTTCAGACTATTATAGAATAAACTTTGAACCTTTAATTACAACACAAATAATGAATTCTTTTTTCTTTATGTCTACACTTGGTCATGAAAGTAAAGATAATTTCAATTCATTTCAATCAATAAAATCAATATTAATTTGTATTAAAAGTCAGCAGTTCTAATATTTATTCTTTTATCAATTTGTATATACTTTAAAATAAATTAACACATTTATAAAAAAAAAAATGATTTCTTTCAGGAGCTAAATAATTTATTTCAGCAAATTCAGTCCAAACAAAACATTACCTTTCTTCTTTTCTTTGTTCCTCAAACAAATAAGTTTTCTTTATTGTAAAGATAAACTAAAAATATAAACAGTACTAAAATTTTGATTAATAACCAAATAATCAAAACATTTGCCATAATTATTCTTAGACAATCCAAATAATTTTGGTATCAAAACCAAAACAGGGAATCAAATTATTACTTAGAGTCCTATTTTTGCAATCTTGTTTCTTTATATCAGTCAGTTAAGTGCCATACGTGAAACACACTTTGGCGATCATGTCTCAAAAGAGACATGACTGACTGGGCAGAAGATTATCCCGCAGTAGGTTGCCATTGCTTTCTGTGGTAGACTGGTTGCCAGCCAAGGCTATAGAAGCCAATCTGTCCTGTTATTTAACCCATAACTGGAAGGAAGAGATGGATTAATACCTTTCCCAAGGGTATTTGCACGTAAGTGAATGCAATGAATTCAACTGGAATTCGAACTTGGCTCCCCGATTTCTCATTCCGAGCCGAGTGATCCCAAAATGAAAGAGTTCTACTGATAAATAGCCAAATATTCTTGCATGTGCCATGTCATTTCAGGACATGGTAAATCTTGAAAATGTCTCTCCACAAATTCCTACTCTTTATATCTCTAATGTTTCACCTCTTACAATCCCTCTCAATTTAAGTTGGGCATCCATTTGTACATTTTTTTATCATCATCTCACCCCAAGTAAGGTAAAACTGCACACCAGGAGGTTACAGTGAGAGAAAAAAAACAAGGGTACAGAGGATGTCAAAGAAAGTATAAGAGATGGATGGATTTAGGGATGTAGAAAAAATTTAGAGGGAGTGTGGAAGATGATAACTGACATTGCATCTAAACCTTTGGAGATTGGAGCTATCAGGGAAGTAAGTAAATGGAAGGGAGTTCCACAAACATAAAGTGCAAGAAAAGAAACTGATAGAGAAAAAGCAGCAGATACCTTTAACTATTTAGATGGTAAAAGGGGTGGACCTTAATGCCAATCTCATAGCATGTGTAAATACATGTGGTCAAGAAACCAGGTAAAAAAGCTCATCCGAGAAGTTGCCATAAAGACACTTGTAGAAAAGATAAAAGGAAGCCACATCACTTTAATGAGAAAGTGACTGAAGTTGGGCTGCCAGGTCAGGATCAATAATATTGCAGATTCTTCTTTGGTTATATTTGAGAATCTCAAGGTAAATAGCAGGAGCACCAGACCAGATATGGCAGCAGTATTCAATGCATGGATAAATAGTAAATTTGTAAATGTGAAAAACTTTCAGGTCAGGCAAAGTGACCCAACGTTCCTTACATGCTTGTTAGGTAGATTAATCACTGTTTCCCACTGACCATCTTGCATTCACCATGCAAATTCTCCAAGCTCTTTTTTCCTCATGTTTTTTAGGTGCCATATCTGGATTCTTTGTAGCTTTCAGTGATGTCTACCCTTTTATTACACCTACACTTGTACGTCTGTTATATGCTGTTTTTTCTACCTCTCTTACCCTCAGTATATTCTATGAGTGCCACATTCTCTAAGCCTTCTTTCCTCATGTTTCTCAGAAATTTAAACTCTTTCAAGTTTTGGTTTTTGTATAGTTATTACAGATCTATGAAAAGTTAATGTTTCAGAAAAAAAAAAAGGTAGATCTTATATGCCATGAACTACTTTAGCATTTATTTCTACAAAGTAATCCAGTCTATTTGAAAGTTTATCTGAAGGCATTTTATGAAGATTTTCTGGTTACAATGAAGTTCCACAAAGTTAAAAACAAATGCAGACACACTTGAAGAATAGAAGCATCATGAAGACTGTATTCTATATGTGTCCAATTCCCCAAGCCCTCTTTTCTCCCAGAAATGTCAACTATCACTTTCTGATTCTAAGTATAAATGATGTCTTTGTTGCATTTTCTTTGTTAGGTAGGTTACTGTTTCCTTCTGCTGCTATTGCATTCAGTATGTTCTTTGAGTATCAAATTCTCCAAGCCCTATTTCCTCGTGTTTCTCGGAACTGCTTTTGCATAGTTATTACAGATCTATGAAATGTTAATATTTAAAAAAAAAAAAATTAGATAAGCCATGAACTACTTTAGTTTAAATTTAACATTTATTTCTACAAAGTAATCCAGTCTATTTGAAAATTTATCTGAAGGCATTTTATAAAGATTTTCTGGTTACAGTTAAGTTCCACAAAGTTAAAAACAAAGGCAGACACACTTGAAGAAGAGAAGCAACATGAAGAGTGTATTAAATTTAATGGATTTAATTATACAGAAAAGGGTGGATGCCTAATTGGTAAAAAGAAGGCTTGCAAATGTAATTCATATTTGGGAATTAAACTGTTAAAAGAATGACCAAAGAACAAGCAAGCATTGCAACTTTTGTATTCTATTAACAATTGAAAATAACAGCACCAATATATGTATGGTCACTGCAGCTGTCAGTTGCAAAAGAAGAAAATTTTAGGATCACATTTTAGCCAATCAGAGTCCCAGATTATTAAGGATTTCCCAGCATCCCTCTGTAGAACCAAATCTCTCTTGTCTCAAGTCTCCCCTTCAATGATAAGGAAATATTCCAGTATTCACTGAGGAGGAGTGATATTACATAGGCGTGATTGATATTTGTCTTATCTTTGCGCACGTCTTCCATACATGGTACCCTCAGCATCCTTTTACAGAACTACAGCCATTATTAACACAGACCTCTTATCAGATTGCTTTTACTTGGATAGAATAGCTTGCAATGTTAATTTACTTTTCCTGTACAAGCACCCAGTCTATTGTTCATAGTTGGATATTTCTTCTAAGAAAATAAAAACCCTTATCTTTAATCCCGTTTAAGCATCCAAATATATCCAAGGCCAGGATTTACAATGGCTGCTGAAATTGTCTTAACAATAAAACAAAGCATAAACAGAAGTAAATCAACTCACACCTTCCACGAGAGAATAAAGCAAGGATTGTATTATATATTTTTTTTAATCATTTCACATTATTGTCACTAAGATACAGGAGTTTACAGGGAGTGAAAGAGAATGAGAAAATGAAGTGTGAAGAAGTAAGGATAAAAAAAGCAAAAGAAGATGGTCAGAAAGTCAGAAGATGGCCATAGATGTTACATTTAAACTTTTGAAGATTACAGGTAGTTTCATGTCTATAAACAAATATATAGATAAAAAATAATTATTCTGTCATAGTGTCATGTCCATAAAAAAGAAATAAAAATTAATTATAGTGTCAAAATAGTTATAATAAAATAATTATAACAATTATAATAATCATTAGTTAGTTCTTTCTAAACCAATCGATCCCACTTTTCTTCTACACACAAACACAACATTCTCTCACACTATCATACAAACAATTCACATGGACTGGTCATTAACACATGCAGCAACAAAAATTTCAGCTCCTTTTCCTTTTTCAGATCATAATAGTAACATTTATCTTTTAGCACTCAACAAAAATTTGAGGTAAGAAACCCCAGACACTTCTTGTATTTTTCAAACTAAATTTCCTGGATACTCATGACACAGATCTCTAAAAAAACATAAAAATAAATAAAAATTAATTATAGTTATAAATTGTTGTATTTGTTTGATTTTGGCATCCCCAATTTGTACTTTGCATGTCAGGCTGTTCCTTTTGCTAACAACTATATGTTTTAACATTTTGCAATTGATGTTTATTCTTTTTATCTCGTTGTCTTTCTCTACATTTTATAGGAGGTTTTGTAGTTTTTGCTCTTTGTCTGCTATTAACAATCTAAATCTAATCTGATCTAAACTTATTTATAAATGGAACTTTGTCTGTGTGTGTGTGTGTATCCATTACCTATAGACTCCGAAATGGCTCGACCGATTTTCTTGAAAATTTACACAGTTGTACTATAAGCATCTGCTAGTGTTCTTAGCTAGGTTTTGTGTCAAGGTATCCCTGATAAATATCGAAAATCGATAATCGAAAAAATCGGGTTATAGAAGAAGTGGTCCGATTTTAATCAAATTTGATACACTCATAGACAAAGACATAAGAAACGATATTCAGAAGTTTCAAGGTTGCAGTTCTTACAATAGTGCAGAAAATCGATAATATATATATATATATATAAAAGGCAAGATGTGTGTGTGTGTGTGTGTGTGTGTGTGTTTATTTGTCTGTATGCCCTTTATACAAATCCACAATTTTTATCTAATTTTCACCAAACTTCACACAAATATTTTTTAGGCTGAGTCTGAGCTCCAAGACCATGGATTAGTTTTAAAGCTTTCATTACACCCGGACAATGCTGAACTATACTGCTAGTGTACCATAATTATATGCATATCTGATGCTGTTAGAATTGTGGCTACCAATAATAATTCCTGGCAGGTCTTCTAATTCTCAGAATCGTCTCATTGTAAATGTTGAAGAAGTCTGGTGAGAAGACCCATCCTTGTCTTACACTCCTTTCTATTTTTGTATATTTACTGAACTTATTTTCTATCCACATACAGGCAGTTCACTGTCAGTATAGGTTCTGAATTATTCTAATTTTCTCCCAAAATATGTCAATTGTTATCTCTCAGTGTTATTACTTTTCATCAGGATTCGCAAATGTTTTAGCAACAACAAAACAGCCATGATATTTCCCAGCTTTTATTGTCATATAGAAAACATAATTTTTTCTAATAGTTCAGTAATTCTCTTTGTTTCTAACAAAAGTTTTCTGTTTCTTAATACTTTGCTTATTTTTTTGAAGACATCTTTTGCTATCCCTGTGTGCATTTAGAGCAACAAATAAATTGTGGAACGTTATGATCACCCATATTCTGAAAGGACTTGGCACGCACAAAAAAAAAATAAACTGTTTGGTGTAAAATGGAAGATAAAAATGGTAGAAAGTTGTGGGGGTGCAGAAATTTAAGCCTTTTTTTTTTTTTTTTTTTCCAGGAAAAAACCCAAGTGATCATTATATACTTTTGTGAAGGACAATCAATGAATGGAAGTACTTTTTATTTTATCTCCATTGATTAGATGTGGAGATTATTTGTTCACTTTCTACTTTTTCTGTTTACCCAAAGGAAATCATTTTTAATCTAAAGATTGCTTCCTTGACAGCTTAGTCCTCTATGTCAGTTAGGTTAAATATTATAAATATTATTAAATATTATAAATATCTCTCTTCAGTCACAACATATCCTTGTCTCTCATACACAATGTTTTTTCCAGCCAAATGTACATAATATTAAAACTTGAATCTTGTATTTATGTATATGTGTTTCTGAGATACAGCTTTAATGATGCATAATTTTTCTTCTATGGGCTGTGACCCTTCAGGATGTAAGCAATCATGGCCCTCCACATCTGCCTATCCGTTGTAGCTCTTAACATCCCTACTCTTGTTACTCCTCCCAAACCCTGGTCTGCCATCCATTTGCTCAAGCCCATAAATCTAGAATATAAATGTATAGAAACTAGCATGGTCACAAAATGAGGGATCAGTTTATATATTGATTATAATATAGAATTGATCCCCCACTTTACATCAGCATTATAATTTCTTATTCGTTTATCAAATTCTGATCAGGTATGAATCCACCTTGTCTCAATACTAATTAGTTATTTATAATTCTTCTATGTACCATGTCCCGTCACGATGCAGGTGACCATGGTTTTCCACATCTTTTATACCTAGTAGGCTCTTAGTACACTTTCTCCTGTAACCCCACCCTGCCATCCACTTGCTTAAGTCCATTTAGTATGTTACACACTGCTTTCTCTTGTCTCTCTCTTTCCCTCTATCTGACCTGTCAGTATCAGATTCTCCAAGCCCTCTTTCCTCATTACATGCCCCAGGAACTTTAGCTGTCTTTTCTGGATGTATAAGGTCCTTTTACATTTGCATCCTTTCCAAAACCACATCATTGCTCACATGCTTGGTCCATGGTATCTGCAGCATCTTTCTGTAGAACTATATTTTAGTTGCTTCAAGTCTCTTCTTCATCTTTGAGGAGATTGCCTAGCATTCACTGTCATATTGAAGAACAAACATCACATAGAATAATACTCTAACTAATTTAGGGGATTATGGCCACTTCTCATTGAAACACCAGTTCCTTTACTATCATAGAAGTTAAGCAGCATTAAGCCAGATCAGTATTTAGATGAGTGACCACTTGGGAATAACAGGTGCTGTAAGTTTGGATGTGTGGGTGGTGTAATGGATAATGATTCAGAATTGTTAATCAGAGAGCTGGGTTCCAATTCCAGTTGGGTTAGTTATATTCAATTATGCACAAATGCCCTTGAAAAAGGTATGAATCCACCTCTTGTCTCCTTATCTATGGGTTAATTAGTAAAACTTGTAGCACTAAAACCATTATTATCTCAAAAACAAAATTGCATACATATAGTTAGATTTTGGCATTAAATAACTCAGAGATGTTGATATCTCACTAAACAAAAAACAACCAACCAACCAACCAAACAGTTGAGGGACATATTATACCTTGAACCCTATCTGCCAAATTTCATTCAAACTAGACAAGGGGTTCTTGAGCTTGGGATATTTTTTCTGTTTCTATACCATTTTTATTAGGAAATCAAGAATTTGTTTTTTATACACATTTTATATCAATCCATGTATATAAACAAACAACTGCATATTATATTCCAACATTTATGTATATGAAAAAATAATGAACATGCATAATACGTTATAATGATATCAAAAAAAAAAATTACATTTGCATTATACAATATACAGTTTACATCATGACATTATAATTTTTTTTTATTAACAAATATCTTTGGCAAACACTTGATTGGTAAAGATGCCATGTAGGTGTGTAATATAGCAATCTGGCCCCACCCGAGAAAGGTTGATGCAATCGATGGTGTTTCCCGTCGGTGAAGGGGTCGGCGAACGACAAGACTGGTGTTTGAGAAATACATCCTGTCGGGGCCTGGAGCGGATGTTGCAGGGTTATGAGTCGGGCTCGTTTGACCTTATTTCCGACAGCGGCGGAAATGACTACGGAGGCAAACAGAACAGGTGTCTCTTGGAATTACGTGGGCGAGGCAAAACCGGAAGGAAAAGTCCCGGTTCTAGAAGACTATAAAAAGACCTCGACACACGGATTCGCCAGCGAGAACGGCCAGTGGAAGCAGAGAGACACCACAGGCAAGACTACACTCCCGTCGACCCATTCTATGTGCGCTCTCACTCTTCCATTCTCTGTTCCACACGGGTTCGTCGTCAGGAATAAAAATATAACCTTATATTTTTATATATGCGTGTTCTCGTTGTTTGTCGTCGTACGGCGATATATAACAGGTGTGTCATTAGAAAACATAATCTGAATGTCACATGACCTGAGGCTAAAATTAATCAACTGGTTTGCAGCCATTATATATTTTGAAATAAATGAGATGAAGGAAGAAGCATATACAATAAAAAATATAATTCTTATTAATTTATTATCGTGTTTGATGAAAATAATATTGTATAATGTGAGTAATAATAATAATTATTATTGTAATAACATAACTTGTATTGCAGATCCAAATTAAAATATGTGTAATTAATAGTAAACTTGCTAATATTATTAGCACATCATTTGGTATCATGAACTGCTTTTAAAAGAAACCCAAGGGGTTTATTGGTGGTCTAGTATTTTTTAAACTCTTCCTGAAAAACCAATTATTTTTTTATAACAGTCTAGTACACTTTAGATTTAAATTTCTTTTGCCAATAACAGAAATTTTGCATAGCATAACACCTACAACATGAAAAATAAAATTGGCAAGCTGAATTTGAATTTTGACTGTAAAAGGCACAAATCCAATTCTCCCTTTATTCTATATATTCACCAAATGTTAGTGTAAGGTAGTGGAATAATTATCAACATTAAAAATAGAATTGACAACAAGAGTTCAAATTTTGGTTAAGAGTACTTGTTAACTTTGCACTAATATATTTGGGAAAGGCATGAATTGCTTTCTCCCTGTATTCTATACATGTATCAAATGAAGGTGTGAGGTAGCAGAAGAGTTATCAGCATGGAAAATGACATTGGCAAGCAAAGTTCAAATATTAGTTGAGGTTAATTACACTAACACTTTTAGGAAAGGCATGAATCCACTTTTCCTTCTATTTTGTATATGCATCAAATAGAGGTGTGAGGTAACATAAGAGTTATCAGCATGAAAAACAGAATTCACAAACCACATTCAAATTTTGATTTTGGTACTTATGTTAACTTTACACTAATATCTATAGGAAAAGCATGGAACCCAATTCTCCCTGTATTCTGTATACGCATCAAATATTGGTGTGTGGAAACAAGAGTTATCAGCATGAAAAATGGAATTCACAAACCATGTTTAAATTTTGATTGAGGTTACTCATGTTTACTTTATATTAATATTCTTAGAAAAGGCATGAATCCAATTCTCCCTGTATTCTATAGATGTACCAAATGTATGAAGAGGCATAAAATTTACTGGAATGGGAAACAGAATAAGCATATCAAATTTGAATTAAAGGTAAACCCTTTTAAATTTAATTTGTGCTAATAACCTTGGGAAAGTCTTTAATACTTGCCTCCAAGCATTCTGCCGTATCATTAGATATTGCAAAAAAATGTCTTGTCCTTTGTATACCACAATGATGCATAGAGTAAGGAAGTAGGTGAATGAACATTTGGCCAAACAATTGTCTAATTGCACTCATTATCAACCTTGTCAAGAGCCAATGCACACACATTATTGTACCCTATCTCTATTGAAATGAACTCTTTTCCTCTTTCATAAACACTAGCGAGACGTCCTAGAAGAGACGGCCAAGATGCAGCGTAACTTGACAGTTTAGATGGACACTTCTATCTGCTGATAAATAACACTCTTATTTTGTATATACATTCTGTTATTTCAATACACTTCCTTCCATATACTTGCTTTCCTGATGGCTACAACCTCCATGAATTTAAATGCAATGTCAATTCCCATCACTTATCCACTTGACTCCAGCTTTTTATGCATCACCCCGTATATCTTGTTCTTTTCTTTTCTCTCTACCTTCACAACTGTCTTCACACCTGTGTTTCCATCCTTCTCTTGCCCTTTCTCTGACACACCCTGTCACTGGTTTGTCGTTCTCTAATCTCTTTCTTTGTTTAAACTTTTACTTTTATGTAGCCCCCTGCACACCAGTGGCAGTACTGCCTTGCTCGGGGTGAAATGATTTAAAAAAAGAAAAAACAATGGTTCAACCTACCGTCTTCTTTTCGTGTCTTTCTTCCTGGCCCTAACAGGCCACAAAAACACACACATGCACAAAGAGAGGGAATCAGTAAATTCATCGTCTCTCACATATGGAAATACTTGTAGATTCATGTGTACAAGCTAAACCTGAGATGATTTTCTAAGCATGTGGATAGGGCATGAGGTTGAAAGTATGGGGCACCCCGTGAGGATCAAACTCAATGCTCAGTTGTAATTGTTTTTGAGAGACAAGCTTGCTAACCATTAATTGAAGTTCCCATTTCTCTGGAAAGTTATGGTGATTTTCTAAGCTTAGATGTAGCATAAAACCAAAAGTATGGGGTTGCCCATTGATGATGGCACAATCATAATTGTTCTAACAAGACAAACTTGCTAACAAAATACAACAGCAAATCTGTAATGTGATCGATACCGACTTGGCAGACCACCAGCATGACGTGGCTTCCCTGTGCCTTTTCTATAAATATTTTCACAGCTTCTGCTCTGATGAACTTAGATCACTGGATACCCCCTAGATACGAATTTGCACGAGATACTAGATTAGCAAGTAGGTCCCACCCTTTTACAGTGAAACCGATAAGATGTAACCGCAATTTCTACTGCAACAGCTTCTTTTCCCACCTGTGGAATTCCCTTCCACATACTTGCTTCCCCGACAGCTACAATCTCCAGGAGTTTAAATGTAAGATCAATAGATACCTCCAAACATGCTAACTCACACCCATTCTCTCAAACACTCTTCCTATGTACCTCCTTACCCGTCTATCACTCTCCTTCCGACATTTCTTATATCTAATCACTCTCTCAGCACCTTCCCCTAAGTAACCCCCTGCACAATAGTAGCAGTGGAATGCCTTGCTTGGGGTGAAATGATTAAAAAAAAAACAAAAAAAAAACTATTATACTGCATTGAGGTGGCTATAGCCATTTTCTAAGCATAGCTTAGATGTGGTACAAGATCAAAAGTATGGGACACCTCGTGAGGATCAAACTCAATAATCACTTATGACTGAAAAAAATGGACCAATATCTAACATTTTGACATTAGTGCAAACTGGAGCTATGTCTTGTACCTCGTGCATGGATAATAGAGCCAGAGAGAGAGAGAGGGTTGATATTTTTTTTTTTAATCATATCATCCCAAGCAAGGCGAAAATGCCACTGATGCGCAGGGGGCTACGTGAAAGTGAAAAGATTGGAGAAGAGAAAACCAGAAACCACATCCTAAACAGGGAACAAGGGATGAGCCTCTACACCTCTTCAATAGACGTGGGTGGAGTGTGAACCGGGCGATAGTTTAGTTTATCTTCTCCAATTGAAAAGAATGAAATAAAATAAAAAAAAAGAGTGAAAAGATTGGAAAAGAGAAAAACCGGAAACCACATCCTAACCAGAAAACAAGGGATGAGCCTCTTCACCTGTTCAATAGACGTGGGTGGAGTGTGAACCGGGCGATAGTTTAGTTTATCTTCTCCAATTGAAAAGAATGAAATAAAATAAAAAAAAAAGAGTGAAAAGATTGGAGAAGAGAAAACCAGAAACCACATCCTAACCAGGAAACAAGGGATGAGCCTCTTCACCTGTTCAATAGACGTGGGTGGAGTGTGAACCAGGCGATAGATAGATCTATCTGCTCCAATTGAAAATGCCTGCTTTTTGTAGTCCTGAATGAGTGGTCCATTTGAGGACAACAGGAGTTTATTGCACAATTTCCAACAAAGCCAAATTTCCAACAGTGAAAATTTTAAATATTTTTCTCCATGATCATTACCGTTTTTTTATACCCGACAACTTATTACTGTGATTGTAAGAAATTACTGAATCATTCCGTAATTGAAATTCTGATTGTTTGATATGAGTAGAAAAAGATTTTTCTTTCTCTCATTCATTGGAATAGTAATAGTTGGCTGCTCATATTGAAGAATGCTTGTCTACTAGTGTGGCTAACCAATCCCAGTTGAAGGCAACTGCTCAGGCACATTTTCCACTTGTTAAGCACTCATAGGGCCCACCTATGGTTTATACTGCAACAATGCAAAGCAGATCTTAGTTTCACTTTCCAGGCTTGAGTGCATTTTCAGGCATGATTAACCATGTGAACAAGACCAGCACAGTAAAAATCCTCGGCCACAATGACTTTATGCTAACACAAATGTCAACCTTTCTCAAACAGTTCCATTTACTCAATTTCACTTAGAAGGCTTGGGTCAACCTGTGCTATGGTTTTTCAGGCATTTTCCAGAGGTAACACACACTATGATCTTCTTCCCCTCCCCTCCATCATGATGAGATTCAAACCTGGGTCTCAGGATCAGATAGTGGACATTCTAACCACTCGGCCATGTGCTTATAAATATAGAAATATGTTATTGGTTATTTGTAGCACCTGTACTAGCTTTTTTCTGTAGTGCATATCACAAATACTTTTTCTATTATTTAAAAAATCTTCACTGTATTTTTTAAAATCTATGTAATAAGAACAGTTTCAAATGTTTCTCATTAAGAAATACTAGCATCACAAAATAGTAACATTTTGAAATAATAGCATTTCGAAATAGTAACAGTATGTGTTTTCTTGTTTCTCTGTTACCGTTGAAGAAATGTCTCCGTGAGCTAAAACTCTTCCCACTTCTATTGATTGATCTCTGCTACCAAATGTAGTTTAGTTTTCATTCCTCTGCTACTATTATAAGCCATTATTTATTCTTGGAACTTTCAATGGAACCAGGGAAATGGTGAAATTGGTTCTGTTAATGAAAGCTAAAACTTATTTTTTTTGCGAATCTTCTTCAAAAGTTTAAACCATGAGTAAAAATAAAAAACAGATTCCTACATTTAAAACAAGATGTCATACCATTTGCTGAGAAGAATATCGTCTTGTGTTGTTATCTTCATCAAATTCTTCATTAACTATTCTTGAAGTCTGGAACAAGGAGACATTTTACTTACACTACCTGATGTTTCTAAGTGGCCGCTAATGTAGGAACTGGTCCAGTCTATTGTTGCTTTTTAATTGAGAACAAGTCAATTCATCCTTTATTTCCAAAGTCTTATGAAGTCTGGCATAAGGCTAGTTATTGCTGTCACTATCTTTTGTTCATTAGTGCTTTTGTTCATTAGTGCTTCTAACTAAGAACTAATCCAGGTTATTGTTGCTTAGGTTGAGGTTTAAATGAGAACCAGTTTTTTCTTTATTTCCAATGTCTAATTAAGAACTAATCCATGCTATTGCTGCTTAAGTTACTGTTCAAATGAGAACCAGTTCTTTCCTTAATAAACATTACCAAATCTGGCACAAGGCCAATAACTGCTTGCACTACTTGCTGCTTCTGACTGCTTCCCCATCTAAGAGTTAATTTAGTTTGCAGTCATGGGAGAACTAGTTTTTCTTCATTTCCAAAGTTTTATTAACTCTGGCATAAGACCATGGGCTACTTGCATAATGTGCTGTTCCTAAATGGTTACCCATTTAAGTCCCATAGCTTAGTAATTAATAAGGACCAGCTTTTTTTTTTATTTGTAAAATTTAATTAAGTTTGGCATACAAGGCTATGAACTACCTTTACATCAGATGTCTTGAAATGGTTATTGGTCTCATTACCAATATGTTCATCACTGCTTAGTTTGGTGATAAATAAAAACATTAACTTGAGATTTTTCTTGTAAAAATTGGAATAATTTTAACACATTCAAAATTACAGTATTTACATTATTCGGACTATTGTCCTCGTCTTTGTTGCCATTTATACGACTTTTCGGCTGTTGTACACTCTGGCCTTCATCAGGTGCTAGAAATTTTGAACTGAACCCTTCATTACAATCACTTGGATATATTATCCTCATTCCTTGTATAAAACCTTGATTGGAAGTCATGAATTATCTCTCTCTAACCCTGCAAGTTATTTGTTCATCACTGCTGTATTGCTATTGAACTCACAACTCTTTGGGTCAAGTCACAGGAACTAATCGAACGTCTATATCCACTGGGCCATGTGTCGTTAAAAACAAGAACAACTGAATTTTTGGGGCTTATAAACCTAACGTCCAGTAACCCCTAATAATAGGTTCAGTTTGAAATTCCTAACACCTGAAGAAGCCTGGAGAGTACAACAGCCAAAATGTTGTACAAAATGGTAATAAAGATAAGCGCAATAGTTCAAATAATGTAAATACGACCTCATCTCAGAAATATAGACAAATACATTCAAAATTATGGATAAAAAATAAAGAATTTTATAATGTTTTTTGAAACTTAGCAAATTCATGAATTTGAATGAAAAATAATGTCCAGAGTTATGTCAAAATACATAAACATTTTTCATCTTTTCCAGTTTTCTCTTTTCCAATCTTCTCACTTTGTTTTTGTTTTTCTTTCAATTGGAGTAGATAGGCTAAACTATTGCCCGGTTCACACTCCACCCACATCTATTGAACAGGTGAAGAGGCTCATCCCTTGTTTCCTGTTTAGGATGCAGTTTCCGGTTTTCTCTTTTCCAATCTTCTCACATTTTTTTTCAATTGGAGTAGATAGACTAAACTATTGCCCGGTTCACACTCCACCCACATCTATTGAACAGGTGAAGAGGCTCATCTCTTGTTTCCTGTTTTCTCTTTTCTAATCTTCTCACTCTTATGTAGCCCCCTGCACATCAGTGGCGTTACCGCCTTGCTTGGGTTGATATGATTAAAAAAAAATAGTCAGTTGTGCTTAGTTTAATTTGTAATGTATATAAATGTGGGTAGAAAAAAGAAAATGTTGATAAGATTGTCAGGGGCACAAAGAAACTGTCCCACAATGCCAATCAAGCTTTGTTTTTGAATCTCTCATATACACCTGTTGTTCCACCATCCAAGCTCTCTAGGGAGGTTACACATCATTTGCCTCTGGTCCTCCTGCCTTCAATCTCTCTTTGAATATCAAAACCCTTTTTCATCATTATGTGCCCTAAAAATTTTAATCATCTCTATATGATGTTTGAACAAAATTTAATAAGAGCTGCAGAAATTTTGGAGAGTCATGATAACCAACATCTTGAAAGAACACTGCACCCAGAAGTGGGGGAGGGAGGGGAGGGAGGGGAGGAGGAGGAGGGCAATGTTTTATCAAATGAATGTCAGAACAAAGGTTAGGATTGATAACAAAAATCAAAATTAAGAGCTGCAAAGAACAGAAAATTGTGGAGAGCCATGATCCATAACATCCTGAAGGGACACAGAAGATAGAAAAAGAAGAATGAGCTTGAATAAATTGATGGTGAAACTCGGTTTACAAGAGATAACAAAAAGACAGAATTTATTAAAAGCCACATAGGACAGGAAAATGTGGAGAGCCATGATCACTAACATTTTGAAGTGACACAGCATATAGAAGAAGAATAAACTTGAATACATGGATGGTGGAACAAGATTTAGGAGAGATAACAAAAAGACAAAACTTATTAAGATCTACAAAGAACAGGAAATTGTGGAGAGCCATGATCACCAATATCCTGAAGAGATACAGCACATAGAAGAAGAAGAATGAGCTTGAATAAATGAATGGCAGAACAAGGTTTAGGAGAGATAACGAAAAGACAAAATTTATGAAAAGTTACAAAGGACAGGAAATCATGGAGAACCATGATTACTAACATTCTGAAGGAACGTAACACAAAGAAAAAGAAGAGGAAGAAGAACTAGTACTACTACTAATAATAATAGTGATAATGAGATGGAACCATTTCTTTTACGCTCTTTATCTCTTTTCGTTTTAACATATTTGTCATCATCGCCACCTTCAATCAGAACGTTTTAATCTTTTACAACTTTTAAAGTAATCAATGAAGCCATAAGATTTTTATTGTCTATGATACAGCTTATTTATAACTCAAAACAACTTCATATTTCCTTTATTATACCAGCAATATAAACAGTCAAAGCAGCGCTATAGTCTCTGCCGACAAGACTGACTTCAATTACCCATCTTATTTTTTCTGATTGCTATTAGACAAGACAATGATTCCAATTCCTCAAAAAATGATAAAACTCTCTGAGAGCTTCCATCAGGAAAGTTAGCGGAGACTGTATTAGAAAATAACTTAAGGGAACGTGATTTTTGTTTTGCAATTTTAAAAACAAAATAGAAAAAGCGACCCTAGCTCCCACCATTGGTTCTTCTTAATCTTCTTCTTTTATTTAACATATGATCATGGCTCTCCATAACTTCCTATCCTTTTTAGGTCTTTTTTTGCTTTATTTTATTTTTTTATCTGTAAATTGAAAGTCGATTTTCCACTCAACCAGAGAAAAATATCTTTCGTATTGACGATCAAAATGTGATGTCATAGATTCTGTCCAGGCTTTTTTCGCTTCAGTTACTTCCCATTTTCTTTTTAATCATTTGACCCCAAACAAGATAATAAAGCCACTAAGACACGAGGAGCTACTGAGAATATGAGAAAGAAAAGTATTAAGAGGAGAGGACAATAAAAAAACAAGAAATAAGAAGACTTAAGATAACAAATGTTACGGCAATTAAATTTTTCTAGATCAAATTTGACTGGAAAGCAAGAAGCCAGAAGAGAGTTCCATAAGTGAAAGGTAAAAGAGAAGAAACTGTTAGCATAGAACTTAGAGTTACATTTGTCTATTTCAACTGAAATATGGTTGGTTGGTTGATTTTGTTAAGCAGCATATCAACCTCTATAGGTTATTTAAATGCGAAATCTAAATATTTTGAACTCAGTTTTATGCCTTCATCTTCTTATTTTTTTAATAATCATTTTACCCCAAGCAAAGCAGTACTGCCACTGGTGCACAGGGGCTTACATAAGAGGGGAGTGAGGAAAAAGATGAAATGGTTCCAGGTGATGTCATAGAATGGCGAAGAAAAGGATGAAAACACTGGTGTGAAGAGAAATGCGTGATATAGGGGCTATTATGGAAAAGATGGGAGTCAAGAAGATAAGAGATGGCAATTTATGTTGCATTTAAACACTTGGAGATTGTAGTTATCAGTAAAGCAAATATATGGAAGGGAGTTTCACAGGTGGGAAGTGTAAGAAAAGAAACTGATAGAGTAGAAGTTACGGTTACATTTGACTGTTTTTACTGTAAAAGGTGGGACCTAGTTGCTAGTCTAGTAGCTCAAATAAATTCATACATCAGAGACATGAGGGAGCTAAGCTCATCAGAGTCAGAAGCTGTGAAAATATTTGTAAAAGAGAGGATAGCCACATCTCATTGGTGAGATAGTGACTTGAGTCAAGCTGCCAGGTTGCGATCAGTTACATTACAGGTTCTCCTTTGGATTTTGTTGAGAACCCTGAGATGAATATCAAGGGAACCCAACCAGATGACAGCAGCATTCAATGCACAGGCTGATGATAAATTTGTATATGTGCATGATGGATTTGGACAAGAAAAACTTTCTGCACCAATATAGTGACCCAACCTTCCTAGCAGTAGATTTAGCTATTGATTTAATGTAGTTGTTCCACCTGAGGTTGGTTGTGAGTTAGGCCAAGAAGACGCAGTGTATTGCTTTCAGGGAGACTAGCCTGATCCATGCTGATAGGGAGAGTAGAAACAATTGTCTATGGTGTTTAAAGGATAGCAGCTTCGTTTTAAAAGCATTAAAATTTACAGCCATTTCTTACTCCAGTCCAACAAAGATTAAAGGATTTTTTTCAAGATCTGCTGCATGGTTTGCTTTGTCAGTCTCAGCAGATTTCTTACTGAGGCAGGAGCAAATGATGGTGCCATAAACATAGATGCCTACCTGGGATGTGATTACATCAGAGAGATCATTGATGAAGATCAGAAAAAGTTTAGGACCTAGGAATAAAGTCTTGAGGGACACCCTAAATTTGTTTGATAGGATCTGGAAGCATGTCTGTTCAATATGACCTCCTGTAGTTAAAGAGTAAATTTCTGTTTGGTTTCGGTTACACTGCTCGCTTCACTCGTGGGTTTGAAGCTTCCAGACAAAAACAGAGTCTTAACTCAATGCTCTCTCAGCTGCGCATGTCAACACAGTCCCAATAACACTTGCAGCCATTGTCTCAGACCCTTTTTATGGACAAAAACCATTGCCGACACACCAATCATCACCATCGGTCTCATTCTCACTCAGCATAAAATGACAGGTCAAAGAATATTCCTTTTTTGACCAAACTTGGGAGGGGAGAGGACGCAGCTGATGAGACAATGAACTGTCTGGCATGGGTTTATGCATGCATTCATTACAACTCAGCAACCCAACAGGCAAAACACTGTGGACGCTTTGGCTCTGGTAAGTGTGAATGTTTATCGTCACACCTCCTTCATCATGTGATTTGATAGGAAAGATTGGATTAAGTCAAACAAGTGTCTATTC
Organism: Ascarosepion bandense; assembly: GCA_037127315.1. NCBI lineage: Eukaryota > Metazoa > Mollusca > Cephalopoda > Sepiida > Sepiidae > Ascarosepion > Ascarosepion bandense. Next base: position 3,362,125 of record JBBBDQ010001603.1, on the reverse strand, counting down.
ATACCATAGCCCTGTAGCTTGTGCAGAAGGCCAGCATACCAGACTCTGTCAAATGCTTTGCTGTTTTTATCAAGAGCCTGGTATATGCACTCTGTAAAGTGGTTAGCATATCAGCATTAGACCTGTCAAAGCAGAAGCCATACTGTTTGTCGGAGAATAGGTCGTGGGCTGTGAGATGTTGAATTACTTCAGCCTCAGACACCTTGCCAAAAATGGGTAGGAGTCTGAATGAGTGATAATTAATAGAATCTGAGGGTTCTCAAGAGTTCTTAAAAACTAGAACCACAGAAGAAGACTTCCAGCAGCCAGGAAAGCAATCTAATATGATTTGAACACAATTGTATGCCTTCAACCTCAGATAAAATGTATTACTGGTTATTTTGCTTGAAAATAGTATTGTTGGTAATTCTACTATAAATATTTATTGTTGGTCATTTTTCTTTAAAATCGTATTGTTGGTAATTCTACTATACATATTTACTTAGTCACTTTGCATTAGAATAGTATTGTTGGTAATTCTGCTATAAATATTTATTGTTGGTCATTTTGCTTTAAAATAGTATTGTTGGTAAATTTTTTCCTATAAAAATCTATTGCTTGTATTTTTACTCTAAAAAAGTATTTTTAGATTTTCATAGTGTTTTGTTTTTGTTTGAAAGTTCACTGTTTGCCTATAGCTGGGATGCTAACAAGTGTTACCACAACAGGTCAGGGTGGACCTGAGAACAAAAGCAATCAAGAGGTGGTTCCTCATTCCCCAAGACCCCCAATTTCTTCTTCAGAGGTTTTGCTGCCAGATGTAGTTTATCATCATACTCAGAACTATCAGCTGTAAAATGATAAGACATTGCTATCAATCTAGTTGGTTTTTTATGCATTTTGTCTTTTCATGTCATACGTTATCATGGCTCTCCAGGAATTTCCTGTCCTTAAATCCCTGATTTAAATATCCATATTTTTTTACTGAACTTTTTGTTTATTGAATTACAACGACCTGTCATTTTATTGAACATTTGTTAGTGAAGTTTAGTGATTGGCTACTTCTGTAATTAAATGTGTAATGATTCCTATAGGAAAATGAAATCATATTGGTGAGAAAGAATACATGCATAAAATAACAGACCAATTGATTCGCAATATAAGATAATATTTATCTAAACAAATTAACAAAAACTTTAAAACAAGAATTTCTTTTGCATTATTTACATTATTTGAACTGTTTTCCTCATCTTTATTTACATCGCAACGTTTCAGCTGTTGTATGCTCTGAACTTTATCAGATGCTTAGAATTTATCCTTTATTTTCAATTGCTGGGGTATATCATTCTCTCAAGGAAACATGACCCAATGAATGAAAGCATTGGTTAGTTTTAGTGACTTGAGCCAAAGAGTTGTGAGTTCAATACCTGGCTACAGCAGTGGTGAACAAATAATTTAAAGAGTTGACTTAAAGATAAGTAAATGACATCTCGAAATGGCATGGCACATGGAACAAGAATGATATATCCCAGTGATCAAAATAAAAGGTTTGATTTGAAATTCCAAGCACCTTAAGAAAGCCAAAACATACTATTTTCAAAATTTATTATGTCTGTAATTTTGTCAATGCCAAAACCATGTAAACCTTTTAGCATTTCTAATAGAATTCCTTCTGGTTCTGCTGTTCAGTTCTTGTTTAACTTAACCAGTGCTGATTCAAATTCAGATTCTAATGTTTATGGTCTTTTGATATTTCTTTCTATTGTGCGTTGTCTTCTTTCATCATGGAAGTGTACCTCCAGAGCATTTCTTCCATCTTTAAAGTATTTTTTCTTTCTCTATTATCAGTGTTCTATCCAGTGAATTAATTTTCTTAAAAACGTTCTTTCATAAGACCCAGTTCTTTCTTCCTTAATTATGTAATATCTTGAGCTCTTACAAATAGCATTTGCTTTGTAGTAAATCCTCTTTATTCTTGGCTAATATCAAAATGGTGTAGTGGGTATCAGCTCAGAATGAAGAATCAGAAAGCCAAGTTTGAATTTGTTACATTCACTTGCACGCAAATATCTTTGGGAAAGGTATGAATTCCATAGCTTCTACCTCCAGCTATGGGTTAAGTTCCTAGATGGATTGGGTTCTATAGCCTTGGTTGGCAACCAGTCTACAGCAGAAAGTAATGGCAACCTACTGTGGGAAAATATTTTGCCCAGTCAGTCATGTATTTTTCGAAACATGATCGCCTAAGTGTGTATTATGTATAGGGCTTAACTAACTGAATATCAAAACAGGGTCACCAACAAAAATATGACAATAAGTGCTTCTTTATCAAAATGTTTTCGACCTTCATTACACTTTTATTTTTTTTATTTCTTATTTTGAAATTTTCTATAACATTAGTTTTTGTAACGCTATTCTGGAACGAAAGTTTTGGTAATTTAAAATTACTTGCATAAAGTCAACATACTAAATGAATCCTTCGAATTTTTTTTTTTAATCATGTCACCCCAAGCAAGGCATTCCATTGCCACTATAGTGTAGGGGGTTACACAGGGTGATAGACGAGTTAGGATGTACATAGGGGGAGAGTTGGAGAGAATGGGAAGGTCAGTGTGTTAGGAGGTGTCTTATTGACCTTACATTTAAACTCCTGGAGGTTATTGCCGTCAGGGAAGCAAGCATGTGGAAGGGAATTCCACAGGCGGGAAGTGCGATTATTATTATTATTATTATTATTATTATTATTATTATTTAATTTTTGTCTGTTCTCTTTTAATGATTCTGATTGATTAATCAACTGTTTTTTTTTATCAATGAAAATTTGTTATTTTTGCAACTATTTTAATGTAAATATGATTTCTTCTTCTTTTTTTTTAATCATGTCACTCCAAGCAAGGCATTCCACTGCCACTATAGTGCAGGGGGTTACACAGGGCGATAGACGAGTTAGGATGTACATAGGGGGAGAGTTGGAGAGAATGGGAAGGTCAGTGTGTTAGGAGGTGTCTCTTGACCTTACATTTAAACTCCTGGAGGTTATTGCCGTCAGGGAAGCAAGCATGCGGAAGGGAATTCCACAGGCGGGAAGTGCGAGAAAAGAAGCTGTTGGAGTAGAAATTGCAGTTACATTTCATCGGTTTCACTGTAAAAGGGTAATAATACATAATAATGAACTCAGAATAATTCTCTCAAGTAAGTCACTCAGAAACAATCTCTTCAATGACACACAACACAGAACACACTTAGACTTCTGTCTGAGTGCTTTATATACTACATATTTATGGTCATGTGATCCTAGTAGCACAATTCATTCAATGGTTATGTTTGTTACCCAGAGATCCATGTTCGACCATATGTGTCAGTATCAACAATTCCTTCTTACATAACAATTTTCATCAAAAAATCTCGATTGTCAATCATGTGTGTTAATTTTCCATTATTCTGCGATTTTGAAGAATGACAATGCTGGTTTGCAAAAGTCATGAAATTTTAATGTCAACCAAACATGTCGCTATTTCTATTAACTTCTTGTGATTTTCATCCCATAAAAATATCTGACATTTGAATGTTTTTGAAATCTTAAAATTTTGATATGTCATTAAATTAACCCAAGAACTTTACTGAATCCTATTTTTTTTAATAAAAATACTTTTCCTTTTCAGTTGCTTTTTCAAAAGATTTTATTTTCTGTGATTGATTTAACTATTATCTATTACTAATCTATTTATCGGTTGCACAGCCTGATCTCTCCTACTTAATAAGATATTTCCTTGTCATAGTAATGCGAGTTTTTACTTGATGTCAATAAGCAAACATGATACCAGTCTTTGAGATTCATTTTTCTTGCCCTCATTTTGAAAATATTTCCTCAAAATATTTATAAGAAAAAAAAAAAACTGGTCTGAGAAGAATAATCTGCATTTGTTTTATTTTAACGTCTTCATTGATACTAAAAAAAGGAAAGGAAAACCTGCCTTCTTCCCCAGCTGATTTTTTTTCTCTTATTTTTCATCACTAATTTTTTTTTTTTAATCGTATCACCCCGAGCAAGGCGGTAATGCCACTGATGTGCAGGGGGCTACGTAATAGTGAAAAGATCGGAAAAGAGAAAGCCGGAAACCATATCCTAAACAGGGAACAAGGGATGAGCCTCTTAACCTGTTCAATAGACATGGGTGGAGTGTGAACCGATCTACTCCAATTGAAAAAAATTTTAAACTCTGTAAATTTTATTTCATTTAAACCTTTACATTCTGGAATCAACAAAATTACATAGTAATATTGGGCTCACTTTTTCAAATGACCTCCAATGAATTAACTACATTAAATCCATAGCCGCATTTTTTCTATGAAGGTTTATTCAGATTCATAAATCTGCCATTCGTACGTGTATTGAATACTGTTGCCATATCTGGTTCGGGGGATTCTGCTATTGATCTTGAGGTTCTTGTCAGAATCCGTTTTGCACATTTATAAATCTACCATTCATCCATGCATTGAATACTGTTGCTATATCTGGTCTATAGGATCCTGCTATTTATTTTGAGGTTTTAAATAACATCCAAAAAAGGATCTGCAATAATTGATCCTACCTTCAGTCACTTTCTCACAGATGTGATTTGACTTCCCTCTGCCTTTTCTACAAGCTTTTTTCTCTGTTTCCCAGAACTCATGTATTTACACATGCTACTAGATTGACATTAAGGTCCCACCCTTTTACCATTGAACTAGTTAAATGTAACCATCTCTTCTACTCTAACAGTTTCTTTTCTTGCACTTCTTGTTTGTGGAACTTGCTTCATATTTATATGCTTCCCTGATAGCTACAATCTCCACAAGTTTAAATGCAACATCAGTTGCCATCTTTTTATCTACTTAATTCCCATCCATCTTTTATCTTTTCTTCGATATCCCCTGTACTTTTTTTATTCTCTCACTGTAATCCCTGCACACCAGTGGTATTTCTGTCTTGCTTGGGGTGAAATGATTATAAAAAAAAAACATAAAAACAATTTCAATCTTAGGTTTAATGAAAAACTGCATCCACACAGCAGAGCCTCTTATTTGGAAGTTTAGCGTTGTATAAAACCACTTTTTAATTGCTGTTCTTCCTAAGTCTACCTTGACTCAGGGTGGTAGCACCTGTTAGAGTCTCAGCCATGGGTAAATGGTGAACACCCAAACTGAGGTCAAAACACTATGAAAGTATAAGAATTGACTTTTATAGTAAAAATTGCAGCAATAGATTTTGGGAGAAGAAAATATTACCAGCAATACATTTTATACTCAACAAAACCCTCTTTACAAAAACACGCCCATGAAATCTGATCAACAAACTACAAATCTAATCTTATAAAGAATACATATTCTAGTCCTACGAATCTATTGTAAAAATCTTATTCGCATTAAATAACCCATTGAGGTGTTGAAATGTTGGAAAACAACTCGTACCCATTATAAATTATCTCATGTGACATGTGTTCTTTTTTTGTTATGTTTATCATGTCAGTATAAAATGCCATCTTTTATTTCTGCAGTCATTACATTCCTGATTGCCTTTTCTAGCACCCTGAAAATACTTTTTTTAGGAATGCTATCTTTTCTCACCTCTTACTGGAGGAGATTGCAGGTCTGCGGACATATTCTCTTAAAGAGCCATTTTTTCCCCTTCACACTTGAATATGATTCACGTTAACTTAAACTCTAATTCTGCAGGTCTGTTGGCAAAAAAAAAACCAAAAAACAATTGGCAATTTGGAAAAGTGAGAACTAATGCAGACTCTTTCTCAGAAACCCTGAAATGTTTGTCATTGTAGAACCACTTCTAGCACATCTAAATTCATCAGTGTAACAAAAGCTCGAATGTTTGGTTTTATTAGAGTCATTTTTCATAAGCTGTTTCCAGTTTACTTTTCGACACTATTTTTATTATTATTATTATTATTATTATTATGGGCACATAGCTGAGTGGTTAGAACATTGGCTTTCTGATCGGGTGCCCCTGCTATTCTCCTCGGGCTTCTCGATAAGGTTCAGAGGAGGGTCTGTAATGTGATAGATACCAACTTGGCAGACCGCCTGCAGTCTCTCTCCCACCGGCGTGACGTGACTTCCCTGTGTGTCTTCTATAAATACTTCCACGGCTTCTGCTCTGATGAACTTAGATCACTAGTGCCCCCTAAATACGAATTTGAACGAGATACTAGATTATCAACTAGATCCCACCGTTTTACAGTGAAACCGATAAAATGCAGCCGTAACTTCTACTCCAACAGTTTCTTTCCTCGCACTTCCCGACTGTGGAATTCTCTTCCAAACGATTGCTTCCCCGACGGCTACAATCTCCAGGAGTTTAAATGTAAGGTCAATAGACACCTCATAACACACTAACCTGCTCCCACTCTATCAAACACTCTTCCCATCTGCCCAACCCTCATCCTTGGTATCCTTACTCATCTGTCACCTTCCTCCTGACATTCCCTATGTCTAACCACTCCTTCTCTTTACCTTCCCCTATGTAGCCCCATGCGCAATAGTGGCAGTGGAATGCCTTGCTTGGGGTGAGATGATTAAAAAAAAAAACAAAAAAAAAACAAGGTTCGAATCTCACTGTGGTCACTTTGTCAGGAATGTTATCAATCTGTAGGATGCGATCCCAGTGTGCAACACGTTTGCAAATTGCCTGAAAATCATACCATGGGTTGATCTAAGCCTTGTGAGGGAAATTGGGTAGAGAGCTTCTCTTAAGGGGCTGTCAATGGTTCTGCTAGCTCAAAGCCACAAGTCATCATGACCGAGGGTTTGAGCATTCTGGCCTTGTTCAGACTGTTGTTCATGCTAGATAGTGTGCTGTCTTCCAGAAACTGTAACTAAGGTCCGCTCAGCATAGTTGCAGTATAAACCACAGTTGGACCCTTTGGGTGTTGAATAAATGCAAGCCTGCAACGGGGATTAGCTAGCCACCCTGTTAGACAGGTATCATCGAATACGAGTGGCCATTATTATTATTATTCTATGTTCCTTCAGGGTGTACATGATCATGGCTCTCCACAGTTTTCTGCCCTTTATAGTTCTTAATAGCTTTTGTCTTTTTTCCATCTCTGCCAAACCCTGTTCTGTTATCCATCCACTCAAACAAACCAGGTTGAATGTACATTGCTTTTCTTTGATTCTCTTACCTTCAATCTCTCCTGAGGGTATGAAATTTTCCAATTATTTTTCCTCATTATGTGCCCCATAAATTTCAACTGTCTACACTTGATGTTAAGTTAAAAGTTTCTCATTGCTCACGTGTTCAGTCCATGTTATTTTTAGCAGTTTTCTTTAGACCCACTTTTCTGTTGTTGCACGTCTCTTCTGCATCTGTGAGGAGATTTTCCAGCCTTATAGGAGGACCAATGCTACATAACAGTTCAGTATTCTTTTCTTTGATTCTAACACTGTTTTTCTGTTTCTTAATACTTTGCTCAGCTTTTCAAAGGGATCTTTCACTATCCCAAGCTTTTATCTTTTTTGTTCTCTGTCTAAATTACAGGCTAATATCTGCAAGACTTTCTCCATGTTTTTTTGAACAACACACCATCACTTCAGTAATAATTAGCATTATAGTTACTGGTCCAAGAGAAAATATTTTGCCTTCCTTCTGATGCTAACCTTCAAGCGTATGACTCATTGCACTTTCTCAAATTAATATTTTCTGCTGACATAAAGATGATTATGATTATTATTGTGGATCTTTGTTGCCAATTTGTTGTGGCAAATCCTAATGCAAATGTTTGTCGCCAATTTGTTGTAGAGTTGTTGTGGCGAAACTTCACCACAAAGTTATAGTGACCGGTTTGGCTGGCAGTAAGACACGGAAAACAGAAGGTAGGTTCAAAACAGTGTATTAGTATAACAAGAACATATGTATAAGCTAAGTGTCAGCAATAAGTAAATAGAAATAAGTAAGTTGAAACGGTAGTATTACACTACTTTTTGGCTGACTAGTAACTGGTTTTAATTGAATACTAGCTCTCATACTTGACTGCCTCCTGCAGATAATTATATAGTAAGCGGAAGAGTCCATTCCTCATAGAAGGGCACCAATCAGTTGCTCAGTCTTCTGCCAGGAAATTTGGTTCACTGTGTCATGCTAGACAATCATTCTTACCAGAATTTATCTTACAAATTTATAAGTCTACCATTCATCTATGCATTCAATATTGCTGTCACATCTAGTCTGGTGCTTCTGCTATGTATTTAGAGATTCTTGATAGAATTCAAAAAAGAATCTGCAATGTTGTTAGTCCTGATCTGGCATCTTGGTTTCAGTTGCTTTCCCACCACTGTAATGTAGATTCTTTGTGCCTTTTCTATAAATATTTTCATTGTAATTGTTCTAATTAACTTTCCCATTTGATACCTTCAACTTTACAAAATTCAGTAACACTAACAGAAGACAGAAAGTGTAATATGGAGATTCAAAGGTATATTGGAATGGTGAAGGATGCATTCCAGAAGCCAAGAGACAAGGAGAAATTTTGCTGGAAGAGAGTACCAGATTGTTATGTGATGTCTGTCCTTCAATATGACAGTGAATGCTAGACAATCTCATTAAAGATAATGGAAAGATTTGATGCAATGGTTCTATAGAAAGCATACTGGATATAAAATGGGGGATCAATTCCATATTACAATCAATACATAAACTGACCCCTCACTTTGTGGTCACAGCAGTTTTTATACATTTATATTCCTGAGATCCAAAAGCCCAAGGATGAATTCCAGAAGCTGAGTAGAGTATTAAGAGACAGGAAAATTTGTTGGAAACAAAGAAGAGAGTACTGGATTGTTGTGTGATGTCTGTCCTTCAATATGGCAGCGAATGCTAGACAATCTCATCAAAGATGAAGGAAAGACTCGAAACAACCAAAATGTGGTTCTACAGAAGCATACTGGATATAAAATGGGGGATCAATTCCATATTACAATCAATACATAAACTGACCCCTCACTTTGTGGTCACAGCAATTTCTATACATTTATATTCCTGAGATCCAAAAGCACAAGGATGCATTCCAGAAGCTGAGTAGAGTATTAAGAGACAGGAAAATTTGTTGGAAACAAAGAAGAGAGTACTGGATTGTTGTGTGATGTCTGTCCTTCAATATGGCAGCGAATGCTAGACAATCTCATCAAAGATGAAGGAAAGACTCGAAACAACCAAAATGTGGTTCTACAGAAGCATACTGGATATAAAATGGGGGATCAATTCCATATTACAATCAATACATAAACTGACCCCTCACTTTGTGGTCACAGCAATTTCTATACATTTATATTCCTGAGATCCAAAAGCACAAGGATGCATTCCAGAAGCTGAGTAGAGTATTAAGAGACAGGAAAATTTGTTGGAAGCAAAGAAGAGAGTACTGGATTGTTATGTGATGTCTGTCCTTCAATATGGCAGTGAATGCTGGACAATCTCATTAAAGATAATGGAAAGATTTGATGCAATGGTTCTATAAAAAGATACTGAGGATAACAGGGTCAGAACACATGAGAAACAACAAGGTTTTGTAGAGGATATGAGAAGAAGATTGATTTATAATATCAGGAAAAGACAGCTGAGGTTTTGGGATATGTAATGAGGAAGGAGGGATTGGAAAACCTGATACTCATGGGACGAATAGAGAAGAGAGACAAGGGGAAAGCAACATGGCATACTTGATGGACTTGAGCAGATGGATAGTGGCACGGGAATCGCATGGGGTAATAAACGAAGGGTATTAAGAGTGATAAGTGATAGGGAGATGTGGAAAGCCATTATTGTCTACGTCTTGAAAGGTCACATCACATAGAGGAAGAAGAAGAAGATTGGTGTCAAGGTCTCACCATTTTACAATTAAAATGGTTAAATGTAACCATAAGTTCTATACTAATAGTTCTCACTTATGGAACTTTCTTCCGGTTCCTTCTTTTTTAATCAACTTTGATCTTCAAAATGTAAAACACCAATCATTATCAATCTGTGTATACTGATGTGCATTTAGGTGCAGTGGATATCGACTCGGAATGACAAATCGGGGAGCCAAATTCAAATTCCAGTTGAATTCCTTGAATTTCATCTTCACACAAATTTACTTGGGAAATGTTTTAATCCACATCTTCCCTCCATTTATGGGTTAAATAACAGGTTAGATTGGGTTCTTTATCCTTGGCTGGCAAAAAGTCTACCAAAAAAAGTAATGCCAACCTACTACAGGATAATCTTCTGCCCAGTCAGTCATGTCTCTTTCAAGACATGATTGCCCAAAGCATGTATCACGTATGGCACTTAACTGACTGACTAACCATGTCCCTTCAGGACAATGGTGATCATAGCTCTCCACATTTTTTATATACCACCATACAAAGTAATGACATTTTTTCTGTTTTAATTCTATCTTTCTGTCTTCTTAATTCTTGTTTTTTTTTTTATTATTTTCTCTCTTTAATAAAATTTATTTTTTTTTACTTTTCTTTCACACTGTTGCATCTTGCTGGCTGTATTGTCTTGCCTTGGATAAAATTAATAAACTTTTAGAAGTTCATGTTTTAAATCATTCTGGTTGTCACTCTTCTCATTTTCGTTATGTCCAATTCGGATAGATGGCTGGTTTCTATATATAGGAATTTTTTTTTTCTGTTTGTCCAGCAGGAACTAAATCTGGTACTATATTTGGTTTATCATGCACTAAAATTATCACTGTCATTATTGGAATATCCGACAGGATTTTAACATTGCTATTTTCTGACACTTTTTCTCCCTTTGTGATGACATGTTCATGAGAACAAATGCAATACACTATTTTCTTGCCACATATCAAATTTCCTTTTTCTGAATCCTTTTTATAGGATTGGTCCTCAGATATAATTCCATTAAAATAAGTTTGTTACTCTACATATTTCTTCTTGTGGGCACATCAGCATGGTGTAATGGTTAGCAAGCTTGTCTTGCTAGAACCTATAGCGGGTATCTCTTATTCCTTTTCTAGTTGTTGTGAGGGGTAGTAGTATTCCGTAGCAGGTTAACGGAATTTGGCCTTGTGGGAAGATAGCCCACTATAATTCATAAAATGATTATAAATTCAAGAAAGGCAATTAGAGTATAAAATGGCATTTATATATATATATATTTCAATTAATGTTTTACAAAATAAGTAATGCTTGAAATACAAGTCCAACGGAAGGTAAAAGTGTTCATGGCAAAATAATAAGCTGAAGGAGATTAAGGCTTAGAAATGTGGAAGCGTCTTGTGGGTAAAGAATGTTCATTTAGAAGTTGCCACTTCAAAGGTCATTGGGTCAGCAAGTTGGTTTGTGTGGAAGGTCTTTGAAGAGGTCGATAAGTACTTTTGAGAACAGGGAGAAAGTAAAAGGTCAGAATAGTACTTATGAGACAGGGAAAGAAGAAAGAGGCAAGCATAGTAGCCGCTTGACTTGGGTCAAGGGAGAAACTAATTACACTCTTTTCCTCAAGTCCTGACTGTCTGACAAGCATTTGTGTTTTTGATTTTTATATCAGCATTTTGGATCAAAATGCAGCTAGTTTCGAATTTCATCCTTGTATTTGATTCCAGGCTTCTCATTGGCTGGTAAATAAAAAAAATGATAATTTGATATTTGATTAATTTTTATTTTTCAACCGGAACATCTGCGCAAATCCACTTGCGCAGGGGTGATTTTTATTCATTCGCTTTCTGGTCGGCATAGAGCCAACATCCGGTTTGCTCACTTTTGCTCAGTCGGTAGTATCACCACAAACCTATTACAACTGAGTAGTGAGTTTGATCCTCACTGAGCATCCGATACTTTCATCCTTGTGCCACATCTAAGCGGTGCTTTGAAAATCAACTATGTATTTCTTGTTATTTCCTGAACAATCGCATGATGATAATCAGGCTCATGCTGTTCACACCTACAAGGTAATACATCCTCACCATTGACTCCAATACTATTGATGCTGTTCACACCTACAAGGTAATACATCCTCACCATTGACTCCAATACCATTGATGCTGTTCACACCTACAAGGTAATACATCCTCACCATTGACTCCAATACCATTGATGCTGTTCACACCTACAAGGTAATACATCCTCACCATTGACTCCAATACCATTGATGCTGTTCACACCTACAAGGTAATACATCCTCACCATTGACTCCAATACCATTGATGCTGTTCACACCTACAAGGTAATACATCCTCACCATTGACTCCAATACCATTGATGCTGTTCACACCTACAAGGTAATACATCCTCACCATTGACTCCAATACCATTGATGCTGTTCACACCTACAAGGTAATACATCCTCACCATTGACTCCAATACCATTGATGCTGTTCACACCTACAAGGTAATACATCCTCACCATTGACTCCAATACCATTGATGCTGTTCACACCTACAAGGTAATACATCCTCACCATTGACTCCAATACCATTGATGCTGTTACTAGATACCTCTGTATTTGACATTAATGGGATTTATCGAGTTTAACCAACAAATACCATCCTTTTTAACCACATCTCTAGAAAGATTGTTGTTCAAGAACAAAGAGTTCCTGTCAATGAATCATGGCTACCCACAACCAGACATGATGATTATAGTGATGCCACATATTTTTTTTAATCCTATCACCCAAAGCAACGTTATGAGTGTACAAGAGGGCTGCAGTGAAAGAAAAACTGGGTACAGGGGGTATTGAATAAAGGATAAAAGATGTACAAGATTCAAGAAGATAGAAGATAGCAATTGACATTTCATTTAAATGTTTGTGACTTAGACTTATTAATGTTAGTTTGTCACATTCACTTACATGCAAATACACTTGGAAAATTTGCTATATGTTCCAGGTCATGTTACCAGCTGAAAAATATTTGGAAAAATGATATACAACCTATACTAAATTTGTTAGAACTGATCTATACACTGAGTTATTTGAAGTGATTAGAGAATATTACTTCCATTAAATAATTGTCGAAACCAGGGTATGCAGTGCAGGTGGTATATTAGTCTGCAAACAGATTGAATGACGAAAGACAAGAACAAGCAAACTGAAGTCTTGACTAAAACATATATTGCTAAGTTTATTTTTATTAAAGAAAATACATAAATGAAAATAATATTACAGTGCACTAAACAATTTTATGGTGCAGTGTATATCAGCTCAGAATGAAAATTTGGAGAGCCAAGTTCAAATTCCAGTTGAATTTGTTGCATTCACTTATGCACAAATTCCATTCCAGAAGATATTAATCCATCTCTTCTCTCTTCGGGTATAGGTTGAATAGAAGGACGGATTGAGTTCTATAGCTTTGGTTGGCAACAAGTCTACTGCAGAAAGAAATGGCAATCATCTTCTGCAAAGTCAGTCATGGATTGAAAGAGACATGATCATCCAAGTGTGTATCACGTATGGCACTTGACTGACTGATCTGGATAAAAGAATTGAATAGCAGGACAGATTGGTTCTATAGCCTTGGTTGGCAACTAGTCCGCTGCAGAAAGAAATGGCAACCTACTGTGGGAAAATCTTCTACCTAGTTAGTCTTAACTCAAAAAAGATATGATTGTCCAAGCATATATTAAATATGGCAATTACTTGACTGAATGTTAAACTGCACTTTATGGCACTTGAGGAATTCATTTACTGTTCTTTAATACTGTGATGATGATGATGATTTTAGTTTTATTATCTTCATACTTAAATTGTGTCTCTTGTATCCTAGACCCAAAGTTTTGCAATTGTGTACTTTCGTTCTCCTAAGGCATTTAAGAATCTTTATTTTTGTTTATGTTAGTAATGTTAAACTATTTTCTGCCACTTGAGAAATTCATTTACTATTCTTTAATTCTGTCTGCATCTCACTGCGAATCAATATTTGCATAAAAACATGTTTGCTTATACTATTGAATATGTAATTATTTGAAAGTGTGGTCAGTTGTCTTAGACTCGTTTTGACTAAGTATTGCACTGACACAGTTCACAATGTAGAAAACAACAATATTCAGGCAGTTTTGTTTTTCATTCACTTTTTTTATGTTATTGCTAATAACAATGTTTATATTCTTGGCAGATATATTTTACATTTCTTAAGTCTTAATCTTTTTTTGTTTTTTATTTGGTTTTCAAAAATATAACATTATTTTGTAAATAACATATTTCAGGTAGGCTAGTGTGTATTACCTTGAATATCAGAGTTAATTGACAGGGACATTTGGCCATAAGTAAGGTCAAAAAAGGACAAGGGTGGTTGACAGATTTATCTGTCCATAGATAATGTCAAAAAAGTGCAATAACAAAGAAAACACAAGCAACAACTGGCCTGAAAGGCAACAGGCTAGCAAGGAAGTGGTTGAAACATACATCCAGACAAACATAAAAGTCAACCAAGGACAAGGGTGACTGACAGATATATCCGGCTATAGATGATATCAACAAGAATATGATTTACTCATCTTCATTATTTTAGTAATTATCTTCTGGTATATTCTTGTTGTAGTGTGTCAGACACCCCTGCAGCACTCTCAATGATGGAATGGCCCATGGTCTATAATGGTATATTTAAGTAAAGAATAATAGCATTCAAGGCATAATATTCAAGTGTCATATGAGTATTATTCAGAATGATTTTTTTATCAACTATTGTGATCTAAACCCCTCTTGTCTGTGTGTTGTAAGCTCTGCCTTGTCTGTTATTATAACTTTCGTACTGTTCTGTGTATATCCATTTAGCAGCAGATATTGTGCTGAATATTATTCCAGTACACTTCATCTGTGTATCAAATTCACCTCGGCAATAGAAAAATCCTCTAATAATTTTCAGAATTAATTGTTTTGGAAATATGTAAATAACAACTCCAGGATATTCACTGGGAACATACTACTTGTGATTGGCTACTCATATCCAAGGATGCACATCTACTAGTAAAGCTAGCTAATTCCCTGTTGTAGACACACATGCTCAGGCACATTTATGTTTGTTCGAAACCTATAGTGCTCACCTATGGTTTATCAGTCAGTTAAGTGCCATACGTAATACACACTTGGGCGATCATATCTCAAAAGAAACATGACTGACTAGGCAGAAGATTATCCCGCGGTAGACTGGTTGCTGACCAAGGCTATAGAACCCAGTCTGTCCTGTTATTTAACCCATAACTGGAAGGAAGAGACGGATTAATACCTTTCCCAAGGGTATTTGCATGCAAGTGAATGCAATGAATTCTGCTGGAATTTGAACTTGGCTCTCCGATTTCTCATTCAGAGCTGATATCTACGGTTTATATATCAACTATGTTAAGTGGACCATACTTACATTTTCAGGAAGGGAGAGTCCTTGTAGGATCAACAGTCTGAATAAGGCCAGAACACTGAAAATGAATTGAGCAAGTATACTCTCAATGATAATGAATTGTGATTCCATGTCAATACGATCATCAATGGCTTCCAAATGGGTTCTGTCTTCCCTAATTTCATTCACAATGCTTGAGTTAACCCATAGTGTGTTTCTCAGACTTTTTCAAAAGGTTTCACACACTGAGATTGCCTTCTCCAGACAGTTAGCATCAAGAAGACACCTTCTTAACAAATCAACCATGCTGAAATTCTAACCTGTGTTTCATGATCTGAAAGCGAGCATTCACTTAGTCACATGTGCCCTTCTAAACTACTAATATATAGATAGAAAATGAATGGAACAAGGATACAAAAATTAATAAAGGGTATAATTTTGTTTTGTTTTTCACTGAATTCCTTTAATGTGCTGTGTCCATTCAGAATGTAGGCGATCAGAGACCTCCACATCTTCCTGTCTTTGTAGCTTCTAATATATTTTATCTTCTTATTTCTGCCAAACCCTGCTCTGTCATCTATTTTTTCAAGCCCATCAAGTATATCATGAGCTGTTTTCTCCTGTCCTTTTCTTCCTCTATCTGCCTGTGAGTATCAGATTCTCCAAGCCCTTCTCCCTCATCACATGTCCAAGAACTTTCAACTGTCTCTTCCTGATGTTAAGAATAAGTTTCTTTTTTGTTTTCATTCTCTCAAAAACCTCATCATTGTTCACATATTTGGTCCATGGTATCCTCAGCATCCTTCTGTAGGACCACTTTTCTATTGATTTGAGTCTTTCCTGCATTCCCTGCCATATAGGAAAAAAGGTATTGAGTAACAGTTCCGTACACTTATCTTTGTTTTCAACAAAATTTTCCTGTTTCTCGGTCCTCTACTTGGCTTTTGGAATGTGTCCTTGGCTATGCTAATATGTCTTCAGATCTCACTCTTGCACTTTCCATTGTCTGTTAGAACACTTCTTAGGTATTTAAATTTTTGTAACTGCTTGATTTTAGTATTCCTGACCTGTAATTGGCATTTTGAGTTTCTTTTTTCTGATGATCATGCATTTAGTTTTCTTGTAGTTTATATTTAATCCTTTATTTTCATTTTTTTCACTACATTCTGTAAAAGGTGCCGATTTAACCTACAAGCTTGATTTACTTGAAAATGATATTACAATATTGTAGAAACTATCCTGGAAATGAAATGAAAATTAATACTGAGCATCAGGAAGAGACAGCTAAAATTCCTTGGGACATGCAATGAGGAAAGAGGGCTTTGAGAACCTGGTACTAACAGGCCAGATAGAAGGAAAAAGAGACAGAGGAAGGCAGCAGATAACATATTTGAAGGGCCTGAGTAGGTGGGTGACAGAATGAGGGTTGTGTGGTGTAGCAGGAGAAAGCATACTAAGAACCACCAGTGATAGGGAGACATGGAAAGCCATGATCACTTATAGCCTGAAAGGACAGGGCACATAAAAGAAGAAGAAAAAAAGAGAAAAAAGAAGAACCTATACTAAAAGTTAACGACATGCATACAGACGGAAAATGAATTTAGTAAATATACAACCACAGAAAGAACTTGTTCAACCTATTCTGAAAAAGAAAAAAGTCGTACATCCTGGAGTCTCTGACCATCAACATACAGTGTCCTGTCCGGTGCAGGCAGATATAAATGAAACTACCACCCAACATAGGTAACGTGATTTTTTTTTTAAATCCTGTGTTTTAGCCTCAGACGTTGTTCAAAAATCTATTGACAACTTCTTTGTTTTAACTGCTGACAATTTGTTTCTGAAGATGTATTGGCCAAAAGGAGCTTAAAAATCCCCATTTTTTTTATTTTCCTTTTTTATTTGAGACACTTTTCTATCTTTCTTAATAAAAAATGATCCTTTTAAAAATAATATATATATATATATATATAGACTTTGGCAGACAGATCTGTTTCGCTGTATCACAGCTCATCAGTACGGTTAGACTCCGATTGCTTTTAACCCAGTATTGAAACCCGACCGAATATATACACACGGAAGTTCATGCACATATATAGATATATTTCTGTTGTTATTGGCAGCCATGATTTTAACAATGTAAAATATGCAGACAACACAGTTTCATTAACAGACACAGAAAAGAACCTGGAAGAAGTCCTACAACAGGAGATAGTGAAGGAATGCAAGAAGAATAGATTGCATGGTTGTCAAAATAGATTGCATGGTTGCCAAACTAAAAATTACAAACTGGAGATTCCAAAAATCAAACAATTTTAAATATTTGGGATTGAATGGGGATCCCTGTTGCAGATCTACACTTATTTATAAATGAAACTTTGTCTCTGTGTGTGTGTGTCTGTTACCTATAGACTCCGAAACGGCTTGACCGATTTTCTTGAAAATTTACACAGTTGTATTATAAGCGTCTGTGAGTGTTCTTAGCTAGGTTTTGTGTTGAGGTATCCCTGATAAATATCGAAAATCGATAATAAAAAAAATCTGGTTATAGAAGGAGTGGTCCAATTTTAATCAAATTTGATACACTCGTAGACAAAGACATAAGAAACGATATCCAAAAGTTTCAAGGTTGCAGTTTTTAAAATAGTGCAGAAAATTGATAATATATATATATATATATATATATATATATATATATATATAAAAGGCATGATGTTTGTGTGTGTGTGTGTGTGTGTCTGTTTATCTGTCTATATGTCCTTTATACAAATCCACAATTTTTATCTGATTCTCACCAAACTTCACACAAATATCCTTTAGGCTGAGTCTGAGCTCCAGGACTATGGATTAGTTTTAAAGCTTTCATTATACCCTAGCAACGCCGGGCTATACTTCTAGTTTAAAATACATAACTATATCAACCAGAAAGTGGGTCTTTTATATATAATTATATTAAAAAGTTTAATAAAATACATCACAAAAGAATTTGTTTTCTGTATGTATGATTGTGACTGATGACAATATTTCTCAAAGTAAAATTGTAGAAACCTCTCAACTTGTATTTAAACCAGCAAATATTGGTTTACTTATTGAGAAATACTATTTTTTTCAATGACAATCAGACCCTGTGTCTTTAAAAATAACACGACTGAATATACCAAAACCAACAAGTATTTTCATCAAATCATTTAATATATTAACAGCAGAAATAAAACCTTCATAAACATAAGAACTATGATTAAAATTTTCTCTTTCTTAACTGACTATCATGTTCAGTGTTATTTAAGTTTCTTTTGATATTCCAGCAGTAGTCAGCCGTCATTTGTTTGTCTCATCATCTCTGGAATCACTCTTTCATTGTTTTGATATCCTGATGGACTCATTCTCCTTGCTCATCACTCACATTGCTGCAATTATCCAGAAATTTATCTAGTTGGTTATGTAAAAAATTAAACTTAATACTAATATTAGCATATTACTGATGAAGTTCATCTGTCATTTGTTTGTCTCATCATCTCTGGAATCACTCTTTCATTGTTTTGATATCCTGATGGACTCATTCTCCTTGCTCATCACTCACATTGCTGCAATTATCCAGAAATTTATCTAGTTGGTTATGTAAAAAATTAAACTTAATACTAATATTAGCATATTACTGATGAAGTTCATCAGTTAATTTGAATTTTGGTGATAAATTGGTAAAATTTAGTAAGTTCAACTCTTAAATTTTTGAATCAAAAAACCCTTTTTATCTAATAAAAATAGCCTATTTCAAGTGGCTGACATAAATTGCTCAGCTCACCTGAAAATTGATGGGTTTCTACAACCTTTATTAGCTAAATGTTGCAATCAGCCAAGATCATAAATTGATTTCTTTTCCAAAAATAAGCAATTTCAGTACAGCAAAAACAGTAGCTACCAATGAAAATCTAAGGTCATATTTTAAATCAGCACCATCAAATTAGCTAAAAAATGTGTTTTGTTTCTTGGCTCCAAAAATAATGTTGACCAATGTTATCAGCCTAGATAGTGACAAAATTATGAACAGGTATATTTGTTAGCTTATATGTGTGTTTGTCTGTTTATTAGTTTTACTCAAGTCTGACACAAGGTCAGATGGTAGATGTATGTATGTGAAAATCTACCAAGTAGGAAGAGTCTGCTTTCTTTAAAAAACATTAACTTTTACTTGAACTCAAAAACTGACCTCTGAGATCATACAATATCTTCAAACATCTCAGCCACAAAGCATGCCATCGATCTAGACAGATTATTGGTTTATTTAATACTGTTTCTTTTTTCTCTTTCAATGATATGAGAACTAATTAGAATAGCAGAATAAAAATCAATTTCTAAAGTCATTTGCACTGTTTCTCACTCCGATTAAGCAGTTCCACTTATAGCAGAATGTTTCCGTCTCAGGCATCCATCTCAGCCTTTTGGCCAGAATATTTAGCTGGCCAAAAACTTAATTCGTTTTAATTAAGTATAAAATAAAATAAAAATTTTTTATTGTCAACATCAACTTTGTAGAAAAGTCTTGAAAATTTAACTCGCACAAAGCCAAAGGTGACTTCATGTCTCCTGCAGATAATGTGGGAGAGCCCAAAACTATCAAGGAAAATGATATAAAATTGTCGTTTTAACGGCCAAACCATGATGATGATAAATATTTAACTTTTTTTAATTGATTTCACCCCAAGCAAGGTAGTAAAGTCACTAAGCCACAAGTGGTTACTGTGTGTGAAAGAATTAGTAAACAGAAACAGGAGAGGGAATGAAGAAAGAGTAACCAAGAAGGCCGTAGAGAGTAAGTGACATTGCGTTTAAATTTTTTGAAGGTTAAAGTTAACTGGAAAGCATGTAGCCAGAAGAGAGTTCCATCAGCGAGAACTGTGAAAAAAGAAGCTGTTAGCATAGAAGTTGCAGTTACATCGAGCCAACTCAGTCTCATCGCCAGTTTAGTACACAATGTCTAGGTACTATAGCAAAGAAAATGTGCATTGTGGTGCAGTGGATATTGACTTGGGGAGCCGAGTTCAAGTTCCAGTTGAATTTCATTTACGCACAAATCCCCTTGGGAAAGGTTTTAATCCATGTCTTCCCTCCAGTTATGGGTTAAATAATAGAACAGATTGTGTTCTATAGCCTTGGGTGGCAACCAGTCTATCACAGAAAGCAATGTCAATCTACTGCATGATAAATTTCTGTTTTGTCTTTCGAGACATGATCGCCCAAAGCATGTATCATGTATGGCACTTAACTGACTGTCTATAGCAAAGGGCTCATTTGAACAATTAGCATGAAAGTGTTTATAGAAAAGGTACAGGGAAGCAACTTTATGGTGGTGGAAAGGTGACTGAAGCTGAGATGCCAGATCAGAACTGATAATATTGCTGATTCTTCTTTTGATTTGATCAATGAACTCAATATAAATAACAGGGACACTGGACTATATGTGGTAGCAATATTCTAAGCGTGCATGAGAATCTGATAGAATAGTGAGTCTCAACCTGAATTAAAGGCACATTATAAATGCAAATACTCCAGTTATATATATATTATACGGAATTTGTAGATCATGTCATTTCCAGTGCATCTGCTTAAATTACATTCGTTTAATTTATTAAATTCATTATTACGTTTTTGTTATTGTGTTCATGATGGTCTTGGTGACACACAATGGAACAAATACCATGAAAAGTATTTACTGAAGAAGCACAGGGAAGCAACTTTATGGCAATAGGAAAGTGAATGACTATGAATTGCCAGGTCAGGACAAATAATATTGCTGATTCTTCTCAAGTCAGTCAGTTAAGTGCCATACGTAATACATGCTTGGGAAATCATGTCTTTGAAAGAGACATGACTGACTGAGCAGAAGATTATCCTGCAGTAGATTGCCATTGCTTTCTGCGGTAGACTGGTTGCCAACCAAAGATATAGAACACAATCTGTCCTGCCATACCTGGAGGGAGAAGAGATAGCTTATATTACATTATTATATTAAATATAATTAGTGGGGGATCAGTTTATTACTTCATAACAATAGAACACTGATCCCCAACTTTATGCCTAATAGAAGTTCTAATTATCTTTCAAACTATTATATTCAGTCAGTTAAGTGCCATATGTGATACATGCTTGGGCGATCATGTCTCGAAAGAGACATGACTGACTGGGCAGAAGATTATCCCGCAGTAGGTTGCCATTGCTTTCTGCGGTAGACTGGTTGCCTACC
This sequence comes from Ascarosepion bandense, assembly GCA_037127315.1. NCBI lineage: Eukaryota > Metazoa > Mollusca > Cephalopoda > Sepiida > Sepiidae > Ascarosepion > Ascarosepion bandense. The sequence goes on along the minus strand of JBBBDQ010001603.1, from coordinate 3,340,575 downwards.
AAGGCTATAGAACCCAATCTGTCCTATTATTTAACCCATAATTGGAAGGAATAGATGGATTAATACCTTTCCCAAGGGTATTTGGGCGTAAGTGAATGCAGTGAATTTGGCTAGAATTCGAACTCGGCTACCCGATTTCTCGTTCCAAGCTGATATCCAATGCACCACAACGCACATCCAAGAATTCTTCTCAAGAATCTTTTAATTTATAGCAGGAGCACAAAAACATATGTTGTAGCAATGGCTAAACACAGATGAATAAATATGTAGGTCGAATTCTAGCAAGAAAAATTGTCTTACGTGACATAGGGAATCAATTTTGTTAGCAGTTAATGTCGCAATGGATTTAATATAGTCTTTCTACTTCATGTTAACTAAGAACATTAGCCTACGAAGGCACAATAATGGAATGTGCCACACTCCCTATTGCCTATGTGAACTGACTATATTAGTAGCCATATATAGAGATCACAGGAGATACCCAACTTACTTCAGTAATTACTAACCTGCCACCAGATTCCTTGTCTTCTCTTTACAATAAACTTCTCTTCTTTCATCTATGCACATGTTGCTGTTCTTTCACTCGAGTACCAATTTGTCTGGTTGTAACCTCTTTAAAAGATACAACACACAATGAGTCACTTTCTTTGATGTTAGCTTCAGCCATGCTGATGGAAAGCAGTGAGGTCTTTCAGATGATTAATGGGAAGAATTTTAGTTTTGAAAACATTAAAATGAACAATCCGTCTTGTGGCAGCAGTATTCTAAGCATGGGTGAATGGTAGACTATAAATATGCAAGATAGATTTTGGTTAGAAAAAATTTCTAGCATGATGCAATGAACCAACTTTGCAGCTGTTGATTTGTATTGATTTTTGATATTCTGTTCTTCATAATTACCCAAACTTTTATCCTTTTCAGCGAAGAACTTAGGTGCCTTTTGTAGTCTTGTAGGGACTTGATATTTTCTTTTAATTAAAAGAACAATTCTTTAAAGACAACATATGAAAATGCAAAGGTTTAATGTTAAGTAAATACAGTTAAGAAATAAAAGAAATTCTGTAACAATTTCTGTCTGATCAAAAATGAAATATGTACCTTGTCCCTTCAGGACATAGGTGATCATGGCCTTCCAGTGTCTCCCTATCCCTGGTGGCTCTTAGCACGCTTTCTCCTGTAACATCTCTTAGCCCCCGTTCTCTCATCCACCTGCTCAGGCCTTTTAAATATGTTATCCACTGCTTACCTCTGTCTCTTTTTCTCTCTATCTGGCCTGTTAGTTACAGGTTCTCCAAGCCCTTTTTTTCATTGCATGTCCCAGGAACTTTAGTTGTATCTTCCTGATGCTCAATATTAATTTCCTTTTTGTTTCCATCATTTCCAAAACTTCGTCATTGCTCACATGCTCGGTCCACGATATCTGCAGCATCCTTCTGTAGAACCACGTTTCAGCTGCTTCAAGTTTTCCCTTCATCTTTGTTGATATTGTCCAACATTCGCTGAGCTAGACAATTTTCTTTGATATCTGCAAGAAGTTGATCTTACTGGAAGCATTACTTGTTCGATTCAATCAGTTGATTCACATAGTAAAAGAACTCATTGTAGAGATTTTTTTATAATCATTTCACTTCAAGATGAGTACTGCAACTGGTGCCTAAGATAAAAGTGTCTGTGTCCTCTTTGTTCGCATTTCCTTAAAAGTTTTTCATTGCTCATATGTTCCATGCAGGGTATTTAGTGTTCTTTTGTAGAATTACATTTATCTGCCTCAGTTTTCCTCTTCATTTTTGGAGAAATTGTCCAGCATTTCCTTCCATGTAGGAAGTGAGATATTACATAAGACCAAACTTTCTATCCTTTGTACCTCTCGGTAAATTTTGTCTTTTCATCATCCCTCCCATTGATTGTTCTATTCATTTACACAAACTTTTTAGGGAGGTTGTTTGCTGTTTTTCTTCGTTCCTTCTGCACTCAGTACTTCCTGTGAGTCTCAAGTTCTCCAGGCCCTTTTCCTCATTATATGACCTAAAAATTTCAACTTTTTATGATTCTAAGTAGAAGTGTCTTTTTTTATAGTATTTACATTATTCTGACTATTGTCCTCATCTTTGTTGCTATTTGTACAACATTTCTGTTGTTATACACTTGGGCCTTCTTCAGGTGCTAAAAATTTTGAACTGAACCCTTTATTATCCATAAGGAAACATGGTCAAGTGAATATAGACGTTGGTTAGTTCCTATGACTTGACCCAAAGAGTTGTGAGTTAAATACCAGGCTACAGTGGTGAGCAAATAACTTACAGGGTTAGAGGGAGATAATTCATGACTGCCAGAAGAGGCTATATGCAAGGGATGAAGATCATATACCCTAGTGATTGTAATAAAGAGTTCAATTCCAAATTCCTAGCACCTGATGAAGGATAGAGCATACAATGGCTGAGATGTTGTACAAATGGCAACAAAAAAAATAGTCCGAATTATGTAAATACTGTAAATACTACCTTATCTCAGAAATATAGACAAATAGAATGATCTATTATTAAAAGTTGTACAAATGGTAACAAAGATGAGGACAATAGTCTGAATAATGTAAATACTACCTCATCTCAGAAATATAGACAAATAGAATGATCTATTATTAAACGTTGTACAAATGGTAACAAAGATGAGGACAATAGTCCGAATAATGTAAATACTACCTCATCTCAGAAATATAGACCAATAGAATGATCTATTATTAAACGTCGTACAAATTGTAACAAAGATGAGGACAATAGTCCGAATAATGTAAATACTGTTAATACTACCTTATCTCAGAAATATAGACAAATAGAATGATCTATTATTAAAAGTTGTACAAATGGTAACAAAGATCAGGACAATAGTTTGAATAATGTAAATACTATAAATACTACCTCATCTCAGAAATATAGACAAATAGAATGATCTATTATTAAACGTCGTACAAATGGTAACAAAGATGAGGACAATAGTCTGAATAATGTAAATACTGTAAATACTACAAATACTACCTCATCTCAGAAATATAGACAAATACTAAAGTGTCTTTTTTGTATTAATTTTCCTTAAGACTTCCTCATTCTTCACATGTCCAGTCTATGATTCCACAGTCCTGACATCATTCTATAAAAGTACATTTCTGTTGATTCTTGTCCCATCTTAATCTCTGCAGAAAATTCCCAAGCATTCGTTGTGATACTAGAGGACTACTATTAGTACTATAATAAACACACTGACTTACAATGACTTACTTTCCTCATATTTTCTTCTTTGACTACTCCAGACAGTCATTCCTGCCTCCCATTAGAATGGATGATGTTAGTCTCTTAGAGAGCGATGAACTGTGCCTCCTTTGCTTCACTCTTTCAAATAACCCCAAATGGAATGACTACATCAAATCCATAGCTGCATCTACTGCTAGGAAGATTGGTTCACTGTGTCAGGCCAGGAAGTCTTTCTCAATCAGAATCCATTTTTCGCATTTATAAATCTACCATTCATCCAATCATTCAATACTGTTGCCATATCTGGTTAGGTGCTCGACTCTGCTCATATTGAGGTTCTTAACAAAATCCAAAGGAGGATCTGCAATATAATTGTTCCTGACCTGGCAGCTCACCTTCAGTCACTTTCTCAAAAACTTGATGTGGCTTTTCTCTGTCTTTTCTACAAGTATTTACATTGAAACTGCTTTGATGAGTTTTTTTCCCCTGATACTCCAACCCCATGTATTTATTTGTACTACTAGATTGGCATCAAGATTCCACCCTTTTACTATCAAAATAGTTATATGTAACCCCCTCTTCTACTCTAACAGTTTTTTTTCTCACACTTCCTGCTTGTGGGAGTCACTTTGCTTGCTTCCCTGAAAGCTACAATCTCTAAAAGTTTAAATGCAACATCAATTGTCATCTTTTATCTATTTGATTTCTATTTTATCTCTTATCTTTTCTTAAATATCCCCTGCACCTTTTTTATTCTCTCACTGAAACCCCCTGCTCACCAGTGGCATTTCTGCCTTGCTTGGGATGAAATATTTAAAAAAAAAATGATTATCACATCACATCTGGCCCACTTTATGGAGTTTTCATCTTCAGAATTACTCTTCATTGCACTCACATATACGCAAATACCCTTGACAAAATCCAACGGAGAATCTGCAATGTGATCAATTCCTGCTTGGCAGCTCAGATACAGTCACTTTCTCACCAGCACAGTGTGGATTCCCTGTGTCTCTTCTACAAGTACTTTCACAGCTTCTGCTCTGATGAACTTAGCTCCCTAGTGCCCCATATATATGAATTTACTCAAGCCACAAGATTAGCAACTAGGTTCCACCCTTTTACTGTGAAACCAGTAAGATGTAAACGCAAATTCTACTCCAGCAGCTTCTTTTCTCGCACTTCCCACCTGTGGAATTCTCTCCCATTTACTCGCTTTCCCGACAGCTACAATCTCCAAGAATTTAAATATAAAGTCAATCGTCATCTTCAATCTCACTAACTTGCACGTTCTCTCTCTCACATGCTCTTATCTCATTTCTGAAATATTCTCATCCATCTCCTACCCGCTTCCTGACACCCCCTGTATTCTGTCACTCATTTTCATAACTTTCTTCCTGTATAACCTCCTGTACAACAGTGACAGTATAAGGCCTTGCTTGGGGCGATATGATTATAAGAATTTAAATGTAAAGTCAATAGTCATCTCTCTCTCTCTCCCATGTTCTCTACTTATTTCTGCAGTATTCTCATCCCTCTCCTACCCACTTCCTGACACCCCCTGTATTCTGTCACTCCTTCTCATAACTTTCCTTCTATGTAAGCCCCTGAACAACAGTGGCAATATAATGCCTTGCTTGGGGTGATACGATTATACAAAAAAAAAGAATTTTTTAAATAGTTTTACAAACATTTAAAGTTATTTTTTACAAGCAAATGACAAGAAGAATAACTGAACTGTACCTATCAAATACAAGCAACCCATTAACTCTGTTTTAGAACAGAGAAAAAGGTCGTTAAAATGGGGATTGCTTTGTAAGTGCTTGTGCCAGGCCAGTCAATAAAACGACTGTCCAGTCGGAGGAAAAAGAGAAGACATTAAGAAAGATTTACTGTTGTACGGATCTTAATGCAATTGGTTTTAAATGATATCAGGGAAAGATGAACTGACCATGAGAACTTGTAAAATGTCTGAATAAGACAAAGAATAGTTTTCACACTATTTACATTGTTTAGACTATCATCCTCATCTTTATTGCCATGTTTACAACATCTCAGCTATTGTACATTCTGGCCTTCTTCAGGTACTAGGAATTTCTAACTGAAGCTTTTATTTTAATCACTCAGGTATATCATTCTCATTCCATGTGCAATGCCACTTCTGGTATCCATGGAGTTATCTTCCTTTAACTTAACTCTCCAAGTTATTTGTTCACCACTGCTGTAGCCTGGTATTAAACTCACAATTCAATTGTGTCAAATCACTGAAACTAACAAATGTCTATATCCACTGTGCCATGTGTCCTAGCAACTGGAAAAGTTTGGAGTGTACAACTGCCAAAATGCCGTAAACATGGCAATCAAAATGAGGACAATAGTCTGAGCAATGTAAATAGTGTAAATACTAACTAATCTCAGAAGTATAGACAGAAAAATAGTTTATTTTTTGGTTTGAAATGAAGAAAATTCACTATTATTTTTTTGTTGTAAGGTTTACTCTCTCTCACTTTTTCTCTCTCTTTCTATATATACAGGGTGTCGATAAATTTTGTGTGCACTTTTAAAAAATTTATAACTTTAAAGTGCACACGGACTTTATGGACACTATATATATATTTGAAATGATTTGTTTGAACATTATTTTTTATCGATACTTGTATTTAAGTAGATATTCTGTTTATAATCAAAACTTTATTTATTTTTACCAGCCTGATTATTAACAATAAATGTTTGTTACGAAAATGTGTGTCATTTGGCAGGATTTGAACCTGCAGCCCCTATCCTTATAGGGGAAGCTACCAATTAATCTGGCGTGTCTTAGACCTCTCAACCATGAATGACTAACAGTCTAAATGACTGTCAGTTGTTTAAAAACCATTTTGTTATTTTTTGTTAATTTCCGTAACGTTTACATTTGTTGACATTACGATACATTTCACAGCAGATATGGTGATTACGATGAATCAAAAATTGTGTTATATAGTCTTGATTTGACTTTGTTTAGCCTTTCCCCAGATGTGGATGGTGGTGTAGTTGGTATCAGCTCAGAAACGAGAAACTGGAGAGCCAAATTCAAATTCCAGTTGAATTTGTTGCATTCTCTTCTGGGCAAATAACCTTGGGAAAGGTATTAAATCATCTTTTCCCTCCAGCAATGGGTTAAATAATAAGATAAGGTGTTATAGCTTTTGTTGGCAACCAGTCTACCATAGAATGTAATGGCAACCTACTGTGTGGAAATCTTTGGCCCAATCAGTCATGTCTCAAAAGAGACATGATTGCCCAAGTATGTATCATGTATGGTACTTAACTGACTGACTGGCTCTTTTCCACAGTGCTATTATTTTATTACAGATTTTATACATTTAATTATTGTTGCTTTTTTATTATAACACTGTGCTGATAAATCATTCTTGATCATTACGATTATTTGATTACTACTTTTATTCTGTCTTATTAACTTTTGATTCCTACATTCTGCTTCATGAAACTAAATCATTATTAATATTAATCTCTTACTATTTTTATTCCATTTTATTATTGCTTTTTTATCCCAAACAATCTTATTATTGTTGCTTTATATTCTACATTAAGGGTCAATACACTCTTCATTATTTTTATTTTTATTTTTTTAAATCATGTCACCCCAAGCAAGGCATTCCACTGCCACTACAGCGCAGGGGGTTATACAGGGCGATAGATGAGTTAGGATGTACATAGGGGGAGAGTTGGAGAGAATGGGAGGGTTTTTTTTTTTAATCATCTCACCCCAAGCAAGGCATTCCACTGCCACTATTGCGCATGGGGCTACATAGGGGAAGGTAAAAAGGAGTGGTTAGACAAAGGGAATGTCAGGAGGAAGGTGACAGATGAGTAAGGATAGTGAGGATGATGGTTGGGCAGATCTGAAGAGTGTTTGATAGAATGGGAGCAGGTTAGTGTGTTAGGAGGTGTCTATTGATCTTTCATTTAAACTCCTGGAGATTGTAGCCGTCGGGGAAGCAATTTCTCTATTTTTATATCAGAAAATATTGAAATAAAATAAGTTACTAAATTTCAGAACCTAATAAAGTAGATAGCCCTGTCTACTCTGCAAATTAACCTAGAGATGGGATCATGCTTTTCCCAAGAAAACAAAACCAGGTAGGAATTTGAACTTGTCTTGCTGTTTTCATTTTTTTTTTTTAACACTAATAACTATTGTGCTATACACACATTCCACATAAGAGTTTCAGGTTAGAAAGATTAAATCTGTTGACTTTTGTATGATATTTACTCTGTCATTTAATGCATGGCTAGTTGGGGTGGAGGTGAAAGATATTCGGCTTTCTTTCTTTATTAGTGGTTAATTGCCACAACTTCTTGGGAGAGATATAGCAATGATTTTATATTGCTTTTTCTATGGTCTCAAATTTGGTACAGTCTTTTTCTTAGACTAGATGTCACCCAAGTTGAAAGAGCTAGAAGTAATGGTAATCTCTTAAAGCATCCATGGGAATACTAACACTCGATTGGGTATCGCAGTGACTAATTCACAGATTAGAAAAAGTCATAAAGAACAAAAAAAGAAAATATTGTTTTTACAATTTACAGCAAATTTTTATTTTCACCAATAGGTATGATGAAAGCAGAAATAAGTACCAATCATTGGAAAAGGTGTTTGACAAATGGTTTTTGTTGTAAGAATTAGCACATTAAAATTAGTTCACATCATTTTCTCAGTGTACTTGTAACCCATCCCAGAGACTGAATTCACAATCAATACTGTCTGAACATCTCAATTGAGATACTATCATTATTCAACAAGATATTTGAACTAATATCCTCATCATTTGTTGCTTTTATCACTACATTGTGGCCAATGTGTTCTTCAGCCTTTCCCATTGTCTGAAATTCTCAGATGAGTCATTATCATTATCCCATAAGATGTTTTGACTAATATCCTCATCCTTGTTGCTTTTATCACTACATTTTGGCTAATGTCTTTTTCAGCCTTTCACATTGTCTGAAATTCTCAGATGAGTCTTTATGATTATTCCATAAGATGCTTTGACTAATATCCTCATCCTTGTTGCTTTTATCGCTACATTTTAGCTAATGTGTTCGTCAGCCTTTCCCATTGTCTGATATTTTCAGACAAGCATTTTCTTTATTCTGCAAGTCGTTTGAACAGATATCCTTATCCTTGTTGTTATCACCAGTATATTTTAAAAAATGTGTTCTTCATCTTTTATCATTGTTTCATATTCCCAAATGAGTCACAATTTTACAATTTCATTGAATTCTGGCTTAAACTTTTCTTTATTATTTAGAAATGATGCTCAATTAATGTTTGAAAACCAGTTTGTGTTTATTATTACATGAGTTTTCTCATCATATTTTAGATTTATTATTACAACTTGCAGTCATTCTATAGTAGAAATAATTTTTGTTTAATTTTCTAAAGCTTATCAACCTTTTGCAGGATATTTAAGCCAGAAAATTTATTATTAGAATCTCTTTTGAAAAATAATAATGGTTGCGTGCTACAATGTCTTACTAATTAACCTATAGCGAGAAAAAGAAGAGGTAGTCGCATGTTTTTCCAAAGAGCTTTTGCCCACAAGTAAATGTAATAAACCCAGCATAAATTGAAACTTGGCTCTCTGATTAACAATTCTATGCCATTAACCATTACACCACTCAGGCATTCAAGCTTGCTGCACCAGGTATTACAAGTGGTCACCTATCCAGGTGCTAACCAGGCTTGCTTAACTTTGGTGATTGTACAGGAATTGGTGTTTTTATACATGCAAATACCCTTGGGAAAGGTATTAATCCGTCTCTTCCTTCCAATTATGAGTTAAATAGCAGGACAGATTGGGTTCTATAGCCTTGGTCGGCAACCAGTCTACCGCAGAAAGCAATGGCAAACTACTGTGGGATAATCTTCTGCCCAGTCAGTCGTGTCTCTTTCGAGACATGATCGCCCAAGCGTGTATCACGTATGGCACTTGACTGACTGATATATATATATATATTATATATATATACTAGCAGTATAGCCCGGCATTGCTCGGGTGTAATGAAAGCTTTAAAACTAATCCATGGTCCTGGAGCTCAGACACAGCCTAAAGAATATTTGTGTGAAGTTTGGTGAGAATCGGATAAAAATTGTGGATTTGTATAAAGGATATACAGGCAAATAAACAGATACACACACAAACATCATGCCTTATATATATATATATATATATATATTATCAATTTTCTGCACTAGTGTAAGAACTGCAACCTTGAAACTTCTGAATATTGTTTCTTATGTCTTTATCTATGAGTGTATCAAATTTGATTAAAATCAGATCGCTCCTTCTATAACCCGATTTTTTCGATTATTGATTTTCGATATTTATCAGGGATACCTTGACTCAAAATCTAGCTAAGAACACTCGCAGACGCTTATAGTACAACTGTGTAAATTTTTAAGAAAATTGGTTCAGCCATTTCGGAGTCTATAGGTAACGGATACACACACACAGAGACAAAGTTCCATTTATAAATAAGTTTAGATTAGATATATATATTCATTTGTAAACAAGTTATTATGTCATAACTCATTTACAAATGAAAAATATTCGAAAGTTCTACAATATAATTGTATTGAGCACTTTATAATGCAACTGTTTGATGTTTTAATTTAATTATGACCAAAAACTATATAATTATATATATACACTACTGGCCATAATTATTAGGCCACCCCAGTTTTTTAAAAGAAATGATGTATTTCATACTATTTTTAGTATTTATTGCCAAAAATTTCCAACACAATCATTTCTGAGTGTTTAAATTTCAACCTGAAGACAGTACAGAAGTTACAGAAAGAGTCGAATTAGTCTAATAGTGATTATGAAAGTGTCTGGAGTGATCACTAGGGGCTCAGACTCAATATGAAGGCTTACATCAAATGCCTTAAGGAGGTAGTCCCACCCTGGGCCAAGATGGAGACCATATATCTGGCAACAGGACTCTGTACCATGCCACATAAGTAGGTGAGCCCAGATATGTCATGGGTGCCAGACAATTTTTGCAACCACACACCCCTTACATCTGGCCACCTAACTCCCCAGACTGCAGCCATCTTGATTATTATTTGTGGGGTGCAGATGAGTGAGACAGCAACAAAACTCAAAGAAAAAATTATAGAAGCATTCATCAACTTAAACAAGGAGACCATCCACAAGAGTTGCAGGAGATTCTGACGTCATCTTGAGGCTGGTGATTTTATGATTTTATTGAATAAATTTATTCTTTAGTATTTCAAAATATTTTCTGTAACTTTACTAACTATATCTGTTAAAATTAAATTTCAGTGTTATTTTCATTTTTGAATAATTTTCTACAACAATTTATTAACCTTACCCTATATATATATATATATATATATATATATATATATATATAGGGTAAATAAACGAGTTATTACATGACTTAGGTTTCTACCATGAGTGGTGTCTTCAGGTGATTTTACTGTTTACCGTTTTTTTTTTGTTTTTTGTTTTTTTAAATAACACTCACGTGGCAAGGAATTTTTGAATGCACAATTTTTAAAATTAAAAGAAGTTATAATTTTTTATAATTTTTTGTAATTTTAAAATTATAATAATTATCTTGTAATTTTAAAATTATAATTTCTGGTAATTTGAAAATTATTATTTCTTGTAATTTTAAAATTATAATTTTTAAAATTACAAGAAGTTATATTTTTTTATAATTTCTTGTAACTTTAAAAAATGCACATTCAAAAATTCCCTGTTACATGAGCGTTCTTAAAAAAAAAGAAGGTAAACAGTAAAATCTGTTATTGAAAATTGCCTGAAGACACCACTCATAGTAGAAACCTGGGTTGCATAATAACTCATTTACAAATGGAAAATATTCAAAAGTTCTACAATATAATTGTATTGAACACTTTTTAATAAAAATGTGCAGTGGTCTAATTTTATTATGACCAAAAACTAAGTAATTAAACAATCAATCAATATATATATATATATATATATATATATATATATATATATATATATATACACTATCAGCCATAATTATTAGGCCACTCCAGTTTTTAAAAAGAAATTGTTTTTCATACTATTTTTAGTATTTGTTGCCAAGTGGATAATTCTAAATAAAAATTAAATGGTTCTTTTATTATTACTTTGCAAAATTTTACAAGGCAGCCTGGAAGCCTTGGCCAATAAGAAGAAGAGACTAGCATGAGGAAGAGGTCACAAAAAATGTACACCAGAACAGTTTGTTGCACATATTATTGTGTCGTATCAAAAAGAACCATTCTATTTTCATTTAGAATTATTCACTTGGCAATTATTACTAAAAATAGTATGAAATACATCATTTCTTTTAAAAACTGGGGTGGTCTAATAATTATGGCTGGTAATGTATATATATATATAGCAAATCTACAGGGTGCGATGAGTAAATTGTCGCTATTTGTCTTATAAAACTTTGCAAACTAATAATAACAAAAGAATCATTCTATTTTCATTTAGAATTATTCACTTGGCAATAAATACTAAAAATAGTATGAAATACATCATTTCTTTTAAAAAAACTGGGGTGGCCTAATAATTATGATAGCGTATATGTAATGAGAGTTAAGATCTGTGAAATTTTTTTTAATCTGTGGCTTGCTTTATTTTATTTTTTTTTTACATCAACTAACAAATCTTTGACAGGATCATCGCTAGGTTCAAACACTAAGAAAGACTGACAACTGGTAAAGAGAAATCGTTGTTTATGGCCAAGATGATATCGTGTGTCGGTACTTGGCAGCTGTTCTTTTCTTTTTAATCAAAGAAGACGTTGCAATTATGTGTATATCCTTGCTTCTTGATTAAATAAACATGAGTAGCTGTCCATATAGTTTCCATCCACATTATCTTCGTCTTATACGCATTGACAGACAATATATAAGAATAAGTTTATAACAGTTTAAAACAAACAAATGACAGCAATATTAGAAGACAGACCAAAAACACTGAAAAGAATTCCCTGCTCCTGCTTTTTCAATGAATTTCGTTTTTCTTCCTTCAAGCTGGATGTAAACGAACTTCCTTGATTAGAAAAAGCATATTCAGTGTGTCAAAAGTATTTTCATATAATCTAATATATAATAACTTGCAATTTAGTCCGGTTTCACTTGGGTCAGTCAGTTAGGTGCCATACGTGATACACGCTTGGGTGATCATGTCTCGAAAGAGACATGACTGACTGGGCAGAAGATTATCCCGCAGTAGGTTGCCATTGCTTTCTGCGGTAGACTGGTTGCCGACCAAGACTATAGAACCCAGTCTGTTTTGCTATTTAACCCATAACTGGAAGGAAGAGACAGATTAATACCTTTCCGAAGGGTATTTGCACGTAAGTGAATACAATGGATTCAACTGGAATTTGAACTCGGCTCCTCGGTTTCTCGTTCCGAGCCGATATCCAATGCACCACAATGCACATTCACTTGGATAGTTTAAGGTATAATAAGAATAAAAAACATAAAAATTTACATAGCAAATACTTACACAATGTCCAACCTCGTCACTTTTATAGATATAGATAACAATGTAGAATGTCTCTATTTGATTAGTGTGGGAGGGGCAACATATATAGATAATATAAAGTGGGGTGATCAATTCTATATTATAATCATTACATAAACTGATCCCTGACTTTGTGGGGTGATAATATATTTTTCTACCTCTAATTTTGGCCATCTGAAAAATTTCAAGGGGTCATTAGTGTTCTAAAATTTTAATCTACATCTGAGCTCAACTCCTGTTCAGCTAGACCACAAAATGCAGACGCTAAGTCAAATCTATCAAATAAACAAATACTTACACAATGTCCACCCTCGTCACTATTACAGATATAGATAACAATCTAGAATGTCTCAATCAGATTAGGGTGGGAGGGGGAGGGGCAACATATATAGATAATATAAAGTGGGGTGATCCATTCCATATTATAATCAATACATAAACTGATCCCTGACTTTGTGGGGGAATAATATATATTTTCCCAACCCAATTTGGGCTTTCTGAAAAATTTCAAGGTGTCATTAGTGTTCTAAAATTTTGATCTACATCTGAGCACAACTCCTGTCGAGCTTGACCACAAAATGCAGACACTAAGTCGAATCTATCAAACAAACAAATACTTACACAACGTCCACCCTCGCCACTTTTAAAGATATAGATATTAACAATATTTTGGCATTACATACTTTAGATGTGGGTATGACCTTTGAAAGGTCTGTGAAAAGCAAAAATATTTTTCATATAGCGTAATATATAATAATATTAACAATGTTTTAGCGTTACATACTTTAGATGGGGGTATAACCTTTGGAAAAACAAAAATGCTTTTCATATAACCTAATATATAATAATATTAACAATATTGTAAAGTTACATACTTTCAATGTGGGTATAACCTTTTGCATAAAGGTCTGTAAAAAGCAAACATACTTTTCATATAACCTAATATATAATAATATTAACAATATTGTAAAGTTACATACTTTCAATGTGGGTAAAACCTTTGGCATAAAGGTCTGTAAAAAGCAAAAATACTTTTCATATAGCCTAATAGATAATACTAACATTAATAATATTGTGGATTCATTGCTTTCCAATGCAGCCTCATATTATTATTTATCCTGGGTACGATGGTAAACTGCATCTGACAGCAAGGTCTCTAATTGGAAGGTTGTGAGGAGCATGGAATCACCTCTTAATTGCTATTGTTCTCAGTCCACCCTAACCCAGAGAGGTAGCACCTGTTTGGGTCCCACCTATGGACAAAAATAGTTAACCCCCAAACTGTGGTCAAAACACTATGAAAGTATAAAATTAGATTAGCAACTAGATCCCACCCTTTTACAGTGAAACCGATAAAATGCAACCGCAACTTCTACTCCAACAGTTTCTTTCCTCGCACTTCCCGACTGTGGAATTCTTTTCCACATGATTGCTTCCCCGATGGCTACAATCTCCAGGAGTTTAAATGTAAGGTCCCATTTTATCAAACACTCTTCCCATCTGCCCAATCCTCATCCTTGGTATCCTTACTCATCTGTCACCTTCCTCCTGACATTCCCTATGTCTAACCACTCCTTCTCTTTACCTTCCCCTATGTAGCTCCATGCACAATAGTGGCAGTGGAATGCCTTGCTTGGGGTGAGATGATAAAAAAAAATAATAAAAATAGACTTTTATAGAAATATATATGTAAAAATAGACTTTTATAGAAAAATATACATTTTTCAAGGAAAAAAAAAATTTATATTCATAATACATTTTTGAATGAAAAAAATCATTACCAGCATTACATTTTTAATTGAAAACTAGATATCTTCAGTTTTCAAAAATACAAAAAAATAAAAAAATTTTTTTTCATCAAAATCTGATTAAATCAACCTTTTCACTATAACTGAACATTAAAATAAATACCTTAAAACCCCACTTTTTTGGCATTAAATAACCCACAGAGGTTATATGTCATTAAACAAAACTCAAACTTATCATATTATTATTATTATTACTACAACGACAACAACGACGATGACGGCATAGTTGTGTCTTAGATATTCTTTAGATGTATACATTAAATAAGCTTTGGAATAAAATTTTGTAAAACAAAAAACTTTTGATACACTTTTGTCTATAATAATAAAACAAAAATATATTCAGATTCTATGGTCTTTAGATGTCTACATGAAATCTACTTTGGTGTAAAAGTCTGTAAAAACAAATATTTTTTGATTCACTTCAATAATTCTATTGTTGGAAATTCTTTTTGGACAAAGAATATTAAAAAATCTTCTTAACTGTAAGAATTTTTTTCTTTTAATATAGAGCAGTAAAAATTTTTTATTTTGACAGTTTTTTTTCTGTTGTAAACCTTTGACTTCTTTTGTCATAAATCTATTATTGCACTAATGAAGAAAGTTTGAATATTTCTGAGAATGCTGTCATGAGTGTTGATGCAGAGAACAGAATCAGCAAATCAATTTTGAATTTGAGCTGTGACTGTTAATGTTCACATTCATCTCATACTATTAACTTTGTGAAAGGCATGACAGTGCATTACCTTGAAATCTGCTTCATTGTCAGATATTTTAAATAAATATGGCGTCTCTAATATTTTACATTAATAAATGTGAAAAAGAAGGAATTGAATGAGTTAGCAAGCAAAATAGACTTCCATAAAGATTTCACTAATGAAAAAACTGCTACTCCTATTTTCAACCTTGACACAATCCAGTTACTTTTAAAACAACTAAATAGGTAAATTTAGAAACTGACAAGATTATCTGAATTATCTAATATATATGTATAATATAATATTATTTGATATAATAGTGATATTTTCACTATGCAGTTGTGTGTGTGTGTGTGTGTGTGTATATATATATATATATATAATACCACTACAAAACCTCTTAAATTTTATTTTCATTTCTGAATTAAATGCACACAGATATTAAACAAATCACTTTCATATATATATATATATATATATATATATATAAATAGCAAACAGTAAACAAATTACCTTCACATATATATATATATATGAAACACATATACCAATTTAAACATATATATATATATATATATATATATATATCACACAAACACACACACACACACATATATATATATGCAAGTTTCATTAAAAATTACAGACAAGGTACTTAAGTTCTTTATATAATTTTTATTCTTTTATATAATTTTTCAATTGATCTAGCAATTTTTTTCTTTTTTAAAATATAAATTATATAAAACTGTGCAAATGTTTTATTTAACCAAGCACAATCGACTATATTTTTAGCCATTATCAAGGAAAATATTTATTTTACTTTTAACTGAATATATGTATCTAGAGTTATACAAATGTTTTAGTTTCTATAACTCTAGATACATACATAAACATACATTTTAAATCATTTCCTAAACAAACGTGCTACTTTGCGTTAGGTGTAATGTTACAGGAGCCGAATTTCAAATTTACTTTGGATGACCTTGTGACCAATTTAGATGTTTAAGAAATCTTGTTTGAAAAATATCTATCTTCCTGCATTCAATATCATAGAATCATGTATGATAGATAAACTCTGGATCTAGATGCCCTGAAACTCTCTTTTGTACCACCATGTACTTTCTCAGTTCAAATGATGATATTCACACCTTGTTGCAAACAACACCATTGGCAGAATGATGAGGCAGGTTGGCATAATTGACTTGTTTCTGGTTGCTATGGTGACCTTTCAGATGGTTTACATAATCTGTCCTCAACAACAGCATGTGTTCACACCCACCACATTTCCTAGAGTGCATTTTAGTTGTGACATCAGGGATCACGCTTGACCTGAGCATACCTGAGATATTCATCTTGAAAAGAATTGATCT
Source organism: Ascarosepion bandense (assembly GCA_037127315.1). Taxonomy (NCBI): domain Eukaryota; kingdom Metazoa; phylum Mollusca; class Cephalopoda; order Sepiida; family Sepiidae; genus Ascarosepion; species Ascarosepion bandense. Next base: position 3,323,870 of record JBBBDQ010001603.1, on the reverse strand, counting down.
CTCCTATACATTATGTATATCTCGTCGCCTGAAGATTACAAGAGCTTGAAACTTAAGTAATGATTCAAACTGTGTCTCATGAAGGGTTGGTGTTGTGATGTGGTTTTTCACTCTGATTGGATTGTTTAGGCACTGATAACTGTAATTTACTGCTTAGGTAAGTGTTTGTTTTTTACATTGCTCTTCATTCTTTATTTGCACTTTTTTTTATTTAATGTTTTTCTTTTTTGTTGTGTTTTTTTTAGATATTTTGGCAAGTAGTCTTTTAGTTGCACCAACGTTTTTGATTTTTGTTATACACACATGCACTTATATGAAAACTAAAAAAGTGAATTAATAACCACATGTAAACATAGAAATAAATATCTGCTTAAATACTCAGACCCTGACTAACCTGACCCCTCTATTTACTTTTTCCTTTTTATTCTTCTAGTTATTTGTTTATCTATTTACTAGCAGTATAGCCCAGTGTTACTCGGGTGTAATGAAAGCTTTAAAACTAATCCATGGTCCTGGAGCTCAGACACTTTGAATGTTGGCATGAAAGACTAAAAAGCAATAGTTGTTTCCAGTTAAAGCGAAACCATAGACTGAAAGAAAAATGAATGGATGTAAGTCAAATTTTGATTTCCTGGTATCGATATCAAATATGTTTTTTTCATCATAAACTGAATTTTGAAGGCTAAATAAGTCCTCTGAGTAAATGGTATCATGGCTGAGACTAAGAACTACAATTATACCTACTTAGAGCCAAACCCGAAGCAAAAACTAAAATAAAATGGCTGAAAAACTACAGACAAACAGGCAGATAAACAGACACACACAATCATCTTGCCTTTATATATATATATATATATATATATATATGATTGATTTTCTACACTATTGTAAGAACTGCAACCTTGAAACTTCTGAATATCGTTTCTTATGTCTTTGTCTATGAGTGTATCAAATTTGATTAAAATTGGACCACTCCTTCTATAACCCAATTTTTTTGATTATCGATTTTTGATACTTATCGGAGTTACCTCGACACAAAATCTAGCTAAGAACACTCGCAGATGCTTATAGTACAACTGTGTAAATTTTCAAGAAAATTGGTTCAGCTGTTTTGGAGTCTATAGGTAGTGGACACACACACACACACACACACACACACACACACAAAGTTCCATTTATAAATAAGTTTAGATCTATTATTTTCCTCTCATGTTCTTTTTATAATTTTATATATATATATATATATGTATATTTGTCATCTACATACAAGCCTGTTTTGCTGTATCACAGCTCATCAGTGTGGCTAGACATCCACTTGCTTTGACTGATTTGGTGTCATTTGGAATCACTAACCCCTAAGCCATAGGCACATGGAATCAGAGAAGGGAAATTTTAGCGTATTATATATAAGTAGTGTCTACACTTGCCAGTCACTGAAAGAACTCAATTCATTATTGAAGAGTAATGCATAAATCTCAGAAGTGGTAACTATTTTTTTCAAATTTTCCTTCTTAGAAAGCTCAATTGTAATGAGAGCATAATATATTCATCATCCACATACAAGCCTGTTTCGCTGTATCACAGCTCATCAGTGTGGCTAAATATCCACTTGCTTTTGGCCGGGATTGAAACTCAACCGATTTGGTGTCTGTTGGTGTCTCTAATCCCTCAACCATAGGCACATGGAATCAAAGAAGGGAAATTTTAACATGTTATATATAAGCGGTGTATATATATATATATATATATGTATATAGATTTTAATTCAGATACTTTCATCCAGTGAAAAAGCAGGAAGGTAAATTCCAAAAACCCGATCCTAATTAATATTAAAAATTTTATTTTAATATTAAAAAATGGTACAGGAAGAGAGCTCCATGTATATATATATATATATATATATATATATATATCCGCCTATATTTTCTTCTACATTTTTTCAATGCCTTCATGAACAGAAAATAAATAAAAATAGAATTAATTAAATAAACAAAATTTATGCCCCTTATAACATAATTTAAATATGGCGCCTATTTCATATATATTTATTTTTTATATTTTTTATAACTACTATTAATTTACTTTCATTTGTAGGTTTCAGTAAAATCATGTTTAATAAATGAAAATATTGACATTCCAGATTTATGATTTATAATGACCTTAAACAAATCTAGTACCAAAAACAAAATTAAAGTCTAGAAATGATCAGTTCATAACATGCACCTGATGATTTTGTAGTGCATGAAACTTTGAGTCATGCTTTAGACTTAGAATAATATGTATATATACCACATTAAGCACTGTTCTATTAACACCTGATAAATGTTTATATTGGTGTGTACTATGTGCACACCCATTTTTATCCTTATTTACATTTATAAAATCATCCTTTTAACTATTATTTGTTAAAAAATGCATCAAAATTTTTCTTTGCTTAAATGATTATATACACCGACGTGCCAAAAGTCTTGGTATAACAGTAGATAAAAGTAAAGGTTGCTGGAACCACCATTACTTGAACTCATAGAAATATCTAGACTTGTATCATACTTTGAAATCTGGTGAGAGTCATTATAAATAATGTTTATGTAGCTCATGTAAACAAAGAAAAGAGTACTGAACTGTTACATAATATCAGTTCTCATATATAGCAGTGACTGAAGGGCAATCTCCTCACAGATGAAGAAGAGTCTTGAACTAATAGAGATGTGGTTCTACAGAAGGATACTGAGAATACCATGGACTGAACATGTGAGAAAAAAACCGTTTTAGTGAAAATGGATATAAAAGGACACTTACAACAGAAAAAAGATAGATGGAATTTCTAGGGTATATAATGAGGAAAGGGGTTTTAGAAAATTGGACACTCACAGGATATATTTCAATCAAGAGATATAGAGCAAAACAGTGCATGATCTACCTAACAAGATTGTGTAAATAGATGAACAGTCCTTAGGAAAAATAATAAAACGGCAAAATTTCTTAAGAGCTACAAAGAACAGGAAATTGTGGAAAGCCAAGACTGCCCGCATCCTGAAGAGTCATGTCACATAAAAGTAGAATTAATAAAAGTCTTTTATTGACTAGTAGTGATATTACATATACACTTGAGTTTTTAACATAATTTTTTTGTGGCCACAGACTGAACAATATAATATACGCAGATGATATAGTGCTGATAGTAGACACAGAAAAGAAACTACAAGATCTCTTACAGGAAGTAGTTAAAGAAAGCGGAAAGAAAGGACCTACATATAAACTACAAGAAAACTGAATGCATGGTTCACAGCAAAAAGAAGAGCCGAAAATGTGAACTACAAGTTAGCAATATTAAAATCAAACAGGTGCAGAAATTTAAATACCTGGGAAAAGTGCAATATAGAGATCTGAAGGTGCATTTGCATGGCCAAAGATGCATTCCAGAAGTTGAATAGAGTATTAAGAGACAGAAAAATTTTGCTAGAAACAAAGAAGAGTGTAGTGGATTTTTATGTGAAGTCTGTTCTTCAATATAGCAGTCAGTGCTGGACAATCTCATCAAAGATGAAAGAAAGACTTAAAGTAACCAAAATGTTGTTCTACAGAAGGATGCTGAGGATACCATAAATGGAACCCACAAGCAACGAAGAGATTTTAGGGAGGATGAACATAAGAAGGAAACTGATACTTAATATCAAGAAAAGACAGCTGAAGTTTTTGGGACATGTAATGAGGAAGGATGTGCGTTGTGGTGTATTGGATATCGGCTCAGAACTAGAAGTCGGGGAGCCAAGTTCAAATTCCACCCAAATTTGTTGCATTCACTTACGCGCAAATATCCTTGGGAAAGGTATTAATCCATCTAATCCTTCCAGTTATGGGTTAAATAGCAGGACAGACTGGGTTCTATATCCTTGGTCGGCAACCAGTCTACTGCAGAAAGCAATGGCAACCTACTGCAGGATAATCTTCTGCCCAGTCAGTCATGTATCACGTATGGCACTTAACTGACTGACTGAATGAGGAAGGAGGGCTTGGAGAACCTGATGCTCATGTGATAGAAGTGAAGAGCTACAAGGGAAAGCAATGCATAACATACTTGATAGATTTGAGCAGACAGATGGAGAAGAGGTATTAAGAGCAACAAAGGATCAGAAGATGTGGAAGGCCATGATCACCTATGCCCTGAAGGAACTCGGCACCTAGAAGATATATTGTAATCAATTTAACACAGAACATGTCAATTTTCAAGGAGGTGCTGAAAAGCTCAAAAAATAATTATGATCTCTGGGCACTTGGTTAGAGTTTGAGAAGTGAGTCAGAGAAATTTTCAGCACCTCCTCATAGCTAAATACATTTCTGTTTTGTTTATGTTTTATCAGCTACCTAAGTGATCATTTTTGGCAACTTTAACACGCATTAAAATTTGTACAGCTGTCTTCAAGGATGAGTCTTGTTTTTCATTTGAGCAGATAGTTTGATGGGTAATTATTGATGAAATAATGCCAAATATCATATAATAGACACTTATACATTCATCCGTCTCTGTTTATTGCTTCATCAATAAAACTTACAAGTCAGGTTAGATCATGAGAACTGCTTGAAAAATCAAAGAAAAATAGTAAAATATTTTGGAAGTAGCAAAAAAAAAAAAAGAAAATAGACCCTGTAAATTATCAGATGCCATAAGATTTATATCTTGAAACAGATCAGTTTACATATATTTAAAACAAAAATAAATTACTTGACACATTACAGCTTTTGGTAGAATCAAAATACCATGTGAAGTCAGCTTCTATTTGTAGAATTTTTGTTATAATTGGAAGCAATAATTATGAGTACAATGCTACCTCAATTATTCAGTAGCCTTGGGACAGAAGTTGAAAAAAATATTGTCGAGTAATTTAAAATTCTGGATAACTGAAAAAGGAAAAAGTCATTTTCTTAAAGAAATTTTAACTTTGATATCATCAGATCAGTCAGTTAAGTGCCATACGTGATACACGCTTGGGCAATCATGTCTCGAAAGAGACATGACTGACTGGGCAGAAGATTATTCCATATTAGGTTGCCATTGCTTTCTGCGGTAGACTGGTTGCCAGCCAATGCTATAGAATCCAATCTGTCCTGTTATTTAATTCATAGCTACAGGGGGAAGAGATGTATTACATTATTAGTAGTAATTAGTGGGGAATCAGTTTATTACTTCATAACAATATAAAACTGATCCCCAACTTTATGCCCAATATAAGCCTTAATCATATTTTCAACTATTATTTTTTACTAGTTTGAAGCATGCATATTCAGTTATCAGTCAGTTAAGTGCCATATGTGATGCATGCTTGGGCGATCATGTCTTGAAAGAGACATGACTGACTGGGCAGAAGATTATCCCACAGTAGGTTGCCATTGCTTTCTGCGGTAGACTGGTTGTCGACCGATGCTATAGAACCCAATCTGTCCTGTTATTTAATTCATAGCTACAGAGGGAAGAAATGCATTATTAGTAGTAATTAGTGGGGGATCAGTTTATTACTTCATAACAATATAAAACTGATCACCCACCTTATGCCCAATATATGCCTTAATCATATTTTCAACTATTATTTTTTACTAGTTTGAAGCATGCATATTCAGTTATCAGTCAGTTAAGTTCCATATGTGATGCATGCGTGGGTGATCATGTCTCTTTCGAGACATGACTGACTGGGCAGAAGATTATTCCATATTAGGTTGCCTTTGCTTTCTGCGGTAGACTGGTTGCCAGCCAAGGCTATAGAACCCAATCTGTCCTGTTATTTAACCCATAACTGGAAGGAATAGATAGATTAATACCTTTCCCAAGGGAATTTGCTCATAAATGAATGCAATGAATTCAACTGGCTCCCCGATTTCTCATTCCGAGCCAATATTCACTGCCCTACAATGCACATCCTATCATCAGATAATATTTTCAAGCACTTTGTTCACACTTTTAGCAACATGTAACTGTACATTATGTTTCTCACCTATAGAACTTCCTTCTGGTTTATGTCTCCCCTGCTACATAAAATCATCAAAAGGAAAAAGCTCATCAGAGCCGTTGGCATGAAAATATTTGTAGAAAAGACAGAGGAAAGCCACATCTTGATGGCGAGAAAGTGACTGAAAGTGAGCTTCTATCAGGATCAATTAAATTGCAGATTCTTTTGTGGATTTTTTCAAGATCCTCGAGATGAATAACATGAGCACCTGATCAGATAAGGCAACAGTATTTAATGCACAGACAAATTGTCAATATATAAATGTGCAAAATGCATTCTAAAAACTTTCTATTCATTCCCTATCCTTCCTTTGCCTTCTTCTATCATCCATTCACTCAAACATATCATGTAGGTTAATCACTATTTCTCTTTGTTTCTTTTACCTCAAAGAATATGTTCTATGATTTAAATTTTCCAACACTTTGTTGTAGAGTGGCTAACACACCTGCAGCACTCTCAATGATGAAATAGCCTGTGGGCTGAAATGGTCTGTTTTTTATTTTTTTTTTTTAATCATATCACCCCAAGCAAGGCGAAAACGCCACTGATACGCAGGGGGCTACGTAAGAGTGAAAAGATTGGAAAAGAGAAAAACCAGAAACCACATCCTAAACAGGAAACAAGGGATGAGCCTCTTCACCTGTTCAATAGACGTGGGTGGAGTGTAAGTAAAGAATATTAGCATTCAAGGCGTAATATTCGAGTGTCACTTGAGTAATATTCCAACTAATTATTTGGCGACTATTGCGATCTAAATCCCTTTTCTCTGTGTTGTAAGTTCTGTCTTGTCTGTCATTGTAACTATTGTACTGTTCTGCGGATATCCGTTTGGCACCAGATATTGTGCCGAATAATACCACAGCATACTTTCTTCATATATCATGTCCACCTCAGCAATAAAGCATGCTTCTTTTCTCATCTTCTTCTTCTTCTTCTTCTATGTGCCCTCTCCTTTCAGGACGTAGGCGATCATGATTCTCCACATTTTCCTATCTCTTGTGGCTCCTAGTATGTTTGTTCCCGTTACTCCTGTCAACTCCCGTTCTGTCATCCACCTGATCAGGCCCTGCAAATATGTTATCTGCTGCCTTCCTCTGTCTCTCTTTCCTTCTATCTGACCAGTCAGTATCAGGTTCTTCAGGCCTTCCTTCCTCATTGCGTATCCTAGGAACTTCAGTTGTCTCTTCCTGATGCTCAGTATTAATTTCCTTTTCATTGCCATTTTTTCCAACACCTCATAGTTGCCAACATGCTCAGTCCATGATATCCGTAACATCCTTCTGTAGAACCACCTTTCTGCTGCTTCCAGTTTTGACATCATTTTCGATGATATTGTCCAGCATTTACTGCCGCATGTTTTCTAAAAATCTTGATTGTTAGCAGGAGTTTTTTTAATATTATTCTTAAAAGTTCCTTGTTATTCACATGGTTTATCCATAGTATTCTCAGTATTCTCAGTATTATCAGTTTTATCAGTATTCTCAGTATACTCAATATTATCAGTATTATCAGTTTTATAAGTATTCTCAGTTTTATCAGTATTCTCAGTATACTCAATATTATCAGTATTATCAGTTTTATCAGTATTCTCAGTATACTCAGTTTTTTTTTCAGTATACTCAGTTTTACCAGTATTATCAGTTTTATCAGTATTCTCAGTTTTATCAGTGTTTTCAGTTTTATCAGTATTCGCAGTTTTATCAGTATTTTCAGTATTCTCATTTTTTTCTGTATTCTCAGTATTATCTGTTTTATCAATATTCTCAGTTTCATCAGTATTTTCATTATTGTCAGTATTATCAGTATTCTCAGATGTATCAGTTTTTTCAGTATTGTCAGTTTTATCAGTTTTATCAGTTTTCTCGGTTTTCTCAGTTTTATCAGTTTTATCAGTATTCTGATGTTAGAACAATTTTGTGGGATATTTCTCCTGGTAAGAGTGCTAAATGCATCACACATTCAAAATCACTATATTAGAAAATTCCACATTGAAATACAGTAAACTATTCATAGTCAGTTGAGTGCCATATGTGATACATGCTTTGGGCAATCATGTCTCAAAAGAGACATGAATGACTGAGCAGAAGATTATACTGCAGTAGCTTACCATTGCTTTCTGCTGTAGACTGGTTGCCAGCCAAGGACATAGAACCCAATCTGTTTAATTATTTAACCCATAAATCGAGGGAAGAGATGGATTAATACTTTTCCCAAGGGTATTTGTGCATAAGTGAATGCAAGGAATTCAAATGGAATTTGAACTTGGTGCCCCGATTTGTTGTTCCGAGTTGATATCCATTGCACCACAACGCACATCCAGGTAACATATTCATAGCATCACCAATTTTCTGTTACCCTGTATCACAAAAGCAGATTTGTCTATTTAATCAAACCAACAGATCATCTAATAATTTATAAATAACACACTAATTATACACAGGAAGATAGTCATAAACAAAAGTGGAATAAAATTAAAAGGACTAACCATCAAAATAAAGAATTCTCAAGAGGGCAGCCTAATATATATATATATATATATATATATATATATATATATATGTATGTATAGTCATCCGCAGACAGATCTGTTTTACTGTATCACAGCTCATCAGCATGGTTAGACATCCAATTGCTTTTATCCAGGATTGAAACCTGACTGAATTGGCGTCAGTTGGCAATTCTACCTCTGAGCTATGGTAGAAGGAGGCAGAGTTTATAGCGTGTACATTATTATTATACACACGCCCAATATCTGAGAGTGTTCTAATTCATTGCTGAATGAAGAATGCATAGATGCTAGAGTAGGTACTGTTTTTCAAAGTCTACTATTGTTTCAGAGTGCTCAATCAGGGTTTGAGAGCATAAATAGTATATATATATATATATATATATATAAACTGAATATGTCAGGATCAAGCAGAATGCAGGAAAGAAATACAACTTTCTGGGAAGTGTTTTTTTTTTTTATTATAACCATCTAACCCAAAGCAAGGTAGAACTGCCACTGGAGTGTAGGGGGTTACATAATAGGAGAGTGGAGAGAGAGGGAGGAGAGCAGGTCACAGTAGGTTTTGAAGAATGGGTAAGTGAAGGATGGGTCCACTGGTGTGAAGAGAGCTGTGTGAGAGGAAAGGGTAAAATAAGAAGATGGATGAGAGTCAAGGAGATGATAGATGACAGTTTGCATTGCATTTAAAGTCTTGGAGATGTAGCTATCAGGGAAACAAGAATACAAAAGGGAGTTAACAGATTTTGGAAAATGGGACACTCAATCCAAAAGATGCATTGTAATAGTATTGTAACCTAAAAGTAAAGTGTTAGTAATGACCGAAATGAAGGTTGGAAATAAATATTAATATTTATAATATCATCAGATATAAGATTCACAAGCTGTGTGAAGTCAATAACCACTGCTCGTACAGAACTGCTAGTCAGTAAGAACACATTACTCTCAACAGAGTCTAATGTATTACATAAAGATTGTGAGACAAACCTATAACTGTCCATAAGGATGTACTTAACAAATAGTAAAATATGCTTTTGAGAAACTAAACAAAGAAGCAGGAAAATTGTTTCAGAAAGAAAGAAAAGAGTGCGCAAATGTTATGTAATATCAATTATTTAGTAGAGTAGTGAACTCTGAAAAATTTTCTCACAAATGAAGAAAATAATTAAGACACCGGAGATGTGGTTCTACAGAAGAATGCTGAGAATGTCATGAATGGAGCATGTAAGTAGCAAGAAAGTGTTAAGGAAAATGGAAACTGTTGTGGACCCAGAATAGGTCCGGAAGAAAACTCAAACTCGGGAATTAGGAAAACATATATATTAAATGGAAAGCAAATAGAAAAGTGTTACACGTCAGTCTGACTGCCAAGTATTAGACCAGGGTTATTCACCCCAGCTCAACTCCACCCCGAGAGGCATATTCTCCCAGTATTCATAATAATAGGAAGAGTTCATTATAGTCCAAAAAGGGTAGGTCCCATAACAGAAACAAAACAGAAACTTGTGATTAAAATCAGAAAGAGATGGAATTTTAGGTACACATAATGAGCAAAGAAAGGTTACCAAATTTGATGCTCAGGGCGATTGTGGAAGAGGAAATCAGTGATTTTACACTTTGATGAGATTATATAAATGGATGGTAGAACAAGGAGAGACAGGTATAGTCAGGTAGATATCCACAGGTAGAACAAGGAGAGACAGGTATAGTCAGGTAGATATCCACAGGTAGAACAAGGAGAGACAGGTATAGTCAGGTAGATATCCACAGGTAGAACAAGGAGAGACAGGTATAGTCAGGTAGATATCCACAGGTAGAACAAGGAGAGACAGGTATAGTCAGGAGACAATCATTACAAAGAAAAGAAAGTTGTGGAGAGCTATAATTGAAGAGTTTGTGCAACTATAGATTTGTTATAATTCCACAAAGTATTTGTGCATCTTCAAGACTGTCACATATGATTTAAGTAGTTTATTTAAATAAGGCTCTATTTTAACAACCCAGGTCATTCTCAAATAGCTAATTTGTATGGTGTGTCTGCCCTGTTGATGGACAAAGACTCAAAATTACATTTACAATGATCATGATTTGTGAAAGGTTTGAAAATTGATTTTTTTATCGACATCCAAATGTTCCTTTGCATGTTCGTGGAAATGACGAGATTTTATCCCGATATAACTAACTTTGCGGTTCACACATTCAAATTTATTTACAACACCTGCTATATAATTAAACAATATCTTATCTTTATTTGAAAATAGAGAACCATGTTTTTGTCTTGTGAAAACTATCCAGCGCAAGATACCATTCCAACAAAATTTTTGGGGGTTTTTTTTCTTCTCTGAGAATTTCGAATTCATTTCTATTTTTCTTCTTCTTCTTCTTCCTCTTCATCCTTCTTCTCCACCTCATTTTTTCTCTTCTTCCCACTCCTCCTCTTTTTCATCTGCTCTTCTCCTCCTTCCTCTACCTCTTACTCCTTCTCCTCCTCCACTCCTTATTTTCTTTCTTCTACCTGCTCTCCTCCTATCCTCCTCTTCCTTTTTCAACACCTTTCCCTTCTCCTTCTCCTCCTCATTTTCCTCCTTCTTCTGCCTGCTCACCTTCTACTTTTCCTCCTCCTTTTCTCACCTCCACCTTCTTCTTTTATATGCTGTATCTTTTTAGGAAGTTGGTGATCATGGCTCTCTAAAATTTTCTATTTGTTATCGCTCATAATAAATTTTGTTTTTCTTCTTATATCTCAAAAACTTTTTCTGCCACCCATTACTCAAGCTGACTAAGAGGGTTTCTGTTGCCACAAGTCACCTTTTCATTTGCCATACGGGAGGAATGATATTATATCGCACTTCAGTGAGCTTTTCTTTGTTTCTAACATTTTTTTCTGTTTCTTAATACTTTACTTAACTTTTGGAATGCAGCTTTGGCTATCCGAATGTGACATAGTATTTCTATATTACAGTTTCTGCCCTCTGTTAAAAAACTTCTTGGTCCTAGGTATGATGGTAAACTGCATCTGGCAGCAAGGTCTCTGATTGGGAGGTTGTGAGGAGCATGGAACCACCTCTTAATTGCCGTTGTTCCCAGGTCCACCCTGACCCGGAGTAATAGCACCTGTTAGGGTCCCACCTATGGGCAAATAGTTAATCCCCAAACTGGGGTCAAAACACTATGAAAGTATAAAAATAGACTTTTATAGAAACATATACATTTTTGAAGAAAAAATATTGCCAACAATATATTATTGAAGGGAAAAAAATTATTACCAGCAATACATTTTTGAATACAAAACTAGAAGACATTTTCAGTTTCTAAAATAAAAAATTTTTTTTTTCATCAAAATCTGACTAAATCAATCTTCTCACTATTTTTAAAAAATACCTTAAAACCCTGTTTTTTGGGGCATTAAATAACCCACGGAGGTGTTGATATGCCATTAAACAAAACTGAAACTAAACTAAAACACTTCCTAGATATTCAAATTTGTGTACAGTAGAACCTGTTGTATGCGACCACCCCTACTGCCATCAAAAACTGGTCACACCCGGCAGGTGGTCACTCACTAAAGGCTCATAGTCATGACCTATTTACGCCAAGAATGTATATTCCACTCATCAGAATGTACATATTAGAATTTTACCATGTAATCTGGTAATAAATAAATGAGAACATAAGAAAATGGCCTAACTTTAAAGAAATTTATTCAGCATAATACATTTTAAAATCTTAAAAAACATATTTACAACGGACAAGAAGAGACCAAAATATTTATTCACAAAAATATTTATTAAGTTGACTTAAAAAAAAGTATACGTATTTAGTTTTTTTGTTAAAAGTGAGTGATAGCAAAAAGAATCTACGATAACACATGGAAAAAAAAGCAAAACATATAAAAAACTGACAGCGATTGTGTGTGGGGATAGAGAAACAGAGAGATAGAGATAGATATACCCAGATAGAAGTAGAGTAGATAGATACACAAAAAATAAAGGAACGAAAGAGATAGACATTTGAGAAAGGGACATAATTGTGATTTTCCCCATTCTTGAATTTATCTAAGTCAGTACAGAGACTGCTATAAATCACTTTTGCGGGATGATCTCTTCTACCCAGTCAGTCATGTCTCTTTTGAGATATGATTGCTCAAAGTATATGGCATGTATGGTACTTTAACTGACTGACTGAATATAATAGTTGAAAACATGATCAAGGGTTCTACTGGGCATAAAGTGGGTGATTAGTTGTATATTGATATAAAGTAATAAACTGATCCCCTACTAATTACTACTTAATAATATAATACTTCTTTTTCTTCTCTAGCTATGTCAAATAACAGGACAAATTGGGTTCTATAGCCTTGGATGGAAACTAGTCTACTGCAGAAAGCAATGGCAACATACTGCAGGATAATCTTCTGCCCAGTTAGTCAGGTCTCTTTCAAGACATGATAACCCAAGCGTATGGCACTTTTACTGACTGACTGACCTGACATTAACATTTTGGCTTCCCTTTTTGCTGATGACCATGCAATCATTTTTTTTTTTTTTTGTAGTTTATGTTTAGTCCTTTCTTCTCACTTTCTTTCACTACTTTCTGCAGTTTAATATTCTTGTAGTTTTTCTTCAGTGTCTGCTATCAGCACTGTGTTATTCACATATTTTTTTTTAATCATATCACCCCGAGCAAGGCGGTAACGCCACTGATGCACAGGGGCTATGTAAAAGTAAAAATATTGGAATAAGAAAAAGCCAGAAACCACATCCTAAACAGGGAACAAGGGATGAGCCTCTTCACCTGTTCAATAGACGTGGGTGGAGTGTGAACCGGGCAATAGTTTAGTCTATCTACTCCAATTGAAAAAGAAAAAAGAAAAGAGTAAAAAGTTTGGAATAAGAAAAAGCCGGAAGCCACATCCTAAACAGGGAACAAGAGATGACCCTCTTCACCTGTTCAATAGATGTGGGTGGAGTGTGAACCACGCGATAGTTTAGTCTATCTACTCCAATTAGTTTATCTAAGGTTGTGGCCGACAATGACTAATTCTACTAGGACTTCTAGCTCTCTCAGAATTGTCTTACTGAACTCATTTTCTATCGGTAGTATGCTACCAATATATATTCTGAATTATTTTAATATTATTTCCAAATATCTCAAGGTTACCAAACAAAAATGTTTATTGTCCTCTTGCATTTGAACTTAAAAACAAAATCAATTGAAATCTTTGGCTGATAAAGGAAACAGAATTTCTGAAACCTGTATTAACATTCAATAGAATATAAATGTTATATCGTTTTTATTTACGGTTTTATCATATCCATCATATGCTTCAGTAATTTTGATTTCAAATACGTATACAAAGACATCAAATTATTATTACATTGAATCATGGTTTAAAAAAAAACAAATTACCTCATTGTATAAATAAGCATACCTCTCTCTTTATTTTTGACATATTTTTCTTATATCAATGTAGATTTATCGAGTAAGCCTGACAAATGCCAAACTAAGTCAAAGATTATAAGTAGATTAATACTGAGCTTTCTTGATATGAAGAAACAAGAATCAGGCACATGTTGGGGTCATGGGGAGGTTAAGTCTGTGCATCAAAATTAAATTGAAAGTACAAATATGAGCATGATTTTTATTTTTTTCTTCATGAAATCATCCATTTTCTTTGAGCTGATTCCAGGTGGCCCTGAGTTTTCTTGCATTATTAAGAGTTTTTGACAACTTAAAATGCTGTCCAAAATTCTGGGGGTGAAATATTAGTATTATTTTATAAAACCTTTTCATTGTTGTTGTTGTTTTGTTTTTTTTTTTGCTATCCATTGACTGATGTGCTCCCCACCTTTCCTCATATCAGCTGAAGTTTTGAGTTTATTATCAGAATTTAATTAATCATTTCACTTGATATCTTCATCATCAATGCTTTGAACAACTGCTGGCTGATATATTCTCTAGATTTTAAGGTAAAATATTATCAGTTTTTCTTTGGCTACGGGTTAAATATCATGTCAGACTGGGAACTCTGGTTTTAAATGGCAACCAGCCTAAGAGACGAACTGGTCTAAGAAAACAAAGCAGGTTGGGTATGTATCTGACAACTCTGCCCCATAAAATGCTACTTGATGTAGAAACCAGAGCAGCAATGCCTAGTGTGGTGAGGCTGTGTCTCTTTACAGGTGAGTCTAAGGACGCTAAGAAGTAGGATTCAGAGGTCAGTTCTTGTCAGTTGCTTTGGCCGGAGCAATAACTTGACATTCGAGTGTTATGTAAGCATTTGTGAGTATCATCCTCAGGAACTTTTTTCTTATGACTCCACCCTAAGCAAGGCAGAACTGCCACTAGTGTGCAGGAGGTTACACAAGAGATAAGTGATAAGAAAGCAGAACAAGGGTGTCAGAGAAGGGGTAAAAGAAGAATGAGCACACTGGTGTGAAGAGAGCTGTATGAGAGTACACTGGAAAAGAAAAAGAACATGATACAAGGGTTGTCAGGGCAAGGATGCAAGTCAAGGAGATAAGAGATGGCAATTAAATTTGCACTTAAATTCTTGGAGATTGTAGCTGTCAGTTATCTAAAAAGAGTTGATCCGTGGTGACCTACGTATGTATTGAGTTTAGACTGAGAGGTACCAAAGTAAGTATTGTATTCAATGTCATCTCAGAATTTCAAAAGACCTATGTACTTTGAAGGTTGGCCTAGAAGTGACCTCAAAACAATCAAGTACAGAATTGCGACTCAAAGGATGTTGATGGTTACACCCACATGAACAGGAAGTGATCACATATGAACTTAGTATATACAAACACACACACACACACTAACTGGGTTACAGGAAGTTATATAAATGCCTTGCCTATGAGAAGAAATAAAGTCCCTAGCATACTTTCACGAAGAAGATCGAGTTTTCAAAGGACATGAAACCACATATATTTGATTCAGTCAATGGGTATTTTTCAGTCCAGAATTGAATCATTAATATTTGATTTATATATATATATATATATATATATGATAAGAATATATGATAAGAATTCCATAATTTATATATGAAAAATTTAATTTTCTATTCTTATCATCCAATTTCCTTTTAATTTTTTGTTTTTTGTTAACAAACCATACAAGATGCTTCATTCACCATTTGATAGGTTATTTTTCAATCCTGCTGGTTGAGTAGCCACCTTTCTCATGAGAAAATTTTGATGTGGAATCAATTAAGCCACTGATGACCTAATTAGGTAACAGGTTGAACAGGATTAAATGGTAACAAGAGCATTCAGAGAAAGATCTGAAAATGAAAATTTTTTTAAGGTGAAAAGTCAACAAGTTTGAAATGGATGGAAGGTTCACTAGACTAACATCACTCTTTCCAGTACTGATGAGGGTTTTATTCTTTTTAACTTTTTATTTGAAATACAGTATATGTTGGCATACAAGGTGAGTGTTTAACCTTAAAAAATCCCCCCAAAATAGGACGCCAGGTATAAGATATGAACCTTAAATCTTTTGGTTTATGGTAAGTTGTTTTTTAACCTTGAAAAATCCCCCCAAAATAGGAGGCCAGGTATAAGATACAAATTTTAAATCTTTCGGTTTATGGTAAGTTGTTTTTTAACCTTGAAAAATCCCCCCAAAATAGGAGGCCAGGTATAAGATACAAACCTTAAATCTTTCGGTTTATGGTAAGTTGTTTTTTAACCTTGAAAAATCCCCCCAAAATAGGAGGCCAGGTATAAGATATGAACCTTAAATCTTTTGGTTTATGGTAAGTTGTTTTTTAACCTTGAAAAATCCCCCCAAAATAGGAGGCCAGGTATAAGATACAAACCTTAAATCTTTCGGTTTATGGTAAGTTGTTAGCTTGAGAGAATTTTGACAGTAGGCTAATCTCTGCCTTGCCTCCTTTTATTGATCATACTGAACAAAAACCCAATTCAATGTGTGTCTCAATACGCTTTTTAAAGATTGCATTTGAGATCAGTGGAATGAGTGGATGGTTAGTAGGGAAAAGTCATTCAGGTTATAATATCATCATCATCATTATCATCATTCTGTTGCCTCGGCCAAGATTCAAAATCTTGTCAGTAGCTGAATACTTGATGCTTCGCCAGAGCTACCAAGGGTGTTTTTATCGTGACACCATCACTAGATGGGTTGCCTACCACGGCTTAAGAGAGGCCCATTCACCCTCATTAAGAGAAGGATATCCCTCACCAGTTTCTCAACCTGGTGTTTTTTTACAACCTCATGGTAAAAAAAAGATATTATACATAAACTACTGCTTGTAGAAAACAGTAATTTTCGAAAGGATTTTTTTTTTTAACTTCTTGTTATAACGTCGATTGCAACGCCTATTCCTCTTTGGTCATGAAAGATATTATCATATAATAGCCTACCAAAAGTGCAGCATACACTCATAAGATGTTGTAGATTTTGGTAGTTAATTGACAATATCTCCTCACCATTTTTTCATTAGAATTTGCATGAAAATAAACTATGCACTTACTTAATTTGTTTAATAAATTCAATACATTTCAAAAATACAATTTGGTAAAGGAGCATCTTATACAACAATTCTTTTCTTTATGTTCAAACCTTCTGCCTAGTCAGTCATGTCTCTTTCAAGACATGATTGCCCAAAGCGTGTATCACATATGACACTTTACTAACTGACTATTACATAAAAGCCAAATAAAATACATTCAAATTTGTGGTTGTAATTTGACAAAATGTAAAATAGTTCAAGGTGAGATGATAAATATTTATGTAAAACATTGTGTGTAACACATAGAGAATGTATTTTTATTTCTCTCTCTCTCTCTCTCTCTCTATATATATATATATAGAGAGAGAGAGAGAGAAAGAAAAATACATTCTCTACGTGTTACACACAATGTTTTACATAAATAAAAGTATTTCTCTCTCTCTCTCTCTCTCTCAGATTAAGGACAGAATGGTTAAATAAAATAAAGACAAGAGGAAAACTGTATTTTAAATCACCTACACATTTCATCCTGTGATGGACTTTTTCAAGGCAAAAAGACGAAATGAGCTTTATTCTAAATTACGTATCTATAAACAAACAGTGTTGGTAACCACAAAGATGCTCACAAATCATTTCAAAAGATCAACAGAAAACTACTTCGAAAACTATTATGGATATTATCAGATCTAAAAAATAACTGAAATGAAAATGACGAACAAGCAGATGTATACTGAATAAATTGCTGGGATTGTTCCTCCATCTACATCGGAGAAACAAGTAGCAATCTAAAAAAACGTATATATGAACACAAAAGAGACATCACTAATAATAATCTTACAAATGCATTCGTGATTCACAGAAATAAATTCGACCACAATTTCAATTTTAAAAATGCCACACTAATAAAAAGATTAAACAATTTATTCAGAAGAAAAGTTCTCGAGAGCACCCCTATCCAGTACTACCAAAACATCAATTTACACCCCAGATTTTTCCCAATCTCACCTTTACTCATGGAAATTATACTAAAACAGACTAACATTCATAATAAAAATTTCAAAGAAAACAATTGAATTCCCTTCATTTTAACATCTCGTGACTTTGCGCTACATGTGAAGAAATTCTAAAACAGACTTACACACAAAATAAACAGTTTTCAAAGAAAACGGTCAAATTCCCTTCATTTTAATATCTCGTGACTTTACACTACACATGAAGAAATTCTAAAAACTAAAATAATCTGTTGATCTTTTTGAAATGATTTGTGAGCGTCTTTGTGGTTGCCAACACTGTTTGTTTATAGATACGTAATTTAGAATAAAGCTCATTTCGTCTTTTTGCCTTGAAAAAGTCCATCACAGGATGAAACGCATAGGCGATTTAAAATACAGTTTTCCTCTTGTCTTTATTTTATTTAACCATATATATATATATATATATATATATGTTTTAATATTTTAATTTATTTTTTTTATACAGGTGTTTTTATTGATGGTTCAAGATTATAGATGAATTTCCTGATATTATTTGCAGTAGTAAAAATTTCAATTTCAAAATATGACATCACAAACGTGTGAAATGATAAAAAAATTTTATTTCAGAATATAATGATAAAACTATCAAACTAAGACTCTGGAGAAAGCAAATACACAACCCGCTTGAAAAACAAAATCTACTCCCTGAAGATGAACGAAGTGTTTAAAAGTTCTTAAGAAAAAAAACATCTGAAAATGCAGCTATAATCTTGAAAAATCAAGGGAAAAAATTTGTGAGAAAATATGGAAAGTTAAGTAAAAAAACTTCTTAAATTAAATATTTCTACTGTTTTCAACTCCATAAGTGCAAAACAAAAATTTTCACCTCAAATACACCACACACACACACACACACATATATATACACTACTGGCCATAATTCTTAGGCCACCAAAGTGTTTAAAAAAATGTGTATTTCATACTATTTTTTAAGATTTATTGCCAAGTGAATAATTGTAAATGAAAATAGAATGGTTCTGTTGTTAATACTGCACAATAATATATGCATCAAATGAATTTATAAATATTTAATATTTTGCAGTTTCATCAATGAAAGAATGAAAAAAATTTAGCGTGATTCGGACAAGTTTATCTTTGCTTCTTTGCCTTGTAAAATTTTGCAGAGTAATAATAACAAAAAAAAACACTCGATTTTCATTTGGCAATAAATATTAAAAATAGTATGAAATACATCTTTTCTTTTAAAAAAAACTGGGGTGGCCTAATAGTTATGGCCAGTAGAGTATATATATATATATATCGTATGTATGGAGCACTCTTTATAAAAGTAAATGCATGAAGAGCAGGTTAAAAAACCTACAAGTTCCACAACTTTGTTACAATATATATATATATATATAGGATTAATGTGTAGAATTTGTCAACTTTAAAGTTGGCATGACTCTGCTCAGTTAAGGTGACAAACTTCCCACATTAATTCTATCAATGCTCTATCTTTATCTTGATATCAAGCACTTTACAACAAATAACATGCTTACCAAAATATCTTGTAACCAGAAAACTCCTGAAAAACAATCTAGGCACTAAGCATCATCACAACTCAACAATATATATATATATATATATATATATATACGTAAATTAGTTAGTTTGAGGGCATAATTAAACTAGACCAGTACACGATTGTATTAAGAAGGGTTCAATACAATTATAGTGTAGAGCTTTTGGGTATTTTCATTTGCAAATGATTTATTTCTGCAATCTAGGTTTCAACTTTTGACACTCTTCAGGCAATATCCAATAACTGATTTTACTGTTTTTAAAACACTAAAGCAGGGATATTTTTTATGAATGTGTGACTGGAATCTTCAAACAACCAAAAAATTTTCAAATTTAAGGAGGAGTTATTTAAGGATCTTAGAATACTTTCATCCATGTTTGTATGGTCCTAGTAAGTATTTATGGATATGATTACATTTGGACCTAATTTCTGATCTTTCATTTTGTAATTTTTTCTTTCTGGGAATAAAATAATAGCTAATTTTTCTTGCTGGCACAATCTGCATATGTTGCTACCATTGTATAGTTTGGTTATTTTCACTATGCGCCAAGTCTTTTCCATATTTCAATTTTAATTTCTGCAGGTGCCAACCAGTTTGATACATTATTTGAGGTTTTCTATATTTATAGCCAAGTACGTCATCAGCAGATCTTTCTAATGTTAATATATATATATATATATATATATATACTGTAATGGTTGTTACAATGTTTTTATAAATTCATAGTAACACTACACAAAAATTTTCACGTTTCGAAGCCAGCCCATTATGTGGTTGACTTCATCTTCAAGTGATTTTTTTAGAAATCAAAAAAATCACCTGAGGATGAAGCCAACAACATAATGGGCTGGCTTCGAAACATGAAAATTTTTGTGTGGTGATACTATGAATTTATAAAAACATTGTAACAATCATTACAGTATAATGCTCTACATTTGTATCGAGCACTCTTTATAAAAGTAAATGCATGAACAAAAGGTTAAAAAACTTACGAGTTCAACAACTTAGTTACAATATATATATATATATTTATGCTCTCACTCCCTGATTGAGCACTCTGGAGGAATGGTAGACTTTGAAAAAACAGTAGCTACACTAGCATCTACGCATTGCTCATTCAGTAATGAATTAGAGCACCTGGCTACTGTCATATGATCCATCATACGCTACAAGTCTGCCTCCTTCTACCGAGCGCCCATAGCTCAGAGGTAGAATCTCGAACTGACAGCAATTCAGTCAGGTTTCAATCCTGGGTTAAAAGCAATAGGATGTCTAACCAAATTAATGAACTGTGATACAACAAAACAGATCTATCTGCAGATGACTATATATATATATATAGATATATATATATATATATATATATATTTAAATTAGTCACATATTAAAAAAATCCAGATTTTCCAAAGCTGGATGATCATTTCATTGAGTGAATTTAATATCCCTCTCATCAGCCATAACAAAACATTATGAGAAAATAAATTATTTATTTTCCCATAATACTTTGTTATTGCTGATGAGATGGATGTCAAATTCACTTGTTAAAATAGCCAAAAAATTCTAGTCACACATCCATAAAAAATTCTAGTCATTAAAAAAAATTAAAAAATTAAAAATTCAGTTTTTATAAATCACCTGAAGAAACCAGAAGGTTGAAACCTAGGTTTCAGAAATAACTCATTGCCAAATGAAAAATGTTCAAAAGTTCTTTAAATATATTGAACACTTTTTAATACGACTGTGTAATGGTCTAAACTAATTATGACCAAAAACTAATTTTTTATATGTATTTATTTATCTGTAAATTCAGATAAAAATTAGCAGAGAAATAGCCATTTTCAACATGTCATTTTAAGACATGCATTCTCAGCTCCATATAAACAAAGAATGAGAAAAAATTCTAAAACGAGAGGTTTGCTCTAGTAAAGGAAGGGGTTGGGGGATATTGGTTTTTATAGGTTTAAGCTAGCAGAATTTTAGTAGTAATTTCTTCTTTGGTAGTGGGAGGTATGTGGTTCGACTCTTGTGTTAGTAGTGGTAAGTAGTGGGGGAGTAACTGCTTAGCAAAATATTTCAAAAACCTTATGGTAGCAATTTGAAAGAATAGGATATTTATTGCAACTTATACTTATTTCTCTGACGACACACATTAATGATCTCTGTTTATTTAGGAGTACATACTGTTATTCAAATTTGTATATTTAAGCAGCAATCCCTCTTTTATGCAAATTTCATTAAAAATGACTGACAATGATATTATAAAGGTTTTTATATAATTTTTTCATGTGATCATGTAATTTTTTTTCTTTTCAAAACATAAATTATATAAAAATTGTCCAAACATTTTATTTATCCAAGCATTTTTAGCTATACTTTTATCTATATCAAGGATAAATTTTATTGTTTTGTATATATATATATATATATCTTTTTAATCATATCACTCCGAGCAAGGTGGTAATGCCACTGATGTGCAGGGGGCTATGTAAGAGTGAAAAGGTTGGAAAAGAGAAAGCCGGAAACCACATCCTAAACAGGGAACAAGGGATGAGCCTCTACACCTGTACAATAAACGTGGGTGGAGTGTGAACAGGGGCGATAGATTAGTCTATCTACTCCAATAGAAAAAAAGAAAAGGAGTGAAAAGATTGGAAAAGAGAAAGCCAGAAACCACATTCTAAACAGGGAACAAGGGATGAGCCTCTTCACCTGTTCAATAGATCTGGATGGAGTGTGAACCAGGCGATAGTTTAGTCTATCTACTCTCTCTCTCTCTATATATATATATATAGAGAGAGCGAGAGAGAGTCAGTCAAAGAATGTTTTATATTTCAAATACAGGCAGCATATTGTGGCCATGTTCATAGTTAATATTGTTGAATGTTGGATTTTTTTATTAATAATGCTTTCATTATTTTTAGTTTTTTTTTCCTTTTACATGTAGATGGTGCTATTATATTTGTATTATCAATGAGTTAGGGATCAAGTTTGGTAGGTTTTTATGTGTATTTAAATGAGGCTTAATAGAGCTATGGTCAGTGTCATATAAAGTGAGTCATCTTGTTAAACATGTAGTAGTATATCCAATGAAATTATTTACAAAGATTGATCAAGATCACAATTCTATAAAGAACATATAAATATGAAAACCTTATTAATAAAAAAAAGAAAAAGTCAATATTTAAAAAAGTCACATTGTAAAACTCATCCCAGAAAAAGATTATACAGAGCATTGTGAAAGAAAAAATAATTACAGAAAACAAAAGAAAATTTGTGTCTGTCAAAATTATTAATGTGGATATAAAAATGCAAATAGGTACAGATAGTAAGATCACAATAATCAAAGAAGCCTTATTGAAAGCTTTAGAAAAACCTAAATTAAAAAGAATTTCAAAAATTACCTGTGGCATGTTGAGTGAGAAATTATTTGTTATTGGTGAAATAACTTGAAATGTTTAATTTTGTAACAATTGTGTAATTTTTTTTTATAATCATATCACTCCAAAAAGACAGTTCACTGCCACTGGTGTGCAGGGGGTTACATAGGAGGAAAGTTATGAGAAAACGTGACTGGTTACAGGGGTGTCTGAAAGTGGGTAAGAGAAGGATGAGAATACTGATGAGAGTGAAGTGGACAAAGAAAGGAGTGTGAGAGAGAGGATGAAAGTCAGTGAGATAGGAGATGGCTGTAGACTTTACATTTAAATTCTTGGAGATTGTAGCTGTCAGGAAAGCAAGTAAATGGAAGGGAATTCCACAGGTAGGAAGTGCATGAAAAGAAGCTGTTGGAGTAGAATCTGCATTTACATTTTATTGGTTTCTCAGTAAAAGAGTGGGACCAAGTTGCTAATCTTGCGGCTCGAGTAAATTCATATATAGAGGGCACTGGTAAGCTAAGTTCTTCGGAGCAGAATCTGTGTAAATATTTGTAGAAAAGACACAGGGAAGCCACATTGCAGCAGTGAAGCCAGCGTATCCGAGCTGCCAAGTCAGGATTGATCACATTGCAGATTCTTTCTTGAATTTTGTCAAGGACCCCTAGGGGTCACCAGTGAGCTAAAAGGCTTATGTGCTAAACATGCTACAAACTTATTCAGTACTGAGAGGATAGAATAATTTGAGTTATGGGATTTCCCTCTGAAATGTGAAAGGTTACATCTCAGACATGACTATCCTTTTAGGAATTTAAAGTGCTATACATGGGTGAAATGTGGGGGCATAGAAAGTCACACTGTAAAACTAAAGTAAAGAAAAGTTAAAACAGAAAAAAATTTCTAATAGTGTTAACACATAAAAAATAATTAT
Source organism: Ascarosepion bandense (assembly GCA_037127315.1). NCBI lineage: Eukaryota > Metazoa > Mollusca > Cephalopoda > Sepiida > Sepiidae > Ascarosepion > Ascarosepion bandense. Next base: position 3,300,012 of record JBBBDQ010001603.1, on the reverse strand, counting down.
AGAAAATCAAAGAACATTTGTGTATGTGAAAATTAATAGTGTGTATGTAAAAATGCAACTAGACACAGGTAGCGATATCCCAATAATCAATGAAACCACATAGAAAACAAACAGAAAACTTATATTAAAAAGAACTTTGAAAATTGCAGCTGGCATTTCAAGCGAGATATTATTTATTACTGGTGAAATAACTTGCAACGGTTCATTTTGTAACAAGTGTGTAAAAGCTAAGGAGTATTTATCAAAAAATACTACAAAGTTATCCAGTAGTAACTGGATGAAATTATTTGAGTTATGGGATTTACCTATAAATATTTATTGCAAAAATATAAGTGGACAAGTAAACAGTTTAAATAAACAATATGAAAATGTTTTCCAGATTTTCTGGCAAATAGATTCAGTAGGTGCTCAAATGTCAAAGCAAAATTTCAAGTGACAAAAAGATCGACAGCAGTATTTAAACAAAAGATGTGTAACTGAAAAAACTGAACATTCAAAATGGGCAACACCAACTACGTGTGTAAAGAAAAAATAATAATAAAATTTCTGTTTGTTCTGATTTTTTTGACTGCATTAGAATCACATTACTACTCGTTACCAAGTCCAGAGGAAATTCTTCCAAAATTAATCGGCAAACAAATTTTCCAGAGGTAGATCTTTCTGAGGCATCTTTGCAAATGCAAGTTGAAGAAGAATGTTCAAAGTTGAAGCAATAAATATACACAAGAGATTGTAGAAGTTCAACTGACTTCCTTTTGGGATAAACGTGGCTCCAACCATGTTTCAACAAGCTATGGATGCTATGCTTGCAGATTGTGATTTTGCAGTTGCTTATCTGGATGATATATTGATTAAATGTGTAGCTAAGGAACAACATATCAAACATGTAAAACTAATGATAAATATGTGCAAAAAATTGTTTAAGTTCAACTAACTTCCTTTTGAGATAAAAGTGGCTCCAACCATATTTCAACAAGCTATGGATGCTATGCTTACAGATTGTGATTTTGCAGTTGCTTATCTGGATTGTATATTGATTAAAAGTAAGTATACAGATGAAAGTTCTACAGGCAGGAAGTGTGAGAGAAGTAACTGTTAGAGTAGAAGTGGTGGTTACATTTGACTATTTTGAAGACAAAAGGGTGGGACCTAATTGCCAATCTAGTAGCACAGATAAATTTATGTGGTTTGGGCATTAGGGAAAGAATCTTATTAAAGCAGAAGCCATGATAATATTTACAGAAAATACCGAGGAAAGCCATGTTGCACCAGGTAGATTTTGTCAAGAGTCTCGATATAAGTAGCAGGAGCTCCTGGCCAAATACGACAACAATATGATGATTTTGGGAGGCTATGTTAAATAATGTATAAATGTGTCTTATGCATCAAAATCTTTGTTTTGTTTTTCACTTTTGTTGCTGTTTCCTTTTTTTTAACCTTTTATTCTGTCTCTATTGTGGATGTGCATGGGTGGTGCAGTGGATAGCAGCTTGGAATGAGAAATCAGGGAGCCGAGTTCAAATTCCAGTTGAATTCATTGCATTCACTTACGCGCAAATACCCTTGGGAAAGGTATTAATCCGTCTCTTCCTTCCAGTTATGGGTTAAATAACAGGACAGATTGGGTTCTATAGCCTTGGCTGGCAACCAATCTACCGCAGAAAGCAATGGCAACCTACTGCAGGATAATCTTAAGCCCAGTCAGTCATGTCTCTTTCGAGACATGATCACCCAAGCGTGTTTCACATATGTCATTTAACTGATTTTATTTCTAACTTTCTTTTCCTCTTTTGTCATTTTTTCTTTCTTCATTTATTTTTCCTTCCTTTTCAAAATTCATGCCATATTTTCATATTTTTCTTTACTTTTTCACACTCTCCTTTTTTTTGTGTATTTGTTTGAGTCTATCCTGCACATATATAAATCTACTATCCGCCGACATACTGAATACTGCTGCAACATCTGGTCGGGTGCCTCTGCTATTCACTTTGGGGTTCTTAAAACCCAACAGAGAATCTGTAATGTGATCGATACCGACTTGGCAGTTCAGCTGCAGTCACTGTTTCATCAGTGTGACGTGGCTTCCCTGTGTCTTTTCTATGAATACTTTCACGTCTTCTGCTCCAATGAACCGAGATCACTGCTGGCCCCTAGATATGAATTTACACAAGCTACTAGATTAACAACTAGGTCCCACCCTTTTACAGTGAAACTGATAGAATATAACCACAATTTCTACTCTAACAGCTTCTTTTCTCGCACTTCCCACCTGTGGAATTCCCTTCCATATACTTGCTTCCCCGACAACTACAATCTCCAGGAATTTAAATTTAAGGTCGACATCTCCTATCACATTAACTCGCATCCATTCTCTCAAGCTCTGTTTTCATCAACTCCACCCACATCCTCGGTATTCTTATCCGTCTATTGCCCTTCTCCTGACATTTCCTATAACTAACCCCTCTTTCTCATCACTTTCCCCTATGTAACCCCCTGCGCAAGAGTGGCAGTAGAATGCCTTGCTTGGGGTGAGATGATTAAAAATAAATAAATAAAAAAAAATTCCTCTTTCTTTCTTACTTCTATTTTATTTTTCTTTACTTCTTTCATTCATTGTCTCTTTTTTTCTGACTTGCCTGATTCTCTTTCTTTCTTTCAAATTCATTTCCTCTGCTCTTTATTTCAATCTGTTTTCTGTTTGTTTTTTCTTCTAAACTCTGTAAAATTTCCATTCTTTTTCCATTAGCACATTCTCAGAGTTTCTGAACAGAATATTTAAGAGTGATGTCATATCAGTGAAATATTTTGTCAATTCCTCTAGGACAGTCATCGTCTTTACTGCATTTATCACCAGTTACAAATTGTCTTGTACGACTGTCCATCTCACAGTTAAAGTAAAGAAGCCCAGAACAAAGAAATTTCTTTGGAGATGTTTTGCTAACCAAAATAGGGCAATCATTACTTTCACTAGAGGCTTATTGCCATATCACGTTGAATACACCGGTTCTCGCTCGATCACCAAAGTTAAGCAATGTTGAGCCTGGTCAGTACTTAGATGGGTGACCGCTTGGGAATACCAGATGCTGTAAGCGTTTAGTGACGGATGTGTGTTGTGGTGCAGTGGATATTGGCTTGGAAAGAGAAATCGGAGAGGTGAGTTCAAATTCCAGTTGAATACTCTGCATTCACTTAAGCACTGGTACCCTTGGGAAAGGTATTAATCCATCCCTTCCCTCGAGTTATGGGTTAAATAACAGGGTAGGACTTGGGGAACCTGCCCTTAAAAACAAATCCCAATGAATCTTGATACTCGAAAAGAAAGAAAAGTATTACTAGACACAAAGCTTATATAAAAACAACAATAAATTGTTGAAAGGAAAAGGTATTACCAGTCATAAATAAATGAAATTTAGTTGGCAATAAATGACCAGCCGAGGTTGATATACCATAAAAACAAAACAACCAACCAACTTTCACTAGATTCATTACCATCTATGTATTTATGGCTGATCACTTGTATTCAAGAATACTTGTCTAAAGAGGGGGGGACTCGCTAATCCCCATTGCAGATGCTTGCTCAGGCACATTTGTATTTTTTTTAATACAGAGCACACCTGTGGTTTATACTGCAACTATGCTGAGCAGACCTTAGTTACAGTTTCTGGGAGAGAACGCATTAACCAGTGTGAACAACAATCTGAACAAAGGCAGGACACTCAAACTCTCGGTCATGGTGACTTGTGATTTTGAGCTTGTACAGCCATCAATAACTCCTCAAAGAGAGCCATTTACCCAATTTCACTTACTTTCCAAAAGTGCCGCATCCTGGGATTGCCTCTTTCAGGCAGATAATTTTTTAAAATTACCTTTTTGACAAATCAACCATGGTGAGATTTAAACCAGGACTTCATGGTCAGAAAGGAAATGTTGTAGCCACTCAGGCATAAGCCCATATTACCATCTATAAATAGTCTTTAATCACAATCTAGTTCCCAACAAGAGTAAGAAATCCATGATGAAATAGTTCTTGGGAATTATCTTGTCAGCCATTTCACAATGTTCATTACTTTCCGTGCGTACATTACCATCCAGAGATTGTCAAGAATAACTATCCAATTCACTTACAGACTTGCAACAATGATATTTCTCCAAAGATATTTTATTGGTTACTTCCACGTTATTAATTTTTTTTTGAATATGTGATAAATCTTCAATCTTCAGATCGTACATTTTCATTACTTTTCTTTTCTGTTAGAATTGCCAGAAAACTTGTGGTCAACTTTAATAAACATGTATAATAAAATAATATGAGTTAATATATAAATTACATCATAAAATAATTTATTTTATTATATGAATTTATTATTCTTTAATATATGATTTATATAATCATATAATAATTTAATTTATATAATAAATGGGTACTAAAGCTCAAAGGATATGATAGAAGAGTAATAATGGTCAAAGGGTATGATAGAAGAGTAATAATGGTCAAAGGATATGATAGAAGAGTAATAATGGTCAAAGGATATGATAGAAGAGTAATAATGGTCAAAGGGTATGATAGAAGAGTAATAATGGTCAAAGGATATGATAGAAGAGTAATAATGGTCAAAGGGTATGATAGAAGAGTAATAATGGTCAAAGGATATGATAGAAGAGTAATAATGGTCAAAGGGTATGATAGAAGAGTAATAATGGTCAAAGGATATGATAGAAGAGTAATAATGGTCAAAGGATATGATAGAAGAGTAATAATGGTCAAAGGATATGATAGAAGAGTAATAATGGTCAAAGGGTATGATAGAAGAGTAATAATGGTCAAAGGGTATGATAGAAGAGTAATAATGGTCAAAGGATATGATAGAAGAGTAATAATGGTCAAAGGGTATGATAGAAGAGTAATAATGGTCAAAGGGTATGATAGAAGAGTAATAATGGTCAAAGGATATGATAGAAGAGTAATAATGGTCAAAGGGTATGATAGAAGAGTAATAATGGTCAAAGGGTATGATAGAAGAGTAATAATGGTCAAAGGATATGATAGAAGAGTAATAATGGTCAAAGGGTATGATAGAAGAGTAATAATGGTCAAAGGGTATGATAGAAGAGTAATAATGGTCAAAGGGTATGATAGAAGAGTAATAATGGTCAAAGGGTATGATAGAAGAGTAATAATGGTCAAAGGGTATGATAGAAGAGTAATAATGGCCAAAGGGTATGATAGAAGAGTAATAATGGCCAAAGGGTATGATAGAAGAGTAATAATGGCCAAAGGGTATGATAGAAGAGTAATAATGGTCAAAGGATATGATAGAAGAGTAATAATGGTCAAAGGATATGATAGAAGAGTAATAATGGTCAAAGGGTATGATAGAAGAGTAATAATGGTCAAAGGGTATGATAGAAGAGTAATAATGGTCAAAGGGTATGATAGAAGAGTAATAATGGTCAAAGGGTATGATAGAAGAGTAATAATGGTCAAAGGGTATGATAGAAGAGTAATAATGGTCAAAGGGTATGATAGAAGAGTAATAATGGTCAAAGGGTATGATAGAAGAGTAATAATGGTCAAAGGGTATGATAGAAGAGTAATAATGGTCAAAGGGTATGATAAAAAGGTAACAAAAGTCAAAGATAAGGTCAAAGCAAATAGAAAAGTGTCCTAACAGTTAAAGTATATGATAAAATGGTGATAAAAGTGTACTAAAGATCAAAGTATCTGATAAAAGGATAGTAAAGGTTGAAGTCTATCATAAAAGGGTAATAAAGGCCAAAGATAGTGACTGATAGGGTTAGGGTATCACCTCACGCAAGGTAGTAAAGTGTTATGTCACCAAGTATAAATGAATAACTCAACAACAGAATCAGAATATAAGTTGTATTCCGTGGAAAGACGGTTAGTATGTACAGAAGTGATTAGTAATATTTACAATAGAAAGATACAAGAGTCCAATCCGTCATAAGGCGTGTGTATACGTGATTACTTCCGGTACGCCACCGGAAGTGTGACTAACTCTTCACTGACTCGCACTGACTCTTCAGTTACTCATTAGAGACTCTCAAGTGACTCTCTACAGCTCTCCTGTAAGAGAATCCACCATTGCTATATATAGCAATGGGAACAGTCCATTTGTAGTCAAATAGGAGCGGCGCCCTAACATAAGGCCACTAAGATGCATTAGGAAGAGAAACATTAATAATGAGCAGAAAGAGAAAAGAGTAATCAGGAGCAGTAGATAGTGTTTGACTTTGGTTTCACCTCATGCAAGGTAGTAAAGCCACTAAGACGCAAGGAGTTACAGGGTGTGGAAGAATTAGAAATATAAACATTAATAATGATCATAAAAAGAAAAGAGTAATCAGCGGGGCAGTAGATAGTGATTGACTTTAGTATCACCTCATGCAAGGTAGTAAAGCCACTAAGATGCAAGGGGTTACAGAGTGTGGAAGAATTAGAAATAGAAACATTAATAATGAACATAAAGAGAAAAAAATTAATCAGGGGGGCAGTAGATAGTGATTGACTTTGGTATCACCCCATGCAAGGTAGTAAAGCCACTAAGATGCAAGAGGTTATAGAGTGTGAGGAGAATTAGGAAGAGAAACATTCATAATGAGTGCAAAGAGAAAAGATTAATCAGGAGGGCAGTAGGTAGCTATTGACTTTACATTTAAATTTTGCAGATTAAAATTAAAGAAAAGCAGGTCTTTTCAATGAGATTTTTCGTAACTGTGTCTGGTCGATTTGCATGGATTTCCATGTCAGTCTTAACACTGAAATTACAAAAAATTCGATGGTAACCTCTTCATTCTGTAAAGCTTTTGGCGGCTTATGTTCCTGCCAATTATCTTTGTGAGGGACATAGAATGCACTAGATATTGACTTATGTATGTAATGAGCAGACCTATGATATCGTTACAAATACACTGTCACCTTCAGATAGTATGTGATCAATTGTCCATGTGAGGGAGTTCCAGAAGCAAAAAATGCAAGAAAAGCAGCTGTTTGCATAAAAATTATGATGAGATTTCAATGCCATTCTAGTCAGGCAGTCAGTTAAGTGCCATACGTGATACACTCTTGGGCGATCATGTCTCAAAAGGGACATGACTGACTGGGCAGAAGATTATTTCGCTGTAGGTTGCCATTGCTTTCTGCAGTAGACTGGTTGCCAACCAAGGCTATAGACCCCAATCTGTTCTGTTATGTAATTTATAGCTGGAGAGAAAAGAGATAGATTACATTACATTATTATATTAAGTATAATTAGTGGGGGATCAGTTTATTACTTCATCCAATAGAAAACCGATCCCCCACTTTATGCCCAGTAGAAGTTTTAAATATGTTTCCAACTATTATATTCAGTCAGTTAGTTAAGTGCCATACGTGATACACGCTTGGGCGATCATGTTTCGAAAGTGACATGACTGACTGGGCAGAAGATTATCCCACAGTAAGTTGCCATTGCTTTCTGCGGTAGACTGGTTGCCAACCAAGGCTAAAGAACCCAATCTGTCATGTTATTTGACCCATAGCTGGAGGGAAGAGACGGATTAATACCTTTCCCAAGGTTATTTGTGCGTATATGATTGCAACGAATTCAACCGGAATTCGAACTCTGCTTTCCAATTTCTCGTTCCGAGGTGATATCCACTGGACCACAGTACACATCCAGTCTAGTACTGCACTTAAATTCATCAAGTCTAAGTACCATAGCAAAGAGCTCATCTGAACAGTTACCATGAAAGTATTTACTGACAATTAAAGTTGATAGTCCTTTTCCATTGTTATTAGATTTCTTTGAAAATTGATTAACAATCTGAATTGAATTCCTGTATATATATTTAAACTAGTTTTTTAATTGCTATCACCTCATGTAAGGCAGTAAAGCTACTAAGATCCAAGGTGGTTATAGGCTATGGAAGACTCAAAAACAGAAACACACTTATAAATGAAACTCGACACCAATCTAGTGTTTCTCTTAACTTCAAAAAATAATTATCTTTTTACTTTTCTCTGTTCTTTGCAATGTCACACTGTGTGACGACGCCTTCAGAGAGATGGCCTGACTCATTTAGAATCAGGTCAGGGTTACCGTTGGAGCTGATATGATGCAAAACCAAAAATCGGCAATGAGAACAGTGCATCACTGAAGACAACCACTGATACATCTAAAATATATGATTTGATTTGACCTCATGTATAAGATGACTTCACGTATAGAGTGATCCCTGGATGTTTTTACATGACTTTTTGCCCCTCTAAAAAAAAGTTTACCTGCATATAGCACAACCAGTCAGTGAAGATTCATGTAAAACAATTATCTGTGTTTTGTACAGCCTCAACTATTTTTTACACAATAAACTAATCATAAAAACTCATTATCTTAGAATATATACGGTATTTAGTTTTGTGCTAGAGTAAAATAAATATCAGTTAAATTCTACACATGATACACACTTGGGCAATCATGTCTCAAAAGAGATATGACTGACTTGGCAGAAAAGTTTCTTTCAGTAGACTGGTTAACAACCAAAGCTACAGAACCACATCTGTACTGCTATTTAACCCATAGCTGGAAAGAAGAGACAGATTAATACCTTTTTGAAGGGTATTTGCACATAAATGAATGCAACAAATTCAACTGGAATTCTAAATCGGCTCTCAAATTTCTTGTTCCAAGCCAATATCCACTGCACCACAACGCATATTCCAGAACTTTTATTATTAGTTTTTAACATTTACAGTCGATTATAAATATTTGTTTTTTTTTATCTTTTGGCGTTTAGGATTTTTTTTTTCTCCTTTTTTGCCATGATATTTTAATCTTGTAACTTTTCTAACTACATAGAGATATTATGGAATTCCATTTTCGGTAAATGTAATTCCTAGTTTGATTACTCTGAAGAAATAAAAAAGAAGAAACTTGATCTTGTCAACTCAAACATTGCTGTGTTTATAATCTGATGTTTCCTACTGTGAAAATACATCAGCTTGATTTCAGGTGTCAGACACCTACTGCTGGGTATATCATAGACTTTTCAAATACCTCACCTGTTTTTATGTTTATGCCATAGGACCTGTTGCTTTCTTCTTTAAGTACTTATTTTGGTACTTTGATGGTGAACAACTTTCTCCAAGTTTCTATTTGCCTCTTACCATTAATTTATTAACAGGTATTTATTGTTTTTTTTTATATTTTCTTCTTGGTCTGTTGCTAGAAAAGTGGATTTCCTTTGTCATGTTAGACAGTTTTTTTTATCACCAGAATCTATCATACATATTTATAAGTCCATCATTTGTCCTGGCTTTGAATATTTCTGCCATGTCTGGTCTGGTGCTCCTGCTATTTATTCAGAGATTCTTAATAAAATCCAAAGAAGAATCTGCAATGTTATTGATCTTGACCTGGCATCTTGCCATCAGTCACTTTCCATCACCTTAACATTGATTCCCTGTGCCTTTTCTATAAATACTTTCATGGTCAGTCAGTTAAGTTGCATACATGATGCACACTTGGGTCATAATGTCTTGAAAGCAACATGACTGACTGGGCAGAAGATTTTTCTGCAGTAGGTTGCCATTGCTTTCTGCATTTGACTGGTTGCCAACCAAGGCTATAGAACTTAATCTGTTTTGTTATTTAAACCATAGCTGAAGGAAGAGGAGATAGATTAATACTTTTCCAAGGGTATTTGCATGAAAGTGAATGCAACAAATTCAACTGGAATTTGAACTCAGATCTCCAGTTTCTCATTCTGTGCTGATATGTACTACACCTCAAGGCACGTCTTTTTTCATGATAATTATGCTAATGAATTTTTTTCTATACTGCCTATACTTTATGAATTTCAGTGCAGTACTAGATTATGGATGTGTGCTGTGGTACAAGGTTTATTCACTCAGAATAAGAAATCTGAGATCCAAGTTCAAATTCCACTTAAATTTTCTGTATTGACTTACAAGCAAATACCTTTGAGAAATATATTAATCCATCTCTTCTCTCTCCTTTATGGGTCGAATATGATAGATTGGGTTCTATAACCTTAGTTGGTAACCAGTCTAACACAAAAAAAAAAAATGGCGACTTCTGCAGGAAAATCTTCTGCCTAGTCACTCTTGTCTCTTTCAAGGCATGATCATCCAAAGTGTGTATCATGTATGGCAATTGACTGACTGTACTGGTGACGTTTCATTGTTTTACAAGTGAAATGGCAAGTTCTATGCTAACTTCTACAATCTGAAAATATTTTCTTGATTTGAATAACCTGCATAGGGTTAATAAGCCATAGAAAATGAATCATGAATTAAGTGCCTTTACAAGGAAGGATATTATATTAAAAAATTTATATAGTCGCTTTCTCAACAACGCAATGTGGCTTCCCTGTGTCTCTTCTACAAATACTTTCACGGCTTCTGCTTCAATGAACTTAGCTCACTGGTACCCCCTATATATGAATTTACTCGAGCCACAAGATTAGCAACTAGATCCTACCCTTTTACTGTGAAACCAATAAATTGTAAATGCAAATTCTACTCCAACAGCTTCTTTTCTCACACTTCCCTTCTGTTTACTTGCTTTCCCGACAGCTACAATCTTCAAGAATTCAAATGTAAAGTCAATAGTCATCTCCTATCTCACTAACCTGCATCCTCTCTCTCATGGAATTCCCTTCCATTGACTTGCTTCCCCAACAGATACAATCTCCAAGAATTCAAATGTAAAGTCAATAGTCATCTCCTGTCTCACTAACTTGCATCCTCTCTCTCATGCCCTTTTCTCCGTCCACCCCACTCTCATCAGCATTCTCATCCTTCTCTTACCCTCTTCCTGACACCCATGTACCCTGTCACTCTTTCTCATAACTTCCCTCCTATGTAACCCCCTGCACAGCAGTGGCAGTAAAAGGCTTTGCTTGGGGTGACACGATTATAAAAAAAAAAAATATTCTGTGTAAAATTAATTTTTTTTTTTAAATTTTCATTATTAGGCTACAGACATTTGAAATGAAAAGGACACTTATGTTTAATATCAGATAGAGACAATTTTTGGTCAATGTCATGAAGAAAGAGGGCTTAAGGAATTTACCACTCACAGGACATATGGAAAGCAAGAAGGTCAGAGTGAAACAGCAAGTGACCTCACAAATGAGCTTGTATAAATGTGTGTCAGCAAGAAAACTGGAGAGAATAACAAGAGGACAAATGTTACTTAGAACTACAAAGGATGAAAGTTGTGGAGAGTCATGATTGTCCATATCCTAAAGGGAAATAGCATAACATTCAGAAAATGATATCTGCTTCTAACTGTAATTTTACTAGATCAACAAAAGACAGGATGTTGTGGAGAACTATTATCATCTATATCCAGAAAGATCATGACATAAAAGAGAAAAACATCCAGAAAATTATAGAAGCACTGATTTTTGTAATTATTTTCTGCATGTTTTCTTTAAGTTATGTGCATTTTCTCTTCATGACATGAGTGATCATGGCTCTCTACAGCTTCCTGTCTTTTGTTGATCTAATGATATAATTATCATTACATAATTAGTACTACTGATTTTTTATTTTCTGAATGTTTTTTAATATATGTTTACTTTTTGTGTGTTGTCCTTTCATGATATGGATGATCATGGCTCTCCACAGTTTCCTATCTTTTGTTGATCTAATGATAAATTAGTAGTACTGACTTTTTTTTATCATTTTCTGAATGTTTTTTTAATATATGAGTGGGTGATCATGGCTCTCCATAGCTTCCAGTTTTTTGTTGCTCTAAATCATGATAATACAGTTAAAAGCATTGATTTTTTTTTTAAAACGCTACTCTTATCATTGGGTGTATGTTGTGGTGCAGTGGATATCGACTTGGAATGACAAATCAGGGGGCTGAGTTCGAATTCCAGTTGAATTCCTTACATTCACTTACACACAAATACTGGTATGAATCCATCTCTTCCCTCCAGTTATGGGTTAAATTATAGGACAGATTGGGTTCTATGGCCTTGATTGGCAACCAGTCTACCACAGAATGCAATGGCAACCTTCTGCAGGATAATCTTCTGCTCATTCAGTCATGTCTTTTTTGAGACATGATCGCCCAATGCGTGTATTATATATGGCACTTAACTGACTGACTTTTATCATTAGAGCAACAAAAAATCCGAAGCCATGGAGAAGCATGATCACCAACATTATGTAGAGACAATGCCCATAAAAGAGGATACGTACTTAAAGTGTTTGTCGCATTAAACAAATATTAAATATCAAAAGGTTAGATGCAAAAGTAGTGTGAAATGCAAATGTCCACTGATAATTTTGTCTGAGATAAAAGAAAAGTTAAATTCAGTATTCAGGAAATTGGTGTGCATCTGTGTATGGGCTTATAAAATAAAGCTCCTGTAGATCCTAATAAATTGACTTGTAACTTCAATTCCAAACCTGTGGCATTTTCTGTTTACTTTGTGTCTTGTTTTTGTTTTTCTTGCAAGAACCAAGCAAAAATCCTTTGTCTTGAGTTAACAGGACGAAGTAAGGTTTTAGATATGAATGGGATTACGAAAGCAGTGAAACAACTGATATTTGATCTGGAATATTTAGCAATGAACTTGATAGAAATCAAACTTTGGAAGTTCATATGATGAGGCTTCAGTGTGAGATACATTGCTCTGTGGGTGGACACTTTTCTGCAATAATCATGACAGATCATCAAGACAGCAGGAAATATTGTTTGGATTGGGGTCGGGAGCTTCAGATTTAATCTTTCCAAATCTCAGCCTTTGGGAAATAATAGAAATCTGATAAAAGTGCTTAAATTCCCAAATGCATTTATTTGCATTCAGTTTAATGTATCTTGGAATTTCAGCAGAGACTGGCATTTTTACTCTCCCATTCGCTCTCTCTCCCACCTTTTACTCTCTCTTTCACACTCTCTTTCTTTTTACTCTCCGTTTCTTGCTCTCTCCTCCCCTTTAGACACTCCTTTTCACTCTCTCCGCTCTTCTCGCTTTCCCTTTCATTCCCTCTCTCTTTCACTCTTTCCCCTCTTTTTGCTCATCCATTCACTATCTCTCTCCCTTCTCAATCAATTTTCACTCTTTTTCTCACTCTCTCTTTGTTTCCCTTCTCTTTCACTCTCCTTCCTTTTCTTGCTCTCCCTTTCACTCTCTCTGCCTCTTCATGCTCTCTCTTTCACTCTCTCTCCCCTTTTCACTCTCCCTTTTATCCTCTTTCTCTCTTTTACTCTCTCTGCCTTTTCATGCTCTCTCTTTCATTCTCCCTTTCAACCTCTTTCTCTTTTTCACTCTTCTTCATGGTCTCTCTTTCACTCTCTCTCCCCATTCTCACTTTCCCTTTCTCTTCTTCTCTCTCTTTCTCTCCCTCCCCTCTCTCTCTCTTCCCTTCTTGCTCTCCCTTTCACTCTCTCTCACTCTCTCCCCTTCTTGCTCTCCCTTTCACACTCTTTCTCTCTCACTCTCCCTTTCACTCTCTCTCTTGCTTTCCCTTTCACTGTCTTTCCCCCCTTCTCACTCTCTCTTTCACACACACAAGGGGGCACTAAAAAGTTTTCAGTCTGGCCCATTTTCTAAAATCTGATCAAATATCAGAATCTTTTTAAGTCTGTTAGGCCAGAAGCTTCCCAACACCCTCTCATACAGCAATGATGAGCAGAAAATGATTTATCCATGACGACTAACTGGAAAGTGTTCAGCAATTTAAAAAGCCTCTCCAAGGCTTGGAACTTCTTACACTTGACCCTAAACCTCTTTTGCTCTCCAGAATAGTCCATTTTCAGGATCATTATCTCTTGAAATTCTCTTTAATCTTGCCCACGGTCATTTTAATTTGAGGGCTTATGGCCACATCATGTTGAAACCAGCTTTCATACAATTATCAAAGTTTAAGCAATATCAAGCCTAATAAGTGCCTAGATGGGTTAGAGCTTGGAAATATCAGTTGCTATCAACTTGGATGTATGATTGGTGCAATTGTTAACAGCTCAGAATTGTTAATCAGTGAGCCAAGTTCCAATTCCCATTGATTTTATTATATTCACTTACACGCAAATACACTTGAGAAAGGTATGAATCTACCTCTCCTTCCCCAGTTATAGTTTAATTAATAAAACGTGTATCTCTAAAAGACTCTTTCTCTCCTATGTACCATGTCCCTTCAAGATATAGGCAATCATGGCCTTCCATATCTCTCTATCTCTTGTACCTCTTAACACCCTTTCTCTTGTTACCCCCTCTCAAACCCTGCTCTGCTGTCCATCAAGTATGTCATGCATCGCTTTCCCTTGTCTCTCTTTACCTCTGTCTGACCTGTGAGTATCAGAGTCTCCAAGCCCTTCTTCTGCAATACATGTCCCAGAAAATTTAGCTATCTTTGATGTTAAGTCAGTCAGTCAGTTAAGTGCCATACGTGTTACGCACTTGGGCGATGTCTCGAAAGAGACATGACTGACTGGGCAGAAGATTATCCCGCAGTAGGTTGCCATTGCTTTCTGCAGTAGACTAGTTGCTGACCAAGGCTATAGAACCCAATCTGTCATGTTATTTAACCCATAACTGGAAGGAATAGATGGATTAATACCTTTCCCAAGGGTATTTGTGCGTAAGTGAAGGCAATGAATTAAGCTGGAATTCGAACTCAGCTCCCCGGTTTCTCGTTCCGAGCTGATATCCACTGGACCACAACGCACATCCAAATGTTTCCTTTTTGTTGCAATCCTCTCTAAAACCTTATTGTTGCTCACATGTTGAGTTCATGGTAATCCACAGCATCCTTTATTATCTCCAAAACAAGTTCTTGCAACCTTTTTGGCTTTGAATAATTTGCATAGGGTTGATAAATCATAAAAAAATAAATCAACAACAAAACCTTTAGTTTGAAAAAAAGCAATGAATTACAGGAATCAAAATTTGCTGCTTGCAGACCCGGAAAGGAAACTACAAGACCTCCTACAGTAGGTAGCTGAAGAGAGTTACAAGAAAGGACTACAAATAAACTGCAAGAAAACTGAATGCATGGTCATCAGTAAAAAGGGCAATACAAAATGCCAAATACAGGTAGGGGATACTAGAATCAAACAAGTACAAAAATTTAAATACCTAGAAAGTGTTCTAGCAGGAGATGGAAAGTGTAACACAAAGATCCAAAGACTAATTTGCATGGTAAAGGACACATTCCAGAAGCTGAGTAAAGTACTAAGACACAGGAAAATTTCACTAGAAACAAAGAAGAGAGTACTAGAATGCCATGTGATGTCAGTTCTTTAATACAGCAGTGAATGTTGGACAATATTATCAAAGATCAAGGAAAAAGTTGAAGCATCAGAAATGTTGTTCTACAGAAGGATGCTGTGGATATCATGGACTGTGCATGTGAGCAACGACGAGGTGTTGGGAAGAATGGCAACGAAAAGGAATTTAATAGTGAGCATCAGAAGAGATAACTGAATTTCCTGGAACATGCAATGAGGAAGGAGGGCTTGGAGAACCTGATACTAACAGACCAGATAGAGGGAAAAAGAGACAGGGGAAAGCAACAGATAACATATTTGAAGGGCCTGAGCAGGTGGATGACAGAATGGGGGTTGCGTGGTGTAACAGGAGAAAGCATGCTAAGAGCCATGGATGGGGGGGGGACGTGAAAGGAAAGGGCACATAGAAGAAGAAGAAATTTGGAGTCTCAGATCGTCTGACATGTCTGGGTAATGGGACATTATCCACACACCCCAATTCTGTATAAAAGATGAAGAATAAGCAGATAAATTGTTATAACTAAGACATTCACACAGTACTCAAACTCACTTAATGGTGTCTTATTACCAACAGTAACCAGAGAAAAAATTGTTTATTTATGCATACACAGGAAAGATTCCCATTTTTAATTGTCAGGTAATATTAGGGCTGCACATCTAGTAATTGGGTTATTCAAAATACCTGGATTCTTTCCAGGTAGAATTCAAGGAATATAAAGTTTCACATTACTTCAAATGTTATTACAATTGAAATAAATTTCTATTTTTATTTTTAACAGTGTGTATTAGGTCTACTGGCCTCTGCATTTTAAAAATCTTTATAAAGAAAATGTGCTTTCTGGTAGGAATCAAAGTTAAGCAACATCAAACCTGGTCACTACCTGTAGGACTTGTATCTGTAAGTTATTATTATCTTAAAAAAAATCTGACAATCTAAAAATATTTTCATTATTTACGTTGTTTGGCCTATAGTCCTCATCTTTATTGTCCTGCTTACAAAGTCTTCGCAATTGTATGCTCCAGCCTTCTTCAGATGCCAGGAATTTTGAACCAAACCCTGTATTTTGATCACTGACATATATCATTCTCATTCCATGTGCAATACCACTTCCAGTAACCATGTAGTTATCTCTAACTTAACTTTTAGTTATTTCTTCATCAGTATTAAACTCACAACTCTTTGGTCAAGTCACTGAAACCCACCAAAGCATATATTTATTAGGCCATGTGTCCTTGAGGTCATCAGTGTATGAATATCGAGGACTTATAAACCTAATGTCTCATTAACATTTTTTTTACCAGAGCTCATATTGCAATCTTTGATGGAAATGATTTTCTCTAGCATTTTTTAAAAATATTTTCTGGCCTTAAAATCATACAAATGTTTGATAAGCCCTAAAACCAAAACCAATCAAGATAAAACAATGCTAAATCTTTCTTAAACTTTGCCTCTTACCAGCTGATATGACTGGACATCAGTAAATGAATACCTTTTATTATAAGGATTTTAATTTTGTGTTTTTACTGTTGTTGTTAGCTTTATATTCATTTAAAAAAATGTAATTTCTTCTTTGCTGATAATATCCTTTATGATGATGACGCTGATGATGATGAATAAAATTCACTGCTAATGTACAGGCTCAGGACAAGAAGCCACTAGTTTCACCTTCTCCTATCATCCAATCCCTATTGCTACTTCACTTTGCAATAGTATTTTGAAGATGAAAGAAAATCAGAGAAGTATGAAATAGCAATGGACTGCTTCTGGTGCTGTTATAATTTTGAGTGGCACCTACTGTAGCATGTCCATAATGCGTAGCCTCTTCATTAGCTGGTGGTTCAACTATTGAGATCAATTGTAATTATCATCAATTTGTTCCTCTGTTGGGATCTTTACGGTTGGTCACACTTAGTCTGGGTTATCATCTTAGACCTTGTCATTAGTCCATTGAGACCTGTTGCAATCATCTTCCACTTGTTTCTCTGTTGGGGTCTTTAGGGTTGGTCACACTTAATCTGGGTTATCATCTTAGACTCTGACATTAGACCATTCAGATCTGTTGTAATCATTGTCTGCTTTTTCTCTGTTGGGGTCTTTAGGGTTGGTCACACTTAGTCTGGATTACCATCTTAGACTGTGTCACTAAAAACACATTTTACTATAGCATATAACAAAATGAAGATCTTTGAAAGAACTGGCAATATTTATAGAAATAAAAATACTTCATAAAATCATATCTTTTTCTATGTGCTATGTCCCTTCAGGATGCAGGCAATTATAGCCTTCCATATCTCTCTAACCCTTGTAGCTCTTAACACTCTTTCTCTTGTTATCCCCCAAACCCTGCTCTGCTATCCTTTTTTTGAAGTCCATCAAATATATCATGCATTGCTTTCCAATATCTCTCTTTCCCTCCATCCTGTGAGTATCAGATTCTCCAAGCTGTCTTTCTTCACTACATGTCCCAGAATTTTGAACTGTCTTTTCCTGATATTAAGTATCAGTTTCTTTTTCATTTCTGTTCTCTCCAAAACCTAGTCATTACTTGCATATACTTTTTAAGATATCCTCAGTATCCTTCTGTAGAACCACATTTTGGTTAATTCAAGTTTTTCCCTCATCCCTGATAAAATTGTCCAGCATTTGCTTCAATATTGACGGACAGACATCACATAACAATCCAGTCCTTTTTTCTTTGTTTCCAGGAAAATTTTCCTGTCTCTCAAGCTTCTGGAATGTATCCTTGGCCAAGATACCATATAATATTTCATAAAACCATATTGAATAATGATATCCAAGGTCACATGTATCACAATGTATGCAATAAGATGATAGGATTTGATAAAAGCAGCATATAATCTTATGGCTTACAGCCTATCACGTTGAATACACCGGCTCTAGCTCGATCACCGAACTTAAGCAACATTGAGCCTGGTCAGTTCTTAGAAGGGTGATCCCTTGGGAATACCAGATGCTGTAAGTGTATAGTGACGGATGTGCATTGTGGTGCAGTGGATATCGGCTTGGAAAGAGAAATCGGTGAGCCGAGTTCGAATTCCAGTTGAATACCCTGCATTCACTTCACCACTGGTACTCTTGGGAAAGGTATTAATCCATCCCTTCCCTCCAGTCATGGGTTAAATAACAAGGGTAGGACTTGGGGACCCTACCCTTAAAAACAAATCCCAATGAATCTTGATAAACAAATAAAAACAATAAAACAAATAAACTAAATAAAACAAATCAAAACGATTTTCAGCATTAAATGACCTAATGAAGGTTGATATGCTGGTTAAATGAACCAACCAACCAACAATAATCTTACAAGAAATACCTTCATATCAGGCAACCCAACCTGCTCTGATGGTCTTCAATTGTGGGTGTTCTCTAGACGTGACTCCCTAGTCACCTTGTCTACTTATCCTTCAAATTTAAAAAAATCATCTCTCATTGATACCCATCAATGATATTCCCTTACAACACTGACCCAAAGAAATATGCCCATTTGGCTACAGTCAGGTAATTGACAATCAAATATGTGGTATTGAATGGCATATTTAATGTAGCCTATCTCGCTTTTCAATAGGAGTAGGTAAGTTTGCCTATCCCTCAGTTCATCCTCTTTCCCTGTCTTTTCAACAGGAGTAGAGATTTATCAATTTTTTCTGTTTAGGATTGGGTTTCTGGTTCTTTCTAAGATCTTTTCATTTTCTTTCACTCTCAGTGACCCCTTACATTTTAGTGGTATTATCACCTTGCTTGGGGTGAATTGAATAAAAGACAACAAAAAAGGATAAAACAAAAATAATAAGATTTTATAGATTTTATATTTTCACTCATGCAAACACACACATACATAATAAATACTAATCGACTAATGTCTGGTTGGTTGATAATTTGAAAAAGTCTAAACAAATGTATTTTTACATTTAAGCAATTAAAAAATATTAGTAGTAGTAAATTGTGGTGCAGTGGATATCAGCTCAGAACCAGAAACCAAAGAACCGAGTTTAAATTTCAGTTGAACTTGTTGCATCCACTCATGCACAAATACCATTTGAAAAGGTATTAAAATGTCTCTTCTCCCTTCACCTATAGGTTAAATAGCAGTACAGATGTGGTTCTATAGCCTTGGTTGGCAACCATTCTACTGCCAAATGTAACAGCAACCTACTGCAGGAAAAAATTCTGCCCAGTCAGTTATGTCTCTTTTGAAACATGATCACCCAACTGTATATTGCATATGAAACTTAAGTGACTGACTGAGTAGTAGTAGTAGTGCTATAGATTCACCAATGTTATGACACAATGGCAGACAGGTTAATAAAACAACTCTGTAATTATTCAGGTAAAGGAATTTAAATTATCACCTTTGGACAGACTTTTAGCTTTGTTTCATTTATTTGAATGTCTAGACTTGATGTGAATTACAGAGCTACAGCCTCATCATACTAGTTGTTTTTGTCTGTCTGTGGCATTCATATCAAATATTATTGAGTTCAGTTACTAATACCACATCTAATCTGTTTTGATTTCACCATTGTCCTTCCACTAGACTAGCTGCCAACCAAGGTGGCTAGGAGACTCATTCTATTTAGCTATTTAACCCAGAATGTCCATTGTGGTGCAGTTGATATTGACTTGGAACAAGAAATTGGTGAGTCGAGTCCAAATTGCAGTTGATATTCGTTGCATTCACTTACACACAAATACTTTTGGGTAAGGTATTAATATGTCTCTTCTCCCTCCACGTATGGGTTAAATAGCAGTACAGAGGTGGTTTTTATAGCCTTGGTTGGCAATCTGTCCAATACAAAATGTAATGGCAACTGACTGCAAGAAAAATCTTCTGCTCTATCAGCCATGTCTCTTTTGAGACATGATTGCTCAAGAATATATCATGTATGGTAACTAACAAACAAATTTAGCCCATAGCTTGGCATGGGGAGGGGCGATGGATTTATCCCTTACTCTAGGGCATTTGAACACAATGACTTCAGCAAGCATTTGAACTCACTTCACTGATTCCACTTTCTGCATCAACAACCAGACTCAGATACATTTGTTAATTTATAATTAGCAATTTCATTCTTCAACTTAAAGAATTCTCACAATATTGCCCTGACATAAATCTTGCTATTGTATGCTGTTTTTGCTGTGTCAACATAACAAAGAGACAAACATACAGAAATTAGATCTTTATATATATATATATATATATAATACACAGATGTAAGCATATCACTATTTGTATTAATTCACTGAGCAACTAAATCTGCAGTTCTGATCTTAATCTGATATAGTGTTTGCTTTTCTATCTTCTTTTATTTAAGGCTTAATTCTGGATGAAAACATCTTATAACATCTGGGTAATTAATTTTACAACAAAGATTAATGTTGTATATTCATTTATTTGTTCAAATCATAGACTGCTGTTTAATCAATAGTTATGGCTTTCTTTCAAAATTTCTTTTGGAGAAACTCCATCTACAGATGTTGTGTCTTTGTAGAATTGTGCATATAATCAAGTTGATTTCAATTCAGTTTTTTATAAATAGTTAACAGAAGTTTAAATAATGCTTTGAAGGAACTGATGAGATATATTTAATAAAGGTATTTGTTTTGGGTCTTCATACTCTGCCAGCAAATCAGAGAGTGATTCAAGATAATTCATAGATATAGATTGCTGAGAAAGCCATGATTGTCCTGGAGCAGATAATGAGATATTGAGATATGAGATATGAGATATAAGATGATGAGATATGAGATATGAGATGATGAGATATGAGATAATGAGATATGAGATGATGAGATATGAGATAATGAGATATGAGATGATGAGATATGAGATTATGAGATATGAGATATGAGATAATGAGATATGAGATGATGAGATATGAGATGATGAGATAATGAGATATGAGATGATGAGATATGAGATATGAGATGATGAGATATCTTTCAAGAGATTTCTCTATGTCGGACCTCCTTACTTATTAGTGAATCAGTGATTTAAAGTGATTCATGCATGGTGATAAATGCAAAGAAAGAAGTGATTATTTGTCCATACTTCTGAGATGCGGTAGTATTTTACATTATTATGTTTATGATGTTTCAGCTATTGTCTGCTCTGGCCTTCTTCAGGTGCTAGAAATTTTGAACTGAGCCTTTTATTTTGGTTACTTCAATATCTATATCCCAGTAGATATATATGTTGGTTAGTTCCAGTTGCTTTACCCAAAGAGCTGTGATTTCAATACCAGGCTACAGTGTAACACCCCAGTGGAGGTCCGAACAATTTCTCCGGTGGCTGTTCTCCATGCTGTGATGTTGCCGGGGGTTTGTTGAAAAAGTCAAAGCCTCAACCTGGGGGTACAAGATAAACTATAAGGAACGAACTTCCACAACTTGGATGAGTTAAATCAATGCTTTATTTCATTTAGAGTTAGTTCTTGCAGTTGGGGCAAGCAATGTGACACTCAGCTCTAACTCTAATTAATGGAGATCAAATGCTGAACCAACTGACTCAGACGAACGGAGTTTCCCCTCCTCAACACAAGCAGCTACTTCAAGCACATGCCTGGCTGAACTGAACTGAACTGAACTGCTCAGAAAAATCACTTGTATTTATATTGAAATAATTGGAAGTTCACTAGAGGATCGACTTAAAATGAAAGTGACTGTAAGTCGTTAGTGACTGTAAGTCTAAAATTTCAAGGTACTTAAATTTTACTTCCTTTGATGTGTAAACATTCCACAGACATCTGTCTGCAGTCAGTATTTTCCAGGATTTTTTATCTTTTTATCTTAATAAAGCTTCATGTGAAGGCCATGGGATGTTTTTATGGCCCTGACACTTTACCCATAATTAGGCGTTTTTTTTATTGCCTGGAGAAAGGAAAAATTCTATTATCTTTTCTTTCTTTTCTTAATGTGTGGTCAAGATACAGTAAAGACAGTTTTTGACCTGGTCAATCAAAAATCTATTTCCTAAACTTTATCTTTTATCACATCAAATCACTTAGTCAAATATTTTAAATTTACTTATAAAAGAAAAAGCGTTTATCTATTTTTTTCTTTTTTGCTTAGTACTTTTGTTAAACGAAACACATGTTTTTAAACTATTTTTCTATTCTTTAACCATTTTCTAATCTTAATCTATTATAATAAAATCCATATTTTACAAATCCACCTTAATATACGCCTAGTTATCGTGTCACAACAGCAGAGGTGAACAAATAACTTAAACAGTTAAGTAAAAGGGAGATAACAATTCATAGATAAAGATGACTGAGAAAGCCATTATTGTCCTGAAGCAGATGATAACTACATTTCTACCAGAAGTGGCATCACACATGGAATGAGAATGATATACTCCAGTGATCAAAATAAAGGGTTCAGTTTGAAATTCTTAGCACCTGAAGAAGGCCATAGCATACAACAGGTGAAACATTGTAAACATAGCAATAAAGATGAAGACAATAATCTGGACAAAGTAAATTATGTAAAGAAATGATTGTTCAAGAGAAGCTGTTAAGATATTTATGAAAAAATTTGTTTTCTTAATTTACCAGTGAATCAGATAGTAGCTCATGTCTCTTTGTAGATGATGATAAAAGCAGGGAAAACAATGGCAGTTGATATCTTTCAATAAGTTTCATTGTTTTTAATTTTCACACACAATAAACAAATCAGAAACTGAATCAAGATAATTCATTGATGAGAACCTGTAGCCGTAGGGGAGATGGTTAATATTTCTTTGATTCAACCTTGTGTTATACTTAACCGAACTCCCTACAGCTTACAAGTTTTATCATAATCAGAATTATCAGAAGGTTTTCATCATTATCAGAAGGTTGGTTGTCGGCAGGTTGGAATATGTGGAATTGTGTGAGAATAAAATATACATTTTGAATGTTAAAATAGAAATTTATTAAAAGAAATGAATAACAAGAATTCATAGAAATTAATGTTCAATTAGAAAGTTAAGGGTATCAAGAGTTGTAGAAAATGTTCATAGTGGTATTTTTTGAAAGAATATCTGTGTATGTACGTATGTATGTGTTTGTTTGGTAGGAATGTTTTTGGATGGAGAAAAAGAAGTAAAAGAATTCAGTGCTTGAGAAAGGAGAAAGAGAACAAGGTGCAACCTGACCTTATCTCTGGCTCGATTTGAAGTTGAAGTTACATTTTAGTGTTGTCTTTCTCACTGCATCCATCTGACTGACTGTCTTGACTGACTCCAAGGTCATTTATAGTCCTTTTGAATTTAGCACAGGATCACTAACTTCTCAAGTCTTGCAAGTCACTCCCATTGGTCAAAAATCAATTTAACACCTACTTGCAAAATCTGGTTTTGACTTTTTTTTTAAGCGCATGGTCAATCCTTTTTCTATTTGGGAAAAACCAGGATTTCACGCATCATTCTGAATTTTTGTAAAAGTTAAAAAGAAAGTTGATTTTAATTCTTAATTTTCTATCCCACTACAGACCAACAAAGATAACAATGTTTTTTTTTTGTTTGTTTTTTTTTGTATGCAGGTGATTTTTTTCTTTTAATGGCAGTGGAACATCTGAACTATAATTCACACCATACACCCATTGTACTTGAAGTGTATCTTGTGTTCACTTCACGGTGTGTCCCATTTATATAAAAATTATAAATACTAAGATATTAATTGGACATGCAATACTGGACCTTAGAAAATCAAATCCAATGTTGGCTATACATAGTCAAGAAAAGGCGTTAGGATTATGTTTTGGTAGGCAATGTGTTAGAAATTCCAAAATAATTTGGGAACCACTTCCCCATATAATCTAATAACTTTCAAGAAATATTTTGTCCTGCATCTTTTTATTTTGCAAGTGAATGAGATGGTGTTGAAAATGAAAAATGCAGCAATTACTTAAAAGCAGCTGCTGAGAAAATTTATTGATATGTCCAACCAAAATAAGAGTCTCTTTCTCTGATTGGCCATCATGCTATCTAATTATTTGTCACGTGAGTTTATATTTTATACATGCACCCAAGTACTAGGGTTGTATTTTGGTATGCAATGAGGAGGCAACCCAAAACAATTTGTTGATATGTCTTACCAAAATAACAAACCTGATAGTGATGTCTGATGCCCATGATGATATTGATGGACCAGAATGTTTGCTGCTTTTTATGATACCTGGTTTCATCAGTAAAATTCTTTTTATTACTTTTACCAAATATTGTATACAATTATGGGAATAATTTTTTTTTTTTTGTTTGTTCTTTCAGACTTTTACTAATTTTAAAATGGAGCATTCTGTGACATTATCCCGTGGTGGTCTGTCAGGTAAATAATTTTTAAAATAATCGTCAATGTTTGTGCATTAAGTGTTTTTGTACATGTATATTGGATACTCAAGGCAAGGTTAAGTAGTTAGAATGCAATAAGACATGGAAGTTTTCATTTTGAACCAAACCTTTTATTTAGTCAACTGTGATAGTTTAAATAAAGGATTCAGTTTGAAATGCCAATCTATACCAACAGATCATAAAACAGCCAAGATATTACAAATATGAAAACAAAGATGAGGATAACAGTTCAAACAATGTAAATAGTGTAAATAGTTACAATGCCTTATCTCAAAAATATAGGCAGATATTGAATGTGAATATGGCAACAAAGATGTGAACAACAGTTCAAACAATGTAAATAGTGTAAATAGTTACAATACCTCATCTCAAAAATATAGACAGATCTTGAATGTGAATATGACAACAGTTTGAACAATGTAAATAGTTACAATACCTCATCTCAGAAATATAGACAGATCTTGAATAAGACCAGAGTGTACAACATCCAAAATTTCATGAAGATAGCAACAAAGATTTGGACAATCATTCATACCATGTAATTATTGTAAATAGTTACAATACCTCATCTCAAAAATATAGATAAATTTTGAAAAGGGTGACAGCATTCAACAGCCAAAACATTGCGAATATGGCAGCAAAGATGAATACAACAATCTGAACAATGTAAATAATGTAAATAGTTACAATACCTCATCTCAGAAATATTGACAGATCCTGAAGAAGACCACAACATGCAGTGGCTGAAATATTGTGAATATAACAATAAAGATGAGAACAACAATATCACCTATACAGTGGTTTTCCCTACACAGTTGGAATGTGGGTTCAATCTCTGCTGAAGCGCACTAATTATAATGTTTATAATAAAAGGAAGAAATAATGTCAGATAATAAATAACAATTAATAAAGTTCTTGGAAATTTCTTTGTTTCGGTTTTGGATTTTTTTTTTTTTTTTTTTTTTTATAAGCGTTTCACCCCGAGCAAGGCATGTCACTGCCACTACTGTGCAGGGGGCTACGTAGAGTGGAGAAAGGCTGGTTAAATATAGGAAATAACAGAGGGTAGGTGATAGGCGGGTGAGGATACCGAGAATGAGGGTTGGGTAGATGAGAGTGTTGTGAGAATAGTTGGGAGTTAGTGTGATAGGAGGTGTCTATTGACCCTGCATTTAAACACCTGAAGATTGTAGCTGTCGGGAAAGCAGACTTGTACAAAACTAAGGTAAGTAGATATGAAAATTCCATTTTGTGTTTGATTTTGCTTAGTTAATCGACTCGGTCAGGTAAATCAGTATCATAAGGATATATAAGTAGAGTATCATTGATATAACGGAAGTATATTGATTGTTTTGGTAAAACATTCAGGAAAGAACTGGATTTGCAAAATTCTAAGATACATGCCATCACTCCACTGAGAGGCAATCTCACTGGTAATCTAAATTTTTGTTTGTAACAATCATTATTAAATGTAAAGTAGAATTGATTGGTGAGGAGATAGATTTTTATCATTTTAGCTGTTGGTAGACAGAGTTTTATCTTTGATTGTGTTAGATGCTTTTTGAAGAGACTTAGATATTTTTCAACTGGGATGTTGGTGTAGAGTGGATTATTTTTTCATTTCATATTAAATTACTTTTTCGTCTAGTTTCATATTACTGATGGTTGATTCTCATTTCTGGTCGAGTTTTATTCTTAAAACGATCTTTTTAAAATTTTTGTCAATAAATGTCTGCATTGAAGATTTTTTTCATGTTTCAAGAGCTCCTAATGAACACCATCTTTCGTATTCCCCCAGATACAAAAGAGGGAATTCTGTGTTGGAACTGGTTTTGCATTTTGGCATAACCAGTTTTGTTTTGACATGTGAAACCCAGTTTTCATCACATGTAATAGAGCAAGGCAGAAGCAAAAAGTTGTCATTTGTGGGTAAATGACTGTTGCAGGTGATTGAGTCTCAGGTGAAAATTAATGTCTGTTTTCTTAATTACACACTGAAATTTACTATAAACAATGCATGAAAAGTTGATTGTTTTGACATATGAAACCCATTTTTCATCACATGTAACAAAGCAAGGCAGAAGTAAAAGATTGTCATCTGTAGGTAAATAATTGTTGCAGGTAGTGGGAAATTATGATTGGTTCTCAGGTGAAAATTAATGCCTATTTTCTTTATTACACATTGAAATTTACTACAAATAACACATGAAAAACTGATAACCTATTACAGTTGTAGTTTCATACAATTCAGACTTGTTTCTATCTTGGCTTTTTGGCTCATAATTCATAAGGTTGGAATATATATTAACTTTCTAAATGCCTTAATAATTACAGATGTATTTTAACCCAGGCTTCATTCTAACCTTATTTCATTCAAGAGCTTTTTTTTTTACACAAACTATCTTAGTATTACTGTTTTTATGATTTTACTCTTAGTGTTGTATATATACCTTTACATAGTAATGGGATGTTCCTATCCTCTTAAATATGTGGACACTATTGCATTAGAGTAAGGGATAGTGATTATACTGACTAGCAGTTTATCTACTTCATGTAGCATGCAAGTCTTGTACTTGTTGATATACTATTATTCCCAACGTCTGTTTTGATGATTACTCACACAGTAACCCTTTAGGGTTACAACACCTAGCAGGGTAATAAAATCTTTAAGACACAAGAGGGTGAAGGATACTGAAAAATGTTATGGATGGGAAAGGACAATAAAAAGTAACCGAATTCAAGGAGACAATATGATAATTAATAACCATGCAGATTTTTCAAAATTTTAATTGACAGGAAATTAGAAATTTTATTTGACAGGAAAAAAATAAAGCTTGACAAGAGAAGAATACCATAAATAAGAAGTGTGAGAGAAGAAACTATTAGAATAAAACTTACCATTAAACAGTAATTTCAACAGTAAGTTGATGAGACCTAACTGCCAAAATAGTATTGCATTTAAATTCATGAAGTCAAAGTACGAAAGAGGAGAGCTTATAGGAATTATTGCCATGAAAATATTTCTAGAAATGGTACAGAGAATCAATTTTTATGGCAGTGAGAAAGTTGTTGAAGCTGAGATGTTTTAAATCTATTTTTACTGGTCTGTATTATAAATGATCATTGCACTTTAAATGAAACTAATTTCCACTTTGAAACTTGGCCAGTATTTCTAAGCATGCATCTATCATTATGTGCAAAGAATTAGTTTTTTTCAGGAAGTATCAAGAGAGCAATTTTAGTATAAAACAGTTCTAACTAAAGTTGTGTATTTCTTTATTGTCTTTGTGCATTTTGACACCTATTATCTTAATCTAAATTTTTCTCTTTTCGAAATATTTTTTATGTATCTTTTGTTCTCTTCATCAACTTTGTATGTCTTGGAATGTTGAGTATTTCTTTTGCATGTACAGGAAATGGATAGGGAAGAGGAGCTATTAAAAAAAAATTGAAAAAAATAAACAGTCTTTCCTTTTGTGTTATCCACTTATTAACTATTTCTTGTTATTCTTCTTGCAAATGATTTCTGCCTCCAAAATTGAAAAAAACAACTTTTATTGGTACATGGCAAGCAATGAAAATAAGGAATTGATATGAGGCATTACTTGAAAAAAACTTTTTTTCCCCTGATGTCTCACAAGTTAACCAATTTGTACCTAATTTAAAATGGCTTGTCTTCCTGGACAGGGAATTGGAAAAAAATATCTTAAATGTACTTTTCAAAGTTAAAAAAAAAAATTTCTTGAGTCATTTAAGTGCCATATGTGAAATACCTTTGGGCATTCATGTTTCCAAAGAGACATGACTGACTGGATAGAAAATTTTCTAGCAGTAGGTTACCATTGCTTTTTACAGTAGACTAGTTGCAAACCAAGATAATAGAACTCAATCTGTTTTATCATTTAATCTATAGCTGGATGGTGAAGAGACATTATTATTGTTCCCAAGAGTATTTGTGCATAAGTGAATGCAACAAATTAGACTGGAATTTGAACTCAGCTCTCCAATTTCTCATTCCAAGCTGATATACACCGCAATGCACTTTTACTTGGTATAAAAATCAGCTGATGTGTAGGAAGATGTCTTCATTGTTTCTTTTTTTTGACAATGAGGCATTGTTTTTGCCATAGTTTTTCATATTAGATGATTAAATGAAGCCTGCACACAAAGTCTTTCTAGAAAGTATCCAGTAATTCGGAATATCTCAAGAACCGTTTGCACAGTCTTGATATAACTTGGCAATAATAAATTTTGTCTTTTTGTTATCTCTCCTAAACCCTGTTCTGCCATCCTTTTACACAGACTCATTCTTCTTTTTCAATGTGTCATGTCTCTTCAGAACATTGGCAATCATGGCTCTCCACAATTTCCTGTCTTTTGTAGTTCTTAATAAATTTTGTTATTTTGCTATCTCTCCTAAACCCTGTTCTGCCATCTTTTTACACAGACTCATTCTTCTTCTTCTATGTGTCGTGTCTCTTCAGGACATTGACAATAATGGCTTTCCACAATTTCCTGTCTTTTGTAGCTGTTAATTAATTTTGTTTTTCTGTTATCTCTTTTAAGCCCTGTTTCATCTTCCAATTACCAAAGCTCACTAGGAGTGAATTTGTTTGGAAGGTGACTTCTTGATGATAATGGTCTGAAGGAGGTGTTCTCAGGATGTGGCACCTTTGGGAAGTGTCTGAAAACGGTATTATGGGTTGACCCAAGCTTTGTGAGTGAAATGGAGTAGATGGCTCTCTTTGAGGAGCCATTGTTGGCTGTGCTACCTCAAAGTTACAAGTCATCGTGACTGAAGGTTTGAGCATCCTTGCCTTCTTCAGACTGCTATTCTTGCTAGCTAACATATGCTCTCCAAGAAATTGTAACTAAGGTCGACTCAGGATAGTTTCACTATAAACCACAAGTTGGCTCTGTGAGTGTTGATCAAACACAGTTCTACCTGATCAGGCATCTGCAATGGGAATTAGCTTGCTGGCTAATATGTTCTGTGAGTATCAAATTTTCTAAGCCCTTTTTCCTTCTTATGTGCTCTAGAAATTTCAACTATCTCTTCTTTATGTTCAGTTAAATATCCTTTTGTTTCTATTTTCTCTGAAACTTAATCATTGCTCACATGTTCAGTTCATGGTATTCTCAGCATCCTGCTGTAGAGCCACATTTCTGTTGTTTCAAGTCTCTTCATTTGTGAGAAAATTGTCCAGCATTCACTGCCATATGGGACTGATTTTACATAACTGTTTAATACTCTTTGCTTTGTTT
Organism: Ascarosepion bandense; assembly: GCA_037127315.1. Classification (NCBI taxonomy): domain Eukaryota; kingdom Metazoa; phylum Mollusca; class Cephalopoda; order Sepiida; family Sepiidae; genus Ascarosepion; species Ascarosepion bandense. The sequence goes on along the minus strand of JBBBDQ010001603.1, from coordinate 3,270,128 downwards.
CTAATTATTTTTGTCTGTTTCTTAATACTTTGCTTAGCTTTGGAAAGCATGATTTGCCACCCCAATGTACCTTCAGACTTCAATGTCACTCTTTCTATTTTCTGTTAAATCACTCCTCAGATATTTCAATTGTTTTGTTTGTTTGATTTTGATATCACTAATTTGTAAGTTGTGCTGTTCCTATTGCTAATAACCATTCATTCTCTCTTCATGTAATTAGTGTTTAGCCCTTTCTTCTTGCTTTCCTTCTTTAGGAGATCTTTTCAGTTGGTGAGACAAAAAGTTCATTTTAAGAACCAAACTTTAATAACTTGTGTATGCAATGGAAACACATAAAGTTTATTATTCTATTTAAATCTGAATATTTTCAAAATCTTACTGTCAACTTTACTCTATATTTTTAGTTTTTAAAACAAGATCTGCAATTTATTTGCTTGCATTGACAAAGAAACCAACTTCAGAAGTAGAATTTCAATGATTTCTTTTACATGAAGAACTTTAGGATGAAAAGATGTACCGATAAATGCTGCCAATGAAAAAAGCTGCAATTTTAGATAATTTTTTTTTGAAGCAATAAAAATCATATACATAACTTCACAGAAAATATTTTGCATTTCTTTCCTCAATCTGATTTTATATCCTGCTCAACATGCACAGCACTTTCTTTTTTTTAAATTTCTATAAAATATTTTATACACATTTATAAGACTTCAAACGTAGAGTAACATAAGCAAATTTTCAACACCCAAATATTCTCAAATGCAAATTTCTAACCAGTTAAGTTTATTCTCTTTTTTTATGGATTTTTGGAGTACTCATTTTATGGCATGTATCATTCTCTAATACATCTTGAGTACAGATATGGTTTAATCTCATCCGTTTGAAGTATGTGAGATTAGATCTGCTTCAAACCTCACTTAAAAGTAGTAACATCAAAAATTGATATCATTTATAACCCAAATACAAAACAAAAGGGTAGGAAGGAAACGCCTATTAATTACTGGACTTGAGAAACATATTTTCCTGAAAAATTGTTTTAAAAAGAAGATTTTATAAATTTTAGTCAAAAGAGAAAATAATGACATAATCAAGATGCTGACATTCCACACTACTTCAAATAAAAGGTTAGGAAGGAAACCCCCATCAATACTGAAAAGAGCAATAACAGCTACTGGAACTGAGAAACCTATTTTCCTGAAAAATTGTTTTAAAAGAAAGATTTTATAAATTTCAACCAAAAGAGAAAATAATTCCATAATCAAGTCATTATATAGAACATATATATCATGTTCAGCAAAATTATTAAAGATTTTTTCCCCAATTGAATGACGTCCACATCACGCCCTCGCTGATTTCTAGCATAATATCAAAACTTGACCCTCACAAAGTGAGTGGTGGGGATGGAATCCCAATCATAGTCTTGAAGAAATGTGCACCTGAATTCTCTTTTGTCCTTTCTAAGCTCTACAACCTCTGCCTATCTTCTTCCTGCTTTCCTGCCTGTTGGAAGTCTTCTTCTGTGGTTCCAATATTCAAGAACACTGGTGAACCCTCGGACTTCGCAAATTACCGTCCTATCAGCCTTGTTCCGATCTTTGGCAAAGTGTTCGAAGCCATTATCAATGCCGAGGTCATTCAGCATCTCACGGCCCACAGGCTCCTATCGGACAAACAGTATGGCTTCCGCTTCATCAGGTCTACTGCTGATATGCTAACGACCATCACCGAGTATATATACCAGGCTCTCGACAAGAATAGTGAAGCCCGAACTGTCGCCCTGGATATCTCTAAAGCATTTGACAGAGTATGGCATGCCGGCCTTCTACGGAAACTGCAAAGCTACGGCATTACTGGACTTTTGTTGGACTTAATCCAGTCATTCCTCTCCAACTGCACACTGAAGGTGGTTTTAAATGGACATGCCTCCCAGAACTACCCTACAAACACGGGTGTCCCCCAAGGCTCTATCCTAGGTCCTACGCTCTTTCTAATCTACATCAATGATCTCCCCGATGCCATAAGATCACAAGTAGGCATGTACGCCGACAATACCACAGTATACGCTCGCCTCGATCAAAAATCTGATGTTGATGATAAGGTGAACCTCATGGCTGAGCTTGAAAAGGACCTCCAATCCGTCGTGGATTGGGGTAGGAAATGGCTCGTAAAATTCAATTCTTTCAAAACAAAGTTGCTGTCAATTAACCACCACGGACAACCACACCTCCCTCCCATTAGCATGGAACAGGCATGCCTCCCAGAGAGTAAAACACTACGCCTGCTTGGCCTGACACTCTCAGCAGACCTCAAGTGGAATGACTACGTCGAATCCATTGCTAAATTCGCTGCCATGAAAGTTGGCTCTCTGTGCAGGGCCCAGAAATTCTTTTCACCTGAATCTATCCTGCACTTATACAAATCTACCATCAGCCCCTATTTTGAATACTGTTGCCTCATCTGGTCAGGTGCCCCTGCTATTCTCCTCGGGCTTCTTGACAAAATACAGAGAAGAATCTGCAATGTGATTGATACCGATTTAGCTGACCGCCTGCAGTCACTCTCTCACCAGCGTGACGTGGCTTCCCTGTGCCTCTTCTATAAATACTTTCATGGCTTCTGCTCTGATGAACTTAAATTACTAGTGCCCTCTAGGTGTGAGTTTGCACGAGATACTAGATTGGCAACTAGGTCCCACCCTTTTACAGTGAAACCGATGAAATGTAACCGCAATTTCTACTCCAACAGCTTCTTTTCTCGCACTTCCCACCTGTAGAATTCCCTACCGCATGCTTACTTCCCCGACGGCTATAACCTCCAGGAGTTTAAATGTAAGGTCAATAGACACCTCTCCTAACACACTAACCCTCCCATTTTCTCCAACTCTCCCCCCTATGTACATCCTAACTTGTCTATCGCCCTGTGTAACCCCCTGTGCTATAGTGGCAATGGAATGCCTTTCTTGGAGTGACATGATTAAAAAAAAAATATGAATCATGTAGAAATTGACTAAAATGGTATTAAGAGGTGAACCCATAGTTATACCATCAGTTTGTGCATAAATGTTAGAAAAATGGTCAAAGAAAGAGGTTCAAGTTCTGCAAGATAGAAAAAGGTTTTTTTAGAATTGTTGGTCTAATATTAGGATTTGGGAAAAGAAGAATGCTTTATACTATTTACATTTGCTCATACTGTTTTCCTCATTTTTAGTGTCATATTCACAACATTTCAGACATTGTACACTTCAAACATCCTCAGGTGATATATGTTGGAGTTTTTGACCATACACTTTATTTAGTCCATGTCGTAGATTGTTCTAATTTGCATCCCATGCTTTTTTTTAGATATATCAGTTTAAGTATAATTTACTTTACTAACACAATTCTCCAAGTGAATATGAAATTAAAGATGTAGACAACTGTAAAAACAATGTAACTAGTGTAAATAGTTACAATACATCATCTTTGAAAAATAGACAGATGTAAAAAAAATGCTTGTATACAACTTGAATTACTATGGTTATAGTTTTTTGACTTGCATATTTTCAATGTGCAAGAAGACTAGGATCACATTTATAGGTTTAGACACACACACAATTATAGTTAACAGAAACAATTATAATAATAAAATAGTAATAATAAATAAATATACAAAAATAAAAATCCCATTCCCCTGACAAGATTTGAACTTCTATAACCTATCCTGATTTTAAGAAAGCATCATAAACCAGGTATAAAATTCAACCCATGACAAGATTTGAACTCCTTTAAACTATCCTGATTTTAAGAAAGCATCATGAAGCAGGTATAAAATTCAGCTTCTGACAAGATTTCAACTCTTATAACCTATCCTGATTTTAAGAAAGCATCATGAACCAGGTATAAAATTCAGCCCCTGACAAGATTTGAACTCCTATAACCTGTTTTGATTTTAAGAAAGCATTATAAACCAGGTATAAAATGCAACTCCTGAAAAGATATAAACTCATATAAGAAAGCATCACAAACCTTCTCATTTGAAAGAACTTTTTTTTTTATATATTACTTTTGTCTTTGTTTGCTGTTCTGCCATCCCCACTATCCCTCATGTCTTGGACTGACCACTTTGCCGCTTTTACCAGCTCATTATATTGGAATGTAAATTTTTTTCCCATATAACGCAATTGGTCACCAAATCAACTGCACAAAAGAAGTAAATATTTTTTGAAGATTCAAATAAACTTATTTTACTTGCTCGTGTTTCTTACTAATTTGAGCTCATTTGGATGTTTTCTTTGTTTTTGTTTTCTCTCTCTCTCAGAGGTATTGCTCTGCCAGTTGGCATCCTTTATTGAATTAGTAATGGATTTCCTAACTTTTATGAAGTTAGTCAGTTAAGTGCTATACGTGAAACACACTTGGGCAATCATGTCTCAAAAGAGACATGACTGACTGGGCAGAAGATTATCTTGCAGTAGGTTACCATGACTTTATACGGTAGACTGGTTGCCAACCACAGTTATAGAACCTAATCTGTTCTATTATTTAACCCATAGCTGGAGGAAATAGACAGATTAATACCTTTCCCAAGGGTATTTGGACATAAGTGAATGCAATGGATTCAACTGGAATTCAAACTCGGCTTCCTGATTTCTCGTTCCGAGTCAATATCCACTGCATCATAATGCAGAAAATTAATAAATTCCAATTTAATTTTTCTAAATAGGAGTAGATAGACTTCCCTCATGCCCAGTTTATATTTATCCCTCTTTGCTTGAACTTGAGTAGGGGCTCATCCTTTGTTTCCTGTTTAGGAAGAGGTTCCTAGTTCTTTTACTCTCCTTAAGCCTTAATAGTGGTGCTTTCACAAGTTGTTTGTGATGTGTATAGATGGTGGCAATATCTCTTCATACTAATGCAGCCAGTTTGGCAACTTTCTGGTTGCTGCTTTTGACTGCTAGGGAGGCTGCTCTGATCAAAAGTTACATAATAAGGGTTCTTGCAGTTCTTTATGGCACATGGATGGATGTCTCTAGAAGCACCTCTAGGAGCAATCCTGAGGACACACTATGCTGCAGTCTGTGCCAGTTCCCTTCCCACATTTTGCATTTGACAACCAACTACTACTGCTACTGTAGATCTCTTATTACCTAAATTCACCTTATGACCATAAACAATCAAACAAATAAAATTAATAAATAAAAAAATAAAATTAAACAAGCCAAACAAAAAACACCTAAATCCCTCAACATTTACAATGTGAAATTGTTTCTCTACAAAATATCCTTAGATATTCTAGCTCTCCATAAAATTAACCTTAACTCTACAATTTTCTCTTCTGATTTTTCAATTCCTTCTTTAGGAAGACTCTAATGTCCACATGCATTGCCTCAAAGTTTATGTCAGTAAACATCTACCACTGGCTTGGGAGATCTCTCTTGAATCTCCAATCTACTCTTATGTGTGTTTCTGTCTCTCTCTACTAAACTCGGCTATTTTTCTTTCTCTATTGCTCCTCTTCCTCTCCTGAGTGTTGCATGCTAGATAATATTTCTGGCAATATATATATATATATAATGCTAGATAGTATTTCTGGCAAAGTTGACAAGGCCATTTCATCTGTTAATATATTTGTGTTCGGTGACTTTGAAAATCACTCTGTCACTAATCTTGCTGGTATCTAAACCCTGAATGTCTCTCATGCAAGTGGTGGATTCTCCTGTGAATTTCCTCAGTAAGTTTAATGAACACACTTCTTTTCTAGATCACTTCTTTACTTCTATCCCTGACTCTTGCCATGCCATGCAGCTCTGTCCTCTTGGCAACTCTGATCATGCTGTGGTGTCTGTAAATATCTCTTCCTCCTCCCCCTCTATCCAGAAACCTCCTACCAACAGAATATCTTACTGTTATCAATGAGCAAACTGGGACTTATTTTGTGATTTCTGTCACAATATCCCTTGAAACAAAGTGTTTAGTCTCCCTGTTCAAGACTGTACCTCAGAGGTCTCTTGGGTAAAAGATGACATTGATGCTTTTATTCCAACAAGAAAATTCTGACTGAAACCTCATTAATTCCTTATTTCTCTTCTGCTCAGCTGGTTCAGCTGCTATTGTCTACAGGAATCACTTTCTTCTGGCTATACCAGAGCAATACATCTGATTTCATAGGCGTTTTTTTTGTCTCAGCTCATAATGAATGCAAGCATGTCCTAAATGATGCTAACTTAGTGGTTTGCTGATAGAATGTATAACATCAAGCAATGTCACTTCCAATGATTACTGGTGAGTCTGCAAGAGTGTGCTGAACAACACTCAATCCTTTCTCTATTCAACAATTTTTACATCCATGGCAGACAAGATTGAATATTTTGCTTGCAAATTTTTTTGCAGGTCAGCACTTCACCCATTTGGAGTACCCATACCCAATTTTCTTTATAGAACAGAAGCCCAACAAAGTTTTGTTTGCATAATGACATCTCTGGTCTCAGACATCTTTTCTGAAGTAGACTCTCGTAAGGCAAGCAGAGGTGATAGGATTGCAGTTCCGAAGTTGGCTTCTGTCCTCTTCAAACTCTGTAACTATTGCCTCCCTGCTTCCTGCTTTCCAACTTGTTGGAAATCTTCATCTGTCATTCCTGTTTTAAAACATTCTGAGGAACCCTCTGATCTCTCTAAACATCACCATATTAGCCTCTTACCACTCTTTGGCAAAGTGTTCAAGGCTCTTGAAGTAGTTAAGCATCTCACCTCTTGCAACCTATTCTCTGACAAGCAATATGACTTCTATTTTATCAGCTCTAGTGCATATGCTATACCAGGCTCTTGATAAGAATGGTGAAGCTTGAGCTGTTGCTCTAGATATCTCAAAACTTTTTGACAGTGTTTGGCATGCTGGCCTTCTATGAAAACTACAGAACTATGGTATTTATGGATGATTGTTTGATTTAATCCAAGCCATCCTATCAACTCTTGAAATGAAGGTTGTTTAAATGGCAAGCTTCCAGATCCTTTCACATAAATGCAGGTGTCCTCCAAGTCATGTTCTTAAATATTCTTGTCAGATTGAGACATTTATATGGATATCATGCACAACATCACACCATTCAGATATATCAAAACTGTCAGCTGTATACATCCGCTTTCTAAGATTGATGATTAAAAATTATTTGAGCCTGTGAGGCCCGTGGGTCTTAACAGAAACTGATCTTTTTCAACACTTGTGGACTGGTGCTACAGAAATTAGTCAGCCAGTTAAGTGCCATACGTGATACACGCTTGGGCGATCATGTCTCGAAAGAGACATGACTGGGCAAAAGATTATCCCGCAGTAGGTTGCCATTGCTTTCTGTGGTAGATTGGTTGCCAGCCAAGGCTATAGAACGCAATCTGTCGTGTTATTTAACCCATAACTGGAAGGAAGAGACGGATTAATACCTTTCCCAAGGGTATTTGCGCATAAGTGAATGCAATGAATTCAACTGGAATTTGAACTCGGCTCCCCGATTTCTCATTCCGAGCCAATATCCACTGTACCACAATGTGCATACAGAAATTAGTATTAATATTTTTATTCTTGGTCCTATGCTGTTTCTGATCTTTATTAATGATCTTCTTGATGCCATCAACTTACAAGTAGGCATCAATACAGATAATATGATCACTTACTTAGTAAATGGCAACCTAGTATGAGTAAATCTTCTGCCCAGTCAGTCGTCTCTTTCAAGATATGACCGCCTAAGCACGTATCTCATATGGCACTTACCTGATTGCGGTGACAAAACAAGAACTATAAAAATTATTTTTTAGTCAAGCTTATGCAAATGGATGTGCCTTGTGGTGCAGTGGATATTGGCTTGAAACGCAAAATCGGGGAGCCAAGTTCAAATTCCAGTTGAATTCCTTGCATTCACTTTCGTGCAAAGACCCTTGAGAAAGATACTTATCTGTCACTTCCCTCCAGTTATGGGTTAAAAAGCAGGACAGATTGGGTTCTATAGCCTTGGTTGGCAACCTACTGTGAGATAATCTTCTGCCCAGTCAGTCATGTTTCTTTCGAGACATGATAGCCCAAGCGTGTATCATGTACGGCACTTAACTGACTGACTATGTAAATGGATAGCAGAAAAGGGACTGAGAGGGAGAGTTAAAAAGAACAAATTTTACTAAGAGCTATAGAGAATTAGATGTTGGGGAGAGTCGTGATCCGCCATGTAATATGTGATAGAAATTTCTACTAGTTTAAAATATTGATGTCTTGTTACGGAATTACTTTTCCTTTTTTTGTTTTTATTTTTTAATGTAACTTGCAACATGAATTTGGCATGCCGCCATCTTTGTAGATTTTTCATCACAATCCTTACATCATTCGATGAAGCAGCAAAAACAATATAAGTGTTATTTCGTTATTTTTTCTCTTCTGCTGCTGTTACCATTCTCTTTCATTTTGATTGTTCTACCCCACCCCACCCCGCCATATTTCCCTCATTCTTTTATTTTCTTTAATGGCTTTGTTGAAATCAAAATGACCATGAACTGGGCAAAGCCAAAGTTCGTAGAAAATATTAAATATAAAGCAGAACATTTGGAAACGTTTCAGGAATTTGATGAAATAAAGAATAAAAGTATACCAATTAGAAGCATAATCCTAACAAAAAAGAAATCCATTTTTTAATCCTAATTTTATTACAGCTGATAAGGTAAGAGTCTTTAGATTGGTGTAGCAACTTACCTAAGAGAAGAAAATCTCTGATATAAAATCCTCTACGCCTACTCTGTGTTGAATAGGGTAGGCTGAACTCTGTAACCGTGGTAGGTAATCTTCTTAGAGTTGGTGTCTCTATAAAAAAACATTGAGTTTTCTGTCTCATAAGCTGGTTGATGTCAATAAGGACATACCCGCTCCAGTATTTTATGATGGTTCAATTAGAGAGCCATCAAGAAAACCTTGTCTAACCCATGCTAGCATGGAAACGGGCATTAAACAATGATGATAATGATGCTGATTTCAGTAATGAATTCTCAAGTAATAATATTAAGAATTTGAAATAAAAGATCTTATGGTGATTGCATAACCTTTTGCTACTTGAACTTTTCATTAGCAAAAGACATTACAATACAAAATAAAATCTTCTGAAGCCATCTTCAACATAATTAATATTTCTTGTTTAAAATTAGACATGAAAAAAAATTGTGCTTAATTCTTAAGGTCTACTGTCAGCTAATATTTTACAATTTTCTATTTTTAATAGTATTAACTTTCATTATTCTTATATCATGAGTAAGAATAAATAACTCAACAACAGGAATAGGTTAATTGTTGTATTCCGTGAAAATAGTATTTACAAAGGTTATTAGTATCCAATACAAGAATAAAGGTTAATCGTCTCAACCGTCGCAAGACATAGTATGAGCAATGGGTACTTCCGGGTCGTCACCGGAAGTCTATGACTGACTTGTCGATCGGCTGCTCGGCACACTCTCCTACGTAGATGCCACCATTACTTTACATAGTAATGGAATAGTCCATTCTAGCCAAATAGGCGCGGGTGTCCCAACAATTATAATATTCTTTTATGTGCCATGACCCTTAATGATATGGGCAATCATCGTCTTCCACAACTTCCTTTGTAGCTCATAGTAATATTTGTTTTTTTTGTTTTTTTTCCGAAACCCAAACTCAAATCATGTTCTTAAATATCCTTGTCAGATTGAGACATTTATACACGATACCATTCTATTCAGATATATCAAAACTGTCAGCTGTATACATCTACTTTCTATGATTAAAAATGGTTTTGATCTGGTGAGGCCTCCTGTGGGTTTTAATAGAGACCAACCTTCTTTGACACTTGTGGACAACTGCTGCAGAATTACACACAAAGAACTGTACCAAATAATAGAAACCACAATACTTGAAGACTTTCAACAACATCAACAACTAAAACTGATATAACTTGAGAAAATTATGGCATAATCAAGATGTTAGCATTCAACATGATTTTAAGCAAAAAGTTAGGAAGGAAACCTCCATCAATCTTGGAAAGAGTATCAACAGCTACTGAACTTGAGAGAATGTAGCAATATGAGTTAGCTGAGATCTTGTCAAATTGAAAACAGCAGGACCTGTTGAAAAAAATTGATACTGAACATTTACTATCATCTAAAGTTTATTAGTAAGTGATGTCAACTTCAAAGTGCAGAGCAAGAGGCTCAGACAGAGGGAAAGTCATAGAAAGAAGATTTTTTTTTTTAATCATGTCACCCCAAGCAAGGCATTCCACTGCCACTATAGCGCAGGGGGTTACATAGAGGGATTGGGTATGGGAAATGTCAGAAGGAGGGTGATAGACGACTTAGGATGTACACAGGGAGAGAATTAGAGAGAGTGGGTGTGAGTTAGTGTGTTAGGAGGTGTCTATTAACCCTACATTTAAACTCCTGGAGGTTATAGTCATCAGGGAAGCAAGCATGCGGTAGGGAATTCCACAGTCGGGAAGTGCGAGAAAAAAAGCTGTTGGAGTAGAAATTGCGGTTACATTTCATCGGTTTCACTGTAAAAGGGTGGGACCTAGTTGCCAATCTAGTATCTCGTACAAATTCACATTTAGGGGGCACCAGTGATTTAAGTTCGTCAGAGCAGAAGCCATGATAGTATTTATAGAAGAGGCACAGGGATGCCACGTCACGCCGGTGAGAGAGATACTGCAGGTGGTCAGCCAAGTCGGTATCAATCACATTACAGATTCTTCGCTGTATTTTGTCAAGAACCCCGAGGAGAATATAAGGGGCATCCGACCAGATGTGGCAGCAGTACTCAATACACGGGCGGATGGTGGATTTATATAATTGCAGGATAGATTCAGGCAGAAAGAATTTCCGGGCCCTGCACAGAGAGCCGACTTTCATAGCTGCGGATTTAGCTATGGATTCGACAAATTGCTTTTTTAAATGAAGATAAAAAAGACAAAGAAAACTAACAATCCAATGAAAAGAGGCACTGAAGGGCTAAAGCAGGCCTCGCAGTAGGAACAGGAAAGACTGCTTCTGAATTTGCATCTCTTGTGCATCATCTTTAATTGGTCCGTTTATAGTTGTTGTTTCATGAAATGAAGAGATACACAGAGAAAGTAGATAAACTACTTTATTAACAGAGTGGTGCAACCAAAATGTACATACAATATTTACAGTCTCTCCCATTAGTCGGTGTTACTATCCGGTTCGTGATGATGACAAAACCCCCATGCTAAGTGAACAGTGTCTTTTATACATCCTGGCAACCGGATGTCCCATGTTAGGAGCCACAACACAACAATAGTATTAGGTTACAATCTAAGAATAAAATCTGGTTTCTGGTAGAAATTGTTTTGTTTTTCACTCAGTCTGTCTGAAGGGTAATCTTAAAGCCACAAGTGTTTTCCGAGAAGAAACAGAACCCTGTCATCAATCCTGGAGTCTGGTCAGAGCTGCAACAAAACAAAAATTATTTTTCTGAAAAATTGTTTTAAGAATAAAGATTTTACAAATTTCAACCAACAGTAGTATTAGTTGCTCAGTCAATGAATGTCAAATGTTTCCTTATCAGGAAACAGCTAATGTTAACATTCTTGATTATGTCCTGAATTATGTCCTGTCTTTTTTAATCTACCAATGCAAGATATGTCATTTTCACAAGAAAAGAAAATACGATTCATGACATTCAAGTCTGTTTTACTTTTTATCTCTAAATCTTTCTTTGTCCTATTTTTGTTTTCTTTGTTTTTTTGTCTGTAGCTTTTTTCACTTAACCTCCATCTTGAACTTTTTTTTTTTTTTTTATAAGCGTTTCACCCCTAGCAAGGCATGTCACTGCCACTACTGTGCAGGGGGCTACATAGAGTGGAGAAAGGCTGATTAAATATAGGAAATAACAGAGGGTGGGTGATAGGCGGGTGAGGATACCGAGAATGAGGGTTGGGTAGATGAGAGTGTTGTGAGAATAGTTGGGAGTTAGTGTGATAGGAGGTGTCTATTGACCCTACATTTAAACACCTGGAGATTGTAACTGTTGGGAAAGCAGACTTGTGGAAGGGAGTTCCATAGGCGGGAAGCGCGAGAAAAGAAGCTGTTGGACTAGAATTTACGGTTACATCTTATTTGTTTAACTGTAAAAGGGTGGGACCTAGTTGCTAATCTAGTATCTCGTGTAAATTCGTGCTTAGGCGGCACCAGTGATCTAAGCTCATCGGAGCAGAAGCCATGAAAGTACTTGCAGAAGAGGCACAGGGAAGCTACATCACGCCGGTGTGAGAGCAGCTGCAGCCGGTCTGTCAAGTCAGTATCAACCACGTTACAGATCCTCCTTTGTATTTTGTCAAGAAGCCCAAGGAGAGCAGCAGGAGCACCCGACCAGATATGGCAGCAATATTCAATACACGGGCGGATGGTAGATTTGTATATGTGCAGAATAGTTTCAGGTGGGAAAAATTTCCGGGCCCTGCACAGGGAGCCCACTTTCATAGCAGCAGAATCCCCATTACATTTTTCTCCTGTTTTTTCAAATTCTGTTAGAAAATATTATTGACTGAAGGTGAGGGTTTATCTACTGTGAAAAGATTGTAAGTATTTGTTCGGAAAGTTTTACAAATATTAGATATCCTTTATCCAAAATCTTAAAACCTTGAAAATCCACAAATTTTTCTTGTACTGAGATGACTTGCCACAAATGGACAATTTCAGAAAGTTTCCTAGGTGATGTGCAGCTGTTGTAAATAATCTTGGTCAGGGGTTCCCCAGCCTAGCTATGTAGCCGATGTTAGCACCGGTTTTTTGTCAGCAATTGTCATCACGACACCTTCATTCAAGGAATACTTACCAGTTGTTTTGTGTGCAGTCAGGATATTATTCAAAATGTCAAAAAGTCCTGCATTTATATATTTTTTGTAAGTAGTTTTTTATATATTTGTTGTAAGTGATCATACTTTTTTTTTGTATATGTACAGAAAATAGAAAACATTATTTTTTATGTGAAATCTTAATTTCACTGCTTAAAAATCCATGTGAGCATCACATGACTAGCATCTTTATCTGTATGTACATAAAATTTATTAAATTTTATATCAAAGTACTTTCAGGGTATATGTTATTTGTATCAAACTTCTTTCAGGGTATATGTTATTAATATCAAATTACTTATAGGGTAGATGTTATTAATATCAAACTTCTTTCAGGGTATATGTTATTAATATCAAACTTTTTTCAGGGTATATGTTATTTATGTCGAACTATATTCAGGGTATATGTTATTAATATCAAACTACTTTCAGGGTATATGTTATTTATATCAAACTACTTTCATGGTATATGTTATATCAAACTACTTTCAGGGTATATGTTATTTATATCAAACTACTTTCAGGGTATATGTTATTAATATTAAATTACTTTCAGGGTATATATTATTTATATCAAACTACTTTCAGGGTATATATTATTTATATCAAACTACTTTCAGGGTATATGTTATTTATATCAAACTACTTTCAGGGTATATGTTATTTATATCGACCTACTTTCAAGGTATATCTTATTTCTATAAAACTACTTTCATGGTGTATGTATATGCTGTGTTATGAACTGTAAAGGGTAATTTTGTCTATGCTTGGGTTCCAGTCTCAAGTTGCTCCATTTTATAGATGCTATTTACAAATTGAATAGTCTGACTTCATTTCTGTGATGAGATACTGTCATTATTTACATCATTTACATTGCTCTGATTGTTGTCATCATCTTTGTTGCCATATTCACAATGTTTCAACCATTGTCCACTCCAACCTTTTTCAGGTGATTGGAATTTTGAAATAAAGGGTTCAGATCAAAATTCCAATCACCTAAAGAAGGTCGGAGTGTACAATGGCCAAAACATTGTGAATATGGCAACAAAGATGATGACAATAATCTGAACAATGTAAATGATGTAAATAGCCTGCATTCAAAAATTTGAAAAAGTTTGAAAATTGAAGCACTTCCAGTTCTTAGAATTTTGGTAAAATATTCTCATCTCATACTGTCTTATTCCTTTTGGTATCTGAGGCAGATGCTTTTTCCGGCCTCGACAGCTTGTTTAATGTGCAGATCTGTTTGAGTTCACCAAGTCCACTTTTCAGGCTTCATGCTTTTTTTTGATAGCTCAACTAGTCTAAGAACGGCCAAGGCCACACAGAAGCTGTCAGGTTTTTATTTGTGTTGCCTTTACTTATATTTTTATAGACCTGTCAGAATTCAACTGTCCTGCTATTTACCCATAGCTGAGTACAATGTCATCTTCTTTTACTTGTCATGTTTTCTCAGGACATAAGCAATCACTGATCTCTACATGTGGTTTTACAAAAGGAGACCAAGAATACCATAAACTGAGCAATTGACAAATGTCGAAGTGTTGAAGAGGATGAAAATGAGCAAACTCATACTTAATATAAGGAAGAGACAGATGAGGTTTCTGGGACATGTAATGAGAAAGGAGGACCAGGAGAATTTAATACTCACAAGACGGATAGAGGGAAAGAGAGACAGTGGAAAGCAGTGCAAGACCTACTGATAGGCCTGAGCAAATGGATGGCAGATCAGGATTTGAGAGAGATACCAAGAGGAAGAATGTTGAGAGCGACAAGAGACAGAGCCAAGTGGAAGTCTATGATCGCCTACATCCTGAAGGGACATGGCACATGAAGAAAAAGTTCTCTACAACTTACTTTTTTTTGCTCTAAACTAATTTCGTACCATTTACCATGCTTTTTGGCTATGTTTTGCCATCAGTTCACACAAGACATACAACCACATCATGTTGAAACACCAGTTCATATATGATCACTGAAGTTAAGCAACATTGAGCCTGGTCAGTACCAAGATGGGTGACCTCTTAGAAATACCAAGTGTTGTAAGCTTGGTTGTGTGGGTGGTGTTATGGATGTAGGCTTGAAATGAGAAATCAGAGAGCAGAGTTCAAATTCCAGTTGAATTTATTATATTCACTTACATGCAAAATACCCTTAGGAAAGATAAAAATCCATCTCTTCTTCTCCCCCTTAGATATGGGTTAATTAGTAAGAATTGTGTCACTAAAACCATTATTATCTCCAAAAGTAAAATTGGTAACAAAATATTTAGATTTTGGCATAAATAATTCATAGAGGTTGATATGCCACCAAACAACCCCCCCCCCCCCGCAAAAAAAACAATTCACACAAACTTATTCAATAGGTTACTTGTTATTTCTCTTCTTTTTTGGTTTTTACTTTGTCCTGTGAGTATTGAATTCTCCGAGTCTTCTTTCCTCATTATGTATTTCAGAAAATTCAGCTGTCAACATAAGTTACATTTTAGTTCTTATTTTCCTTAAGAATTTCTTCATAGGAAAACTGCATTATTAGAAGTGGATTCATGCCTTTCATGTCAGTAATAGTGCTAAGTGGGCATAAACAGCTTAAGCTGGAATTTGACCTCTGGTCCCTGATTTTACTTTTTATGTTAATAACTATTATGCCACCCTTTGCCTCCTGCGAGAATGTAACTAAAAAGAATTTTGTCGTATAAAAAAAATGTTGGTTTGCAGCAGGAAAAAAATCATAAATTCAAATATGTTCATAGTAAAATCGATTAATCATATGGATTCTAAAGTTTTCACACAAAAACATTACATTCAGTCAATCCAGATTAGAGAGTGAACTACCATTATACCAGAAATAAATTCAACTGTGGTTGGAACAGGATTTTTTTCTCTCTTAGAAAAAGAATCAAACTTATTTTTATATCATTACAAGCAGAACATTGTTTTTCAGTCGTTTATTGTTTGTCATAAATTGCATCAGTTGAGATTTCTTTGGTTGCCATTTAACTTTTTTCTTTGTTCAGTCTTGAGACAGCATCTTCATTCTGGAGCTCAAAGTATTTTATTTGGTTAAGTTTTTTTTTTAAAATTGTATATTTGAAGTCAGTGAAGAACTTTCATTTTTCTCGTCCCTATTCCATCAAAAATATTCATTTGTTCTTCTCCAAAGAACCGCACAAGTGCAGATGCTAACTGCTCACCTACGTCAATGGAAGAAAAATAAAAGTAGAAGTGGCACTTAGAGTCTGGATGACTGCCGCATCTGCAGTCAGTAACGCTTGTAACAGGTTAGGAAAACTTTCCCAAAGTTTTGCTTTGTTAATTTTTGTCTAATCTATTTTGCTGGTTAATAGTAATTTTAGCACTGATGAATTATTAAATTTTTGGTAACTTCTCTAAAAAAATTGGATGCCATGAATTAATGAGTTAAATATTTTCAGCTTCGTAGCTGAGTAGGAGTTAATTAAACCAAAGAAGATATAAAATTTCTATGGTATAGAACAGGTTGCGATAATAAATGAGTAAAGGACATGTTTTATTAACTATACCACCATTTTATTTTTGTTGTTGACTCAATAAGGTTATATCTTTTGTTATATGTGAATGATTATCATTTATGTCCTTTCTGTATTCAGTGTCTTTGATATGTTTCTTGTATAAATCATAATGGATTCATGTTAGTCAGTTAAGTGTCATATGTGATACACGCTTGGGCGATCATGTTTCGAAAGAGACATGACTGACTGGGCAGAAGATTATCCCGCAGTAGGTTGCCATTGCTTTCTGTGGTAGACCGGTTGCCGACCAAGGCTATAAAACTCAATCTGTTCTGTTATTTAACCCATAACTGGAAGAAAGAGACAGATTAATACCTTTCCCAAGGGTATTTGCGCGTAAGTGAATGCAAGGAATTCAACTGGAATTTGAACTCGGCTCCCTGATTTCTCATTCCAAGCCGATATCCACTGTACCACAATGCACATTCGTTGTGGATTCATGTAAATATTAATTATTATATGCGTAATGCTGTGTTCAGGTTATAAAGAGTTTTTTTCTGCGTATATTTATGTAAATGTAGTATATTTGTTCGTTCATGTGTGTGTCAAGTGTAATGTAGTATCAGGTTTTTGTTTGTTTTATTTTATATTATGTTCCAGGTATTTGAGTGTGTGGATTGTACGACTGAATTCATTTCTTGGTTTTATTTTTTAAATTATTATTTTTAGAAAATCTTGGTAAAAATAAATTTTCTTCCCTCTCTTACCCCCCACTCCCATCTACATTTAAATCCATGAAATTTTAAGAAATTAAATTTTGTATAGAAAATTTGTTTGATTATTTAAACACAAGACTCCTTATCATCTATTTTTTTTTTCAAACAGTTGGACATTTTACTAAAAATCTGCTCTGAATAGTAAAATAAAAAATGAAATAAATTTATGACATTATAGTACAGACAAGTTTGAGATCATAAATGAGTAAAGGCCATGTTTTACGAACTATACCACCATTTTATTTTTGTTGTTGACTCAATAAGGTTATATCTTTTGTTATATATGAATGTTCATTATTATTTTATGTATTCCAGTGTTCAGGTTATAAAGATATTTTCTTCTGAGCATATGTACACTACTGGCCATAATTATTGGGCCACCCCAGTTTTTTTTAAAAGAAATTATGTATTTCATATTATTTTTAGTATTTATTGCCAAATGAAAATAGTGTTTTTTTTTTTGTTATTATTACTTTGCAAAATTTTACAAGGCAAGGAAGCAAAGACAAACTCGTCTGAATCACCATAAATTTTCTTTATTCTTTCATTAATGAAACTGCAATATAGGTAATTATTAAATATTTATAAATTCATTTGATGCATATGTTATTGTATAGTATAAACAAAAGAACCTTTCTATTTTCATTTACAATTATTCACTTGGCAATAGATACAAAAAAATAATCTGAAATACATCATTTTTTTCAAACACTGGGGTTACCTAATAATTATGGCGGGTAGTGTATATTCGTGTACATATAGCATTTGTTCATCTACATGTATGTCATTTGGAATGTATTATCGGGTTGCTGTTTGTGCTATGTTATATTCTCTTCTGGGTATCTGAATATGTGGATTGTACTCCTGTATTCATTCCTTGGATTTTTGCATGTTCTCTTTGTGAATATTATTTAAGTACATCTTTGCTTTGCCCAGAGTTAGTCTTCTTTTTGGCTAGCTAGTGTGTTGATGGAATCTCTGACAGCATGCCTTAATCACCACAAATCTAGTGAGCAAACTGGGACCAACTAAAGAGGTGATGCACAAGTTCACTGTTCTTTTTATATTTTCTTAGCACCTACACATTTTTAATTGGATTTTGGTGGGAGCGTTAATCATTGGTTGATTTTTGCATGCTGCCACTTGACCACATCAAGGTTAATATCTAGGTTACCAGAAATATAGAAAAATAAAAGAGGGAAAAGATGGATGTGTTGAGAGAGAAAGTATTTCTCTATTAGTAAAGAGGAAAAGGTATATTTCAATACACTTTTACGACTACCTATCAACTCACCACACTTCCATCACATATCAGAAGGTTGTATGTTCAAATCATGTCTGGGTTATGAAACTATTGTTATTATGTTAGGGGTCATTTTTTGAAGTTGAAATGTGTTGTGTGTTGACAAACAAAAACTAAAAGTGTTGCTTGGTTGGGAGGCTTTTGGAAAAGTTTATAACATCATGCAAAGTCCCAATTCCACACTCAAAATCAAGAAAACGTTCTATAAATATGTCCTGCTGATGATTATTTATTCTGATTTAAATTATACATATCTTTTTAACTTACTTTTTCAGTCAAACTGCCTTATTTCTCACATGTTCTCTTCATGGTATTCTCAGCATCCTGCTGTAGAACTACATGTGTGTTGCTTCACCATTACTAGTCTCTGTTGTAGCACAGTATATATACATTTTTTTAAATAATTTCTCCCCAAGCAAGGCATGACCACCACTAGTTCACAAGTCAGAGAAAAAAGTTGGTACAGGTTTGTCAAAGAAAGGATAAAAGATGAATGGGATTCAAGAAGATAGAACATGACAAATGACATGACATTTGTTTCCTTGCTTTCCTGATAGCTACAATTTAAATAAGGGATTTCCATTAGTGGAAGGTGCAAGAAAAGAAACTATTGGAGTAGAAGTAGCAGTTACATGTAACTATTTCAATGATAAAAGAGTGGGACCTAAATGCCAATCTAGTAGCATGGTTAAGATTGTCTGATTGTTTTGATTTATGGATTATAAACATTCTTTCAGGTTATTTCAAGCCAGAAAATATTTCTGTACTGTAGAGAATTTTGTGGAGATGATAATGATTTACTGATAGGTGACCTACTAATTAACCCATAACTGGGGCTATATATATATATATATATATATATATATATATATATATGTATGTATGTGTGTGCGTGTGTGTGTATATATATATATAATTAAATTTGTTATACAATTAAAAATTAAAAATACATTGCAACATGGAAATTTCTATGTTTCGAGATTTCTATCTCATCATCAGGCAATGTTAGATGTTAGTTGTGAAAATGATTTTAAGTTTTTTATACTTGTGTATGTGTGTATTCTAATTCAATATTTCCCAACATTGGTGCGAGTAACCCTTTGTGATCTCTGTTATGTTGAAAGGTGTCGCTGGGTGTTCTTATTTCATTTAGCGGGAGGGGGTGAACATATTCGGTGGGGTAGTTGACATTCATCGATTTTTTTTTTTAATTTTCATAAATTATTCAATATTAATTACAAAAAGTATTTTCTGAAAGATATTTAAAGCCATGGAAACTATCAAACTTTTCTTTGTTGCTTTTTTCAACTTTCTATATTCTGAATGTGCTTTCAAAACTATTACACGGCTTCTTACTAAAAAAAGAAACTAACTGCAAAGTACAAAGCAAGGAGATTTTCTAAGCATCATGGAACCTAGAGTAAGATTCTTAGCCAGTATGCACTAAAATAAAATTATAACATTTAAAATATTGAAATAAGCTATTAAATGAACATCGAGTAAGAGCCTTAGCCAGTAAGCACCAAAGTTAACCACTGCATTGAAAACATTGAGATAAGCTATCAAATGAACCTAGAGTAAGAGCCTTAGCCAGTAAGCACCAAAGTCAACCACTGCATTGAAAACATTGAGATAAACTATCAAATGAACCTAGAGTAAGAGCCTTAGCCAGTAAGCACCAAAGTCAACCACTGCATTGAAAACATTGAGATAAGCTATCAAATGAACCTAGAGTAAGAGCCTTAGCCAGTAAACACCAAAGTCAACCACTGCATTGAAATGATTGAGATAAGCTATCAAATGAACCTAGAGTAAGAGCCTTAGCCAGTAAGCACCAAAGTCAACCACTGCATTGAAATGATTGAGATAAGCTATCAAATGAACCTAGAGTAAGAGCCTTAGCCAGTAAGCACCACAGTCAACCACTGCATTGAAATGATTGAGATAAGCTATCAAATGAACCTAGAGTAAGAGCCTTAGCCAGTAAGCACCAAAGTCAACCACTGCATTGAAATGATTGAGATAAGCTATCAAATGAACCTAGAGTAAGAGCCTTAGCCAGTAAGCACCACAGTCAACCACTGCATTGAAAATACTGAGATATGCTATCGAATGAACCTAGAGTAAGAGCCTTAGCCAGTAAGCACCAAAGTTAACCATTGCATTGAAAACATTGAGATAAGCTATCAAATGAACCTAGAGTAAGAGCCTTAGCCAGTAAGCACCAAAGTCAACCACTGCATTGAAAATACTGAGATATGCTATCGAATGAACCTAGAGTAAGAGCCTTAGCCAGCAAGCACCAAACTCAACCACTACATGAAACAATTGAGATATGCTATCAAATGAACCTAGAGTAAAAGCCATAGCTAAGCACCAAAGTCAAACATCGCATTGAAAACATTGAGATAAGCTATCAAATAAAAGATTTTTGCTTTTTCGTGATTGGTTTTTACAATAAAAATGAAACAATATTAAAACTATTTTTGCACTAATACCTGTGTGTTATCTTGTTATGAAAGATAAATTCAGTATAAGATTTTAAAATCATTTTGACATGAGGGTGTTAACAAAAAGTTTTTGTCTAAATGGGGCACTGGTTGGAAAATGATTAGAATACACTGCTGTGATTATTTTTTTTAATAATTTTATTTTTCTTTGTTTAAGTTTTCCATTAATATTATCTGATCATTTTCAATGGGTGCTCCACACCTGAGACCTTGTGTCAGGCTTAGCTAATTTTAATAAGTATCAGCATATCTGTGAAATTGCACTTTTTCTTATTATTTTGGTGGCAGCCATTATTGTTTTTTTCTCTTTTTCTGAAAGGATAATGTCTGCTTGTGAAGAATAATCAACTATAATAATTATCTCTGATAAAACAGGAACTCAAAGCAAAAAGTTAATCGTACAAATGCACCTGATGCCAGTTCAACTTGGAAAGATATTTCCTGGTGTGTGTTGACATTACTTTTTAAGATGATTTTTTCCTTTTGTTTCAATTAAGATAAGAAGCCTCATATTTGTATTAGCCAATATTAATAAGTTTATGATGCATTTCAGTTATTTCAAATAATGGAGTTGTTAGATTTTAAAATTTCTTTATAGACTTGTCTACCAATGTCATTAACATAGAAATGGCTGCTATCAATAAAAAAGTATATTGTAACAAAACGTCTGTTTAAACCAAACTCTACATATATTCTGGAATTAAATATATTAAATGTTTTACTTTCAGAATAAGCGGAAAGTTCAGAAAAACCCCACTACTAGTAATAAAAAGCATTTAAACAATAATAATTAGTCTCGTAAAAACATAAAATAAAGATATTACTTCTGTTGCTAATTCTACTATTATAATAATGAAAGTAAGAATGACTACATCGATAAAACTATTACTGATATGAAGAAGTTATTTTAAGAGCTGAAATGTATAACAGGAGCTTTTTCTGCTAATTAAATCAGTTATGCATTATATATATATACACACACACATACACATTTATATATATATATATATATATATATATATATATATATATTAATAATAATAATAATAAAACCGACACTGTACGTATTCTAATCTTAAAATGTTACACAAGTAATTTTTAAAGACCACGAATAACCAGCAGAATCTAACTCCGTTATTGTCCTCGGCTATAGAGCTTTGGACAAAGAGGGGAAAAAAAGAAAACTGCGTAGGACCGACAATACATACAGTTCCTCACAGCAAAGAAAAAAAACCCTCAAACGGAACGAACCACAAGGAAAGAAAAGTGCTCGATACTAAACTAACCAAAAAGGGTTAACAAAAAGGCAGTCACGCAGAGCAAAAACACACGAAAAAAATCGCAAGATCGCCAAGACCTACCGCGGTTTCACACAACGGCCCTGACGAGCCGTTGTGCGAAACTGCGGTAGGTCTTGGCGATCTTGCGATTTTTTCGTGTATATATATATATATATATATATATATACACACAAATGAATAGGAACAAAGAAAATAATTGCAATATTCAAAACATTAATTTAAAACTGCTCAATATAAATATAGAGCAATGAATATTTATTATTAATTATTACTTTAGAACATGTGCAAGCTACAAACTACTACAAAATTGTACATTTTGTTTTGACATTGAAAAAACAATGTCTCATCAGGTAGATAATAATGATGGTAATACATTGTTCTTTTAATGTCAAAACAAAATGTACAATTTTGTAGTAGTTTGTAGTTTTCACATGATCTAATGTAATAATTACTAATATCTATATATATATATATATATATATATTTTTTTTTTTTTTTTTTTTTTTTTTTTTTAATTGTATCACCCTGAGCAAGGCGGTCTCACCACTGATGGGTAATAGTGAAAAGATTGGAAAAGATAAAGCCAGAAACCACATCCTAAACAGGGAACAAGGGATGAGCCTCTTAACCTGTTCAATAGACATGGGTGGAGTGTTAACTGGGCGATAGATAGATCTATCTACTCCAATTAGATCTATATATATATATATATATATATATATATATATATATATATATATATATAAAAGAAAGAATTAAGGCAGACACATTATTTTATGGTAAATCGGAGGTTTAGGCCTATTTCAGGCAAACCATCATCAGCTTTCATATTTATTGTACAGCTGTACAATAAAGACAGAAGCTGATGATGGTTCACCTGAAATAGGCCTAAACCTCCGATTTACCATAATATAACGTGTCTGCCTTAATTTTTTCTTTTATTTGCTCTATATGTATTTATATACATATATATTTAGAGCTATCTTAGAGAGTTATTCTACCACTGTATGTACAGGATACTCCTTTGGATTCTTCTATACCCACACTGCATGCTGATATATATATATATATATATATCTGACTGGGAGGTCAGACTCAGTGATAATATAATATGCTGTCATCACAAACACCTAATGTGTGGCACACAGTGCCCCCATATGTTGTTTTGATGAAGAGAGTGTGCTTCATGCCACAGAAACAACTGATGACTTCAAACAAATTTTAGTGAACCTGAACAACATAAGGTATGCAGACGATACAGTGCTGATTGCGGACACGGAAAGGAAACTACAAGACCTCATTCAGAAAGTAGCAGTGGAGAGTGACAAGAAGGGACTACAAATAAACTTTAAGAAAACTGAGTGCATGGTCATCAGCAAAAGATACAACCCAAAATGCCAAATACAGGTGGGAGATAACAGAATCAAACAAGTACAAGAATTTAAGTACCTAGGAAGTGTTCTAACAGGAGATGGAAAGTGCGACACGGAGATCCGAAGGCGAATTGGCATGGCGAAGGACGCGTTCCAGAAGATGAGCAAAATACTAACACACAGGAAAATCTCAATAGAAACGAAGAAAAGAGTTCTAGACTATGTGATGTCAGTTCTTCAATACAGCAGTGAATGCTGGACAATATCATCGAAAATGAGGACAAAACTGGAGGCGGCCGAAATGTGGTTCTACAGAAGGATGCTACGGATATCGTGGACTGAGCATGCAAGTAACGAGGAGGTGTTGCTGAGCAATAGGAAGAGACAACTGAAGTTCCTGGGACATGCAATGAGGAAAGAGAGCCTGGAGAACCTGATACTGACTGGTCAGATAGAAGGAAGGAGAGACAGAGGAAGGCAGCGGATAACATATTTGCAGGGTCTGATCAGGTGGATGACGCAATGGGGGTTGCCAGGAGCAACAGGCTCAAACATACTAAGAGCCACAAGGGATAGAGAGACGTGGAGAACCATGATCGCCTACGTCCTGAAGGGACAGGGCACATAAAAAAAGAAGAATTGATAGCTGGATGGCTAATAATCTAAACTTATTTATAAATGGAACTTTGTCTATATGTCTGTGTTTATGTGTATGTGTCTGTCCATTACCTATAGACTCCGAAATGGCTAAATCGATTTTCTTGAAAATTTACACAGCTGTACTATAAGCATCTGCGAGTGTTCTTAGGTAGGTTTTGTGTAGAGGTACCCCCGATAAATATCGAAAATCGATAATCGAAAATATCAGGTTATAGAAGGAGTGGTCCGATTTTAATCAAATTTGATACACTCATAGACAAAGACATAAGAAATGATATTCAGAATTTTCAAGGTTGCAGTTCTTACAAAAGTGCAGAAAATTGATAATATATATATATATATATATATATATATATAAGGCAAGATGTTTGTGTGTGTGTCTGTTTATCTGCCTGTATGTCTGTATTTTTTCAGCCCTTTTATTGTAGGTTTTGCTTCAGGTTTGGTTCTAAGTAGGTATAATTGTAGTTCTTAGTCTCAGACATCATACCATTTACTCAGAGGACTTATTTAGCCTTCAAAATTCAGTTTACAATGAAAAAAACTTATTTGATATCGATACCAGGAAATCAAAATTTGACTTACATCCATTCATTTTTCTCTCAATCTACGGTTTCGATTTAACTGGAAACAACTATTGCTTTTTAGTCTTTTGTGTCAACGTCCAAAGAGTCTGAGCTCCAGGACCTTGAATTAGTTTTAAAGCTTTCATTACACCCGAGCAACGCCAGGCTATACTGCTAGTATGTAAGTAAAGACAAGGTGAATATACTAAATTATCTCAGCCAACACTATTTATTTTTTTATCAAGGTACATGTGAAGATTTTATTTATATAATGAAGTAAAAATTATGTTAGGTTTTTATCAATTTTTAAATTGTTCACTCATAATCATATACCTCAGATTAACTGAAAGTAAACGTAAATTATGGAATATGTTGTGATCTAATTTAATGTCTAATAAACTAAAGATAAGAAATTTTGTTGTTGATTTTTTTATAAAGTAATTATTATGTATACTATTTTAGTTTAGTATTAATTTATGTATTGTATATTTTAAGTGATGGGTTTTGAATTTAACCATTTTCCCTAATTTTTATAGCCATTTATGTTGACTTGAGATGATAGTATTTCTTTAAGGAAAGAAGTTATTTGAAAAAATCCAGGATACAGATTTATATTTTGATAAGTGCTATTAAATCAGCTCTTGCAAGAAATTGGCCACTTCCCCCTCCTCTCTCTCTCTCTCTCTCTCTCTATATATATATATATATATATATATATATATATTAATAAATACAAGTGGAATCCGTGGAATTTCCATAGGATAATTATGATTTCCTGGTAAAATTTTACTTTGTCCTACTGCAAATGATAGTAATGTCTTAATAAATTAATAAAATAATATAATTTTTAAATAACTTTTTATTTTTTATTACTATTATTATTATTATTAAATAACTTAATAATATATAAAGCTTTAAAAATATCTTAAAAATCTTCAAAGAATTGATTGCGAGTAGACTTTTTCGTTAAGAACTGATGATTATATTGCCTATCTAAAATTGAAAAGTTTAATGAAAATCCTTTTATTATTAATCAAAATGTTTTTTTTTTCTTCAGAGTATAATGTCCTTAATAGTTATTATTTATTCCAGCAATTAAAAGCTTATCAAATTAAATTATATCAGAGTTTTATTGCATTTTTTATTTTACTCTTCAGAGAAGATTTTTGGATAATGATTGCAAACTTAAAATAAAAAATATAAATGATTTATATTCCCCAATGAGTTTTGCATTGAATAAATAAAACAAAAGTTAGCCATCAATAAAAAATTTATTAAGATTTCATGGATTTACATGGAGGGAGTGGGTAACAGAGGTAAAAAAATATTTTTATCAAGATTTTAAAAAAATAATAATTTCAAAAATAGTTTCATTCATTTGTGAACGAGTACTGATAGTTCCATTAAAATCTGATAATTATTTGATTTTTGCGAGAATTTTCAAATTAATGTGTTTGTCACCAAAAAAAGTGGGTGGTGCAATCATTACATTTCCATTGTAAAATAGTCGTGACGTTTGTTTAACCGCTAACTTAAAAACAAAACTTTCTGACAAAATTTCGAAAATGTTAGAAGGGATTAAAAAATTTAAAAAAATAATTAAAGTTACTTGAAAGGCTCCTGTATCCATTGTAAACAGAAAAGACCAACTGAGTAATGGCCAAGGGTGTAGAGGCCAGAAATTTTGTTATTAAGTTGTGGGATACGACAACAAATCTACCTATTTTTACTATATTGTACAGTACACACAGCATAATGATGATCTACGTATACTGTCTTAATATGTATAGGAAAAACTACTAAAAAGTTGTAAGTTTATACTGTTAAAAAAATACATTTTTAAACTTACCTGCTCCCATTCTATCAAACACTCTTCCTATCTCATCCTTGGTATCCTTACTTATCTGTCACCTTCCTCCTGACATTCCCTATGTCTAACCACTCCTTCTCTTTACCTTCCCCTATGTAGCCCCATGCGCAATAGTGGCAGTGGAATGCCTTGCTTGGGGTGAGATGATTAAAAAAAAACAAAAAAAAACTTACAACTTTTTAGTAGTTTTTCCTATACGTATTAAGACAGTGCACACATATATACACACAGCTTAAGCTGCTGCTGCTGCTATAGACTTTCTCCTCCTACTCTCTCACTCTTTACTACCCTTCTGTTTGGCAAAGGTGAGAGAAAGGCTGAGGAGAGTAGCATTTAAAAAGATAGAGGGAAGCAAAAGCTTGTATAGAGAGTAAGTGTCGTAACGGATAGACGAACTAAGTAACTAAGGAAGGTTCAAGCACAATTATAATATGATACATATTATCCGATGTTGTGTTCGGCAATCTTCGTCGCCACTGTTGTGTCATGAGTAAGAATAAATAACTCAACAACAGGAATAGGTTAATTGTTGTATTCCATGAAAATAGTATTTACAAAGGTTATTAGTATCCAATACAAGAATAAAGGTTAATCGTCCCAACTGTCGTAAGACGTAGTATGAGCAATGGTTACTTCTGGGTCGTCACCGGAAGTCTACGACTGACTTGTCGATCGGCTGCTCCGCACACTCTCCTACGTAGATGCCACCATTACTTTACATAGTAACGGAATAGTCCATTATAGCCGAATAGGCACGGGCCTCCCATCCTACATCTATGACATGACTCAGAGTTTCATGCATTATTCAAAAAAATTAAATAAGTAAAACTTGCTGAAAAAATCTGCCTATTGAATGGCCAATGTATGTTCAAAAGCATCGTTTATAGAACTTGAATTCATTTGGATTATAATGTTGTTGAATTTTACTTTGGAAGCACTTCTAACAGGTGCAAGATAAGATTTAACAACCACATGTTGTCTTTAAACAAAAGTAAATACAGCAAAAGCACTGCTTTATCCATACATTATAGGAAATTAAAAAGCAATAAGAACCCAATTATTACCTGGAATATCATAGCTAAATCCAAACCTTACAATGAAAAAGGAGATAAAAGTAATCTATGCCTTTTAGAAAAACTTGTCATCTTAAACTATGTCAATAATCCTAATTTGCTTAATAAAAAAAGTGATTTAATGAACACATGCTATCATAGCAAAAAATACTTTTTTTTTTAATCGTGTCATCCCAAGCAAGGCATTCCACTGCCACTATAGCACAGGGAGTTACATAGAGCGATTGGTTATGGGAAATGTCAGAAGGAGGGTGGTAGACGACTTAGGATGTACATAGGGAGTGAGTTGGAGAGAGTGGGTGTAAGTTAGTGTGTTAGGAGGTGTCTATTGACCTTACATTTAAACTCCTGGAGGTTGTAGCCGTCGGGGAAGCAAGCATGCGGTAGGGAATTCCACAAGCGGGAAGTGGGACCTAGATGCCAATCTAGTATCTCGTACAAATTCACATCTAGAGGTCACCAGTGATTTATGTTCGTCAGAGCAGAAGCCATGAAAGTATTAATAGAAGAGGCACAGGGAAGCCACGTCACACCAGTCAGAGAGATACTGCAGGCAGTCAGCCAAGTTAGTATCAATCACATTACAGATTCTTCGCTGTATTTTGTCAAGAACCCCGAGGAGAATAGAAGGGGCACCCGACCAGATGTGGCATACACGGGCGGATGGTGGATTTATATAATTAAATTCTTAGCCCTAGATTGATAGAGATTTTTCTAGACGTTTGCCTCTTTCTTTCCCTCATTCTTCATTACTTCCCCTTTATTTATTTCTTTCTTTCTTTCTTTCTTTGCAATTTTACTTTTAACAATTGTAATTTTTAATCCCATTTATTTTTCTTTCTACATTTTTAATTTTATTCTAAATTTTACTTTTTAATTCTTAATTTACATTTTTATTTTTATTTTAAATTTTAATTTTTTATTTCCATGTAATATTTAAATATTTAAATTTTTATGTTTTATGATTTACGCCCCTTCGATTTCTTCTCCCTGTATTTTATTATTTCTAATATTACTATTTTAATTTTAAATTTTCATCCACATGTAACCTTAGAATATTTAAATTTTTAATCTTGTTATTAAAAAAAGCAGTAACTTTATAAAATTTAATTCTCATGAACATCAAGTGAACTTAAATTCAATTCTATAAAATGCTGTAATTGTTGTGTGTGTATGGAGAAAGTATGTGACTGATGGTTTTTTGATAGTTGGTATACAGGTGTAGGTATTTAGGATATGATAGGTCAAAGAGGAGAACTTGGTTTATGCAGTTTTACATTACCATATATATATATATATATATATATATATATATCCCAATTGGGACTCACCAACTATCTTGATTTTTAAGCCATTATTTTCAGCTTTGTTTACTGCGATAAGTTTATTTACATACTTTTTTATTGTAAGGTTTTTCCTTACTTTAGTGAATTTCTTTGTACCATCTAGGATAGATTGTTATTCTATATTCCTTAGCTACTGCAAAATAAGAAAACATTAGGATGCTTGAAAAATCAGTAAAAAAATAATTAAAACTTCCTTGTCTGCCATATTTAATGAACGATATATATATATATATATATTTAAATTTAGTGCATCAAGGCAACAAATAATTTTCTAAACTTATACTGTTAAATATAAGAGATGATGAATGTCTATTATGTTTAATCATGAGCCGTTCTAAACGTCGTATTTTGGCTTTAATTTCAGTTGAAAATAAAGACAAAAATTCTCCAACATTTGGATAATTTTTTATTAATTTGGTTCTAAGCTTTCGGCTCACTTGAGCCATCTTCAGAGAGGTTATTAAGATGGAAACAAAATAACATCCACCATCACCGACAATTTTATTTTGACATAAAACTCTGCTAGGCAACGACAATAGTTACCAAAAATAACAAACACAGTTCGCAAATTTGCAATGCGGTTCTATGACGTCACACCACGTGATAGCGCAAAATGACAACAGAACCATTATTCAAATGCAATGTAATA
This sequence comes from Ascarosepion bandense, assembly GCA_037127315.1. NCBI lineage: Eukaryota > Metazoa > Mollusca > Cephalopoda > Sepiida > Sepiidae > Ascarosepion > Ascarosepion bandense. The sequence continues at coordinate 3,240,364 of JBBBDQ010001603.1, read as the reverse complement.
ACCTCTCTGAAGATGGCTCAAGTGAGCCGAAAGCTTAGAACCAAATTAATAAAAAATGATCTAAATGTTGGAGAATTTTTGTCTTTATTTTCAACTGAAATTAAAGCCAAAATACGACGTTTAGAATGACTCGTGATTAAACATAATAGACATTCATTGTCTCTTATATTTAACAGTATATGTTTAGAAAATATATATATATATATATTTTTAGATACACTTAAGAAAATTTTCTTTAAAACAACATTTATAAGTATTATTAAAGATAAGTTTACATTTACAAATATTAAAAATCTGTCGCTTTCTGCGTCACGTGATGTAAACAATCTCTCGAGCGAATGCTCATCGCAAAAACATTTCTAATTTAAATTTTAAAATCATTTGTTTCTGATGAAAGGCCGAGGACAGTCTGAAATATCAAATATAATAATAGGAATAAATAAATACTGTCAAAAAAATACATTTTTAAACCTACAACTTTTTAGTAGTTTTTCCCATATATATATATATATATATATATATATATATATATATATTTTAATTCAGATACTTCAATCCAAGGGAAAAAAGCAGGAAGGTAAATTCCAAAAAACCCGATCCTAATTAATATTAAAAATTTATTTTAATATTAAAAAATGATACAGGAAGAGAGCTCCATGTAATAAAATATTACAGAGCAAATATATATTAAAAAAGGATTAATTCAAAGATGTTGAATGGCCATTTCAATATGAAGATCCCCACGGGGAACGACACATCACCTCAGCAACAGAAAAAAACCTTTCAGAAACTGGAGAAAAATTAGTCTACTTTTCCTTTTTAAATAGATTGCAAAGAAATTAAAAAATAAATAATAAAATAAAATAAAAATAAAAATAAAGGGAAAGAAAAAGAAAAGGAAAAAGAAAAAGAAAAAGATAGAATAAAATCAAATAAATAAGAAAAGAAAAAAATTGACATCGTCTGGGTTCGCAAAAAAAAAAAAGGGGGAGAATGTAACTAAAAATTAACAGACAGCCGTGTTAAATCGACGTCAGTTAAAGCAACACGGAAAAAAGGTGGTAAGAGAGATAAAATAAGGAAGGGAGGGAAAGGTTTTTTTCTGTTGCTGAGGTGATGTGTCGTTCCCCGTGGGGATCTTCATATCGAAATGGCCATTCAACATCTTTGAATTAATCCTTTTTTAATATATATATATATATATATATATATATATATATATATATATTTGCATGTTTTAGAATCTATATTTATAGCTGCATGTTTTGTAATTTATATGTTATTATAGCTGCATGAAATGTGGGAAAATTTTAACTTGTATCAGTAGAATTTCATCTACATTTTCATTTCACATATATATCAAAATAACAATCACTTTGAAATAGTGTAATTGTAGGCAGATCTGTTTCATGAAACCAATTATGATAGCCTGGAGAGTTCAATCCTCACTACATGCTCACTATTCCCAGCCTTGCACCATGTCTAAGCTACACCTAGTAAATTCTTATATAAGAATGGCTATATCAAGAACCTTTATATAAAGTGTTTTTTATGACATTTTTATTATTATTCTTTAAATTTTTTATCTTTAATATTTTTTTATTATTTATAATTTTTTTGTTCAATATTTCATACTAATTTAATACTAATTTTAATTGTCATTATTATTACTTTTATATTTATTATTAATATTTTATTATCTTCATCAATATTAATATTATTATACTACAATCATAATATTAATATAATTATAATATTAATTAATATTATAATTAATATAATTATAATATTAATATTAATATAATTATGAAATCAAAATGGTTACATTCATAAGACAAAAATGTTAATTTTGCCCTCAAAATTAACATAAATGTAATAAAAATATGTTGGACTACAAATAAAAAGTTCATTAATTCTTTAGAAAAAATATATTGTTATAACTTGCTAGTAACGGTTACAAGGTTATGTCTCAAACAAAACTCCATTAAAACTTTTTAAGATCTTTATTTAAGGTGTCTTGGCGTTGTGGTACAGTGGATATCGGCTCGGAACGAGAAACCGGGGAGCCGAGTTCGAATTCCAGTTGAATCCATTGTATTCACTTACGTGCAAATACCCTTGGGAAAGGTATTAATCCGTCTCTTCCTTCTAGTTATGGGTTAAATAGCAGGACAGATTGGGTTCTATAGCCTTGGTCAGCAACCAGTCTACCGCAGAAAGCAATGGCAACCTACTACGGGATAATCTCCTACCCAGTCAGTCATGTCTCTTTCGAGACATGATCGCCCAAGCGTGTATCACGTATGGCACTTTAACTGACTGCCTCTTCATTTGTGTTACCTAGAGTGTCATTCACTCCCCAGTGCCCCACTTTTGAGATTTTTCTTTTATTTCTTAGTATTCATCCCCCCACTCCTTTTTCTGGTGACATTGCTGCTTACTGAATTTTGTACTTCTTTCATCTTTTTTCTGTACATTTCCTTTTTTCTGGTTCTCTTACTTGTATGCTCAACAGTTTCTTTGGGTGTTAAGACATCAAAGGTAATCATACAGTACTTGCATATGTTCTATTCTTGCAAGCCTTTTTTCTGCAAATCTTTTTTAACTGATTCGAATGGCTTTTATGCTTCCATTTTTGCTTTTCACCATATAAATAATTTTTTCAATTTGTGACCTTATTATGCCATCTTTTTACCTTTTCTTTCCTTTTTATAGATTCAGAAACCACTTTTTTGCCTATTAAAAAATTTTTTTTTATTCACTTTTATTCTTATTTAATTTGGTAACAACTTTTCAAACACCAATTTAATTTTTTTCATGAACATCAATTTTGCCAGTGACAAGCCTGTTGTATTGGGATTCAGTATTCTTTGGTATACTTTCAAGAAATTTTGCCGTGCTTCTTAACTCACTTTTTCATAATTTGCTTTCTTCAAAGCTCTTTAAAAGTACCTGCAAACTATTCAGCTTGTCCATTTGACCTTGAGTGATACCATGGGGTAGTAATATGTTCAATCAAGAACATTTTACAAAATTCTTTAAATTTGTAAGCAGTGAATTGTGTACAGTTATCCAAGACTATGATTCCCAGAATGGCATATCTTGCAAACAGTTCATGTAAAAATTCCTCTGTAACAATGAAAGTTGTTTTTTTTTTGCACTTACAAATTTCAGACCACCTAGTAAAGCTATTGACTGCCACCAGATAATGCGATCTGCTTATTAAACCTGCAAAATTGATGTGCAGTCTTGACCATGGAGCATCTGTCTTTGGCCAAAGTTGTAATTTTGTGGTAGGTGATTTTGCTGCCAGAAAACAACCTCTGCAGGCTTTTATTAAGTTTCCAAATGTTGATCAATGTTGATACACATAACTTGTCATAAGAGATTTTATCCTTGAAATTCCAGAAAGAATGAAATTCATTTTATATCCACTTTTGTAATATGACAGGTGTTACAACTCTTTCTACAAACATTAGTACTCTGTCACATAGTGAGTAAACGTTCAAGTCTGGATTTTCTCTAAAAATGGTCTATCTTTTTTATTTTCTATTAATCATTATTTTTATTTTTAAAATAAACATGTCTTGTTCTGGGTTTACTTTTATTTTATCCAAGTTAACTGGTAGTTTGCGTACTACATTGCATAATATATTTTTAATTTTATTTTACTTTTAATGATGTTATCGCAGTATCCTCTAAAGGTTCAGTATTTTCTAGTATCAAATTTGGTAAACACTCCACATTTTTTGGTTGGTTGGTACTCTATCCCCAAATCATAATTTTATTAGATGGTACCCCTAACCCTAACCCCTGCATTGTCATTTATTTTTTGGATGCATAGAAATTGTTTTTAACAAAAAAATTGATAACAGAGGTCTGTGGTCTGTCTATTAATGAAAAATTCTCCTGTGTATAAATTTTGTGAAATTTTTACTACAAATATTATTTCCAATGCCTCTTTTTTAATCTGGCTCTAGTTTTTTTTCTTCTGGCAGTAACAAACACAAAACATGTGCAACAGCTTTCATGTTATCATAATCATCTTTATGCAGAATTACCACTCCTCTACCATCATCACTAGCATCTGAAGCCAATACAATTTCTGTTTGTAGTGCAATACTGATAAGTTTGACTTTAGATTTTCTTGACTTCTTAAAATGTTTTTTGACACTAATCAGTTCAGTTTCACTTTAAACCTTTTTAAGCGAATTGTTAAGGGGAACTCTAAAATTCTGCATTTGGGGATTTGATTATAATTTGCTAGTCCTAGAAATGCTTGTATCCTAGCTAGTAACATTTGTTGGAGAAGGTATATTCTTAATTTCACTTTCCCTCAGCAGATCTGGTTGATGACTACTTTTGTCAATGATTTATCCTATGTACTAAATTTTAGGCAAAAGCAAATCACACTTTTTTTTTCTTTCCTGAGTTTGAACTCATACTTTTGTATTTTTTCAAAAATTATTTTTACATGTTTGATATGTTGTTCCTTAGCTACACATTTAATCAATATATCATCCAGATAACCAACTGTGAAATCACAATCTGCAAGCATAGTATCTATAGCTTGTTGAAATATGGTTGGAGCCATGTTTATCCCAAAAGGAAGTCAGTTGAACTTATACAATTTTTTGCACATATTTATCATTATTAACTCTGAACTTCTTCAACCTGTATTTGCAAATAAGCCCCAGAAAGATAAATCTTTAAAAATATTTTTCCAACATTTAATTCTGCAAAATTTTCCTCTGGACTTGGTAATGGGTAGTCATATTATTCTAAATATTTGCTCAATCAAGTCAAAAAAATCAACGCAAAAACAATTTTTGTTTTCTTTATATGCACTTCAGGAGCTACCCAATTTTTTCAGTTACACTCATTTTTCAAGTTTGAATAATTCTTCTTTGACTTGATCCAGAGCTTTGAATGGTACACTTTTGTTTTAAATATTGGCATTGACTATATTTTTCAATCTAAATTTTCTTTGACCTTGGACCACTAATACAATTCTTCAATTCTTTTTTTAAATTTTCACATTGTTTTTTTAAACTGATCACTTCTTCATTAATATTTTTGCAATAAATATTTATAGATAAGTTCAATAACTACAATAATTCCATCGAATTAGTACCAAATAATTTTGTGATATTTTTTTAACACAGAAGCCTTAACTTTTGCAAATTTGTTGTGAAACGAAACATTGCAAGTCATTTTCAGCATTAACAAATAATTTTTCACCTGACATGCTACATGTGATTTTCAAAGTTCTTTTTAATATAAGGTTCATGTTTGTTTTCTATGTGGCTTTGTGGATTATTAAAATATCACTACCTGTGACCAGTTGTATTTTTACAAGTTTTATTAGTTTTCACATACACAAATTTTCTTTGGTTTTCTGTAATTATTTCTTTTGTCTCACTGCTGTGTACAAAATTGTTTCTATGAGAACTTTTCCTTGCTTTAGTTTTACAGTGTGACATTTCATGTCCTACTTTTGTAGCACCTTAAATTCTTATAGGGACAGTCGTCTCCAAGATGTAATTTTCCACATCTGAAATATGAATTAATTTTTCTTTTTTCACAGTTTTCTTTGGCTTGTATGTGCATTCTCTTTCTTCACTTTCTTCCATATCTTGTCTGAAATTTATAATTCTCTCATTCATCCTGATATTTCTTGTAGTGCTAGATTTTTTATTCTGTCCTCATCTCGTTAGGGTTCTAGCATATATTTCTGCATCTTTATTCACTGTTAATTCTTGAATGAAGATTAATCCTTTAAGCATATTCAGAGTAAAGCTCATTTAATTTACATCTTTTGTACTTTTTGTTAATGATTCCAGCAAATATGACAAAATCTTTATCATCTTTCTTATTAGATTCATACACTTCCAATGAACATTCATTAACAAACTTTAATTTTCACTAAAAATTTTAATCACAATATTTAACTGCCTCTTCAAAGTAAATTTCTCCTGGTTGTCTCAGTACTATAAGATTATAATATTTTTCATGTTCTGCTGGTGCTAACTTTCTCAACAAAAGTCTTATTTTCTTTTCATCTTCCCAGTTTCTGCATTCTTTTCTGTAAATTTGCTTGTATCTTCTAAAATAACCTCATAAAAATTACAGCCCAGTGAATAAATGTGTTGGTTGGATCCAGTGACTTGACCCAAAGAGTTGTGAGTTCAAAACCTGACAAGATCAGAGGTGAACAAAAAACTTAGAGAGTTACTGAATCAGAAATAATTATAAAATCTGTTAAAAGAACATTGTTTTTGTGAATGACCTCATAAAAATTATAGCCCAGTGGATAAATGCGTTGGTTGGATCCAGTGACTTGACCCAAAGAGTTGTGGGTTCAATCCTGACTAAATCAGAGGTGAACAAAAACTTGGAGAGTTGAGTTACTGGATCACAAATAATTATAAAATCTGCTCAAAGAACATTGTTTTTGTGAATGACCTCATAAAAATTATAGCCCAGTGGATAAATGCGTTGGTTGGATCCGTTGGTTGGATAAATGCGTTGGTTGGACTTGACATAAAGAGTTGTGAGTTCAATACCTGACTAAATCAGAGGTGACCAAAAAGCTTAGAGAGTTGTGTTAAAGGGAAATAACTGATACTGAGATTATGGGAGACTCATGGAACTAGAATAATCTACTCCAGTGAAAGAAATAAAGGATTCAGTTTAAAGTTCCAATCATCTGGGGAATGTCAGAGCATGCAGTGAACAAAACAAAGATGAGAACAACTGTCTGAACAATGTAAATTGTGAAAATAATTCCAAAATATATCTCCAAAACAGTAATACGAAGGAAGATAAATCTGATATTATTTAAAGATAAATCAATTTATATTTTATAAAAATCAACTTGTAAAATTTAATCTCAAAAGATTTTAAAATATATCACTTTTACTGCACCAATATTTATCACAGCACCAATATTGTTTAATCAGATTTTTCAAGAATCTGGTTAGAACTCCAGGGATTTAACAATTGAAATTTCTTCAGGGCTGATAGAGTTAACAGAAAAAACAAAGAATTTCTTTTCCTACTGATTTTTTGTTGCATTGAGATGTCATTTATTAGTATACCCACAAAACATGTCACATAGTTAAATATAAATTGCAGTCTCGCTTTGCCCAGAAAATGTCCAGTCCCCTTGATATTTCCTCTTCGGAGTGCCTAAGTCTCAAGAATTGACTTTAACTTGGTACCTTTAATTATACTGCAGAGGTCCTGCTGTATGATCCCAGGAAACTATTACATTAGAATCTTGCCAGAATTGCCTGCTTCTGTTATCAGACAGTGATACTGTACATCTCTGATATTTCTTGACAGAAAACCAATAGAATTTAAACAATAAGGGAAATTACTTTTTTATTTTATTCTTTCATTTGTATCAAATTTTTTAACAAACTTGGCTTTCATTGCTTTTTATAAGATATAAGTACATACATATATACAGTCAATTTTTTAAGAGAGTTTTTTTATCCGATATAATTTCTAATTACTATAAACATGATTTTTAGTGGATACATTAATCTGAGTTGCTGTCACTGTTTATTTTTTTTTTTTTGTTACAATGAAATTAATAACGTCCAGCCTGGATTGAGAAGTCTTACTAAATAAAGATTGTGTTTCTAACAAGAACAAAACCTCAATCTTTTTTTCATTGAAGGAAACCACTTCTTGAGCCAATGTGTGTCACTAACTGTTTGGCCACAGAGACCAGCCAGGAAATCTATTCAAGGAAAGTGTGTTTTTCATTGGAATTCCTATGAATCAATATCTACTAGCTATAGTTTGATATCCAAAAGCTAAACAACAGTTTCCAGCTGGAAACAAAACTTTTCTTTACTAGGATTTCTCAATCAAGACCAGTTGTTATTAATTTCAATGTTTAAGCAAGTAAAAACCAGGGATAGCAACTCAAATATGTGTGTACCCCCCCCCCCGAAATAACATTTATAATAATGAAAAACAATATCAGATAAAAAAAATCTTCCAAAAGTTATTATGTTTCTGGTATGAAAGTGAAGCTAGCAGATATAGATTCATAGACATCTCAATGAAAGGCGTGATTTCATTAAATAAGTAATTATTTAATTTTTGTCCTATCAAGCTGTGTTCAGAATAATTGTGGCATGCTTTGGCTTAAAAAGGGATACAGCCTCAATTTCATCTAATCTAAGCCAGATTTTATTAATTTCAATGTTTCAGGAAATAAAAAACAGGAATAGCAACAAAAATATGTGTCTCCACCTAAAATAACATGTATATTAATAATGAGTACATGCATATATATATATATATATATATATATATGCACACACACACACTACTGGCCATAATTATTAGGCTACTCCAGTGTTTTACAAAATGATGTATTTCATACTATTTTTAGTATTTATTGCCAAGTAAATAACTGTAAATCAAAATAGAATGGTCTTTTTGTTAATATTGCACAATAATATGTGCATCAAATGAATTTATAAATATTTAATAATTACCTATATTGCAGTTTCATCAATGAAAGAATGAAGAAAATTTAGGGTGATTCAGACAAGTTCATCTTTGCTTTCTTGCCTTGTAAAATTTTGCAAAGTAATAATAACAAAAAACTATTCTATTTTCACTTGGCAATAAATACTAAAAATAGTATGAAATACATCATTTCTTTTAAAAGAAAATGGGGTGGCCTAATAATTATGGCCGGTAGTGTACATATGCTCAGAAGAAAATATCTTTATAACCTGAACACCGGAATACATAATATAATAATGAACATTCATATATAACAAAAGATATAACCTTATTGAGTCAACAACAAAAATAAAATGGTGGTATAGTTCGTAAAACATGGCCTTTACTCATTTATGATCTCAAACTTGTCTATACTATAATGTCATAAATTTATTTCGTTTTTTATTTTACTATTCAGAGCAGATTTTTGGTAAAATGTCCAACTGTTTGAAAAAAAAATAGATGACAAGGAGTCTTGTGTTTAACTAATCAAACAAATTTTCAAGACAATATATATATATATATATATATATATATATATATTTTACTTGTAAAAAAAAAGAAAAAATTGTCTACTAACATGACTCTTGTATGTATTATTTTTGCTGCAAATTTAAAGGAAAATATATTGTTTTATCATACACATATATACTAATGTTACCAACCAACAAACACACACATTTACATAATTTACCATACAAATTTTTCTCACACATATTTAAAAAATCATTCATCCTTTTAATACACTTGACACATGTATTCTCATACACACATACATATAAACAAACAAGCATTTCTATACATACACTTACATTTAAAATAATCATTTATTGCTTTATTACACATGACACATATCTGACTCATAAGAATCAAACCCCAAACAACATTTCCATATCCTGTTGCTTTATTTTAAAAACAATTTTTTTTATTCTTCATCACTTATCTTTAACTAGATCTCTGAAGAAGTTTTAATAAAATTGAAACATGTTAGATTAAGACATATTTCCTACTTTCTTCTTTATTTATTCTATATATATATATAAAGGAAAAATTAAGGTAGACTCGTTTTTTCATGGTATATCGGAGGTATAAGCCTATTTCAGGCAAATCATCATCAGCTTTCGTCTTTATTTTACAAAGGATTTTACACAAATGTGTAAAATTTGTGTAAAATCCTTTGTAAAATAAAGATGGAAGCTGATTATGGTTTGCCTGAAATAGGCCTATACTTCCAATTTACCATGAAATAATGTGTCTGCCTTAATTTTTCTTATATTTGCTCTATATGTATTTATATACATATATTTAGAGCTCTCTTAGAGAGTTATCCTACCACTGTATGTACAGAATACTTCTTTGAATTCTTCTATAACCACTGCATGCAGATATATATATATATATATATATATATATATATATTGTGCAGCAAAATTTCTTTCAAACATCTTTCATTGATTATAGCTGATGAGAAACATTTAATAAACTTTTTCTTTCATTTTTCCAGCATCCTTACACTTTTTTATTTTGTAGGCATCACCCCATCAAATCAAAGCTAGTAATGACCAATGTAGTTTATCAATTTTATATCTCAGTACAAGTTTGAGTAGATGTCTCACATGTCACTTATCAAATCAAAGTACTATAAAAAGCTTCTATTAACACATAATTTTTAAGAACCCTTAACAAAGATTTTGGTCTAAACACTAAAAATTTATATAAATCACATTATCTGAAACCTCTTGCTATATTAAAACATCTGTATATTAAAAATATCTCTCCTACTATCAATCTTATTTTAATTAACTGTAGAAATGGTAACACCCTTATTCAAAACAACACAAACATAAAATACAACTTAAGTAGTCAAAACATGGAGAAATCCTTCTTCTTCTTCTTCTTCTTCTATGTGCCCTGTCCTTTCAGGACGTAGGCGATCATGGTTCTCCACATCTCCCTATCCCTTGTGGTTCCTAGTATGTTTGCTCCTGTTACTCCTGTCAACCCCTGTTCTGTCAACCACCTGATCAGGCCCTGCAGATATGTTATCCGCTGCCTTCCTCTGTCTCTCTTTCCTTCTATCTGGCCAGTCAGTATCAGGTTCTCCAGGCTCTCCTTCCTCATTGCGTGTCCCAGGAACTTCAGTTGTCTCTTCCTGATGCTCAGTATCAATTTCCTCTTTGTTGCCATTCTTTCCAAGACCTTATCGTTGCTTGCATGCTCAGTCCACGATATCCTCAGTATCCTTCTGTAGAACCACATTTCCACTGCTTCCAGTTTTTTTCTCATTTTCGATGATATTGTCCAGTATTCGCTGCCATATTGAAGAACTGACATCATGTAGCAGTCCAGCACTCTTTTCTTTGTTTCCAGTGAGATTTTTCTGTGTGTTAGTATTTTGCTCAGCTTCTGGAACGTGACCTTTGCCATGCCAATTCGCCTTCAGATCTCCGTGTCAATGGAGAAATCCTAGCAACACCAAAAACAAAACATTCTAGGACATGGCTAAAAATTATGGAAAATGTCTGTACTCCATTCCTTCTATCAAACAAAAAAACGTAAGGATATTGGAACAACTATATAAAACTTTCTTGTCTGCCATATTTAATGAAAGATTTTATATATATACAGAGTGAGATGGATAAATTGTTGCCTAAATTAAGCAAAAATAAAGATAAAACTGACATCTCTTTTAAAAGATATATTTACCAAAATGACAACAAAAATATTTTAGAATACTACAGTGTAAATTCATTCAATAAAATCACTACTGGTTCCCAGATGACTTCAAAACCCCCTGCATCAATTTTGAATGGTCTCTATAAGTTTGTGAATGCTATGTTAATCCTTACTTTCAGTTCATCTTTGGAGTTACAAGGAGTTTTGTAACTGTGACTCACACTTAATAATCGAGAGAGAGAGAGATGTAACGTGTGTCTTTCTGTTCAACATGTAGTTGTATATTCAATGTAATTATTTATGAATTTAAATTAATCAAGAATGCAGATCTTTAAAGGTTATATCTCTCAGACAATAGCTTTATTAAGTCTCACTGGAATACACATGGAAATCTACGAAACTCTATCCTTAACCTACTCATTAATAATACAAATATAATAGCATTATCCGCCTCTAAAAAAAGGCAAAAAACAATGGAAGCATTATTAATAAAAAAAAGAAGAAAAGGCCAACACTCAATAATGTTGACTATGAACATGGCCACAATGTGCTAACCATGTTCTGAAAATAAAACATTCCTATAACTCAACTTAGATACATAAAACAATCTATATATCCAGTTAAAAGTAAAATAAAATTCATCCTTAATAATGGCTAAAATTATAGTAAAAAAATGCATGGATAAATAAAACATCAGACAATTTTTATATAATTTAACATATGAAAAATTATATAACTGCAGCACCTTATCAATAATTTTTTACAAAACTTGAATGAAAGAGGAATTGCTGCACACACACACACACATATATATATATATATAATCAATTTTCTGCACTATTGTAAGAACTGCAACCTTGAAACTTCTGAATATTGTTTCTTATGCCTTTGTCTATGAGTGCATCAAATTTGATTAAAATCGGACCACTACTTCTATAACTTGATTTTTTTCGAATATCGATTTTCGATATTTATCGGGGGAGTACCTCGACACAAAACCTAGCTAAGAACACTCGCAGACGCTTGTAAATTTTCAACGCAACTGTGTAAATTTTCAAGAAAATCGATTCAGACGTTTTGGTGTCTATAGGTAACGGACACACACATACAAAGTTCCATTTATAAATAAGTTTAGATTTCACTTATCAGGTGGGGGGATGTAAAAATTAGACAAGTGTGGAAATTGAACTCTTTGGTTAGTATAACTGAAAGGATGACAGAATTCTGAATGCAGAGAGAAGTAACAAAGGACACTTAAGAAACTGAATAAAGGATTGAAAAAAGTTCTTAGAAATAAAAGGAAAGAATCCAGGAATGATAAGAAATGTTTAATCTCTTATAAGGCAATGATTAATGGACAATTTTCTTATAAATGATGAAAGGACTTGACATGACAAATATAATTCTCATTTAAATACTCATGTAGACCTACCAAACTTTTTGTTACATACTTGTTAACAATACAAATATAATAGCATCATTTACATGTAAAAAAGGCTAAAATTAATGGAAGCATTATTAATAAAAAAAAGAAGAAAAGCCAACACTCAATAATGTTGACTATGAACATGGCCACAATGTGCTAACCATGTTCTGAAAATAAAACATTCCTATAACTCAACTTAGATACATAAAACAATCTATATATCCAGTTAAAAGTAAAATAAAATTCATCCTTAATAATGGCTAAAATTATAGTAAAAAAAATGCATGGATAAATAAAACATCAGACAATTTTTATATAATTTAACATATGAAAAATTATATAACTGCAGCACCTTATCAATAATTTTTTACAAAACTTGAATGAAAGAGGAATTGCTGTACACACACATATATATATATATATATATATATTTGGGCAGCAATTTTTCTTTTAAGCATGTTTTGTTACAAATGAACAACAAGGAAGATAATAGCATTATCCACATGTAAAAAAGGCAAAACATAACAGAAGCATTATTAATAAACAAAAAAGAAAAAGACAATATTTAACAATATCAACTATGAACATGGCCACAATGTGCTAACCATGTTTGGAAAATAAAAACATTTCTATGACTCTACATATGTACACAAAATCTATATATTCAGTGAAAAGTAGAATAAAATTCATCCTTGATAGTGGCTAAACATATAGCTGAAAACACTTGGATAAATAATAATTTCAACAATTTTTATATAATTTACATTCTGAAATGAAAAAAATGATAAGATCACATGAAAAATTATATCAGTCACTCAGATCAGTACCATATGTAATACACACATGGGTGATCATGTCTCAAAAGAGACATCGCTGACTGGGTAGAAGATTATCCCAAGGTAGATTGCCATTACTTTCTGCAGTAGACTGGTTGCCAGCCAAGGCTATAGAACCTAATTGGTCTTGTTATTTAACCCATAATTGGAAGGAAGAGACAGATTAATAGCTTTCCCAAAAGTATTTGTGCGCAAGTGAATGCAAAGAATTCAATTGGAATTCAAACTCGACTTCACAATTTTTCATTCTGATATCCACTGCACCATGATGCACATCCAAAAGATTATATATAAATCTTAAACATAGCACCTTGTCTGTTATTTTTCATGAATCTTGTATAATAAAGGATTGCTACCTAAATACACAATACATATGTATATGGCATTAAATACTGCTGCCATATCTGGTCTGGTGCTCGTGCTTTCCACTTAGGGGTCCTTGACAAAATCCAAAGGAGAATCTGTAATGTGATCGATCCTAACTTGGCAGCTCAGATACAGTCACTTTCTCACCAGTGCAATGTGGCTTCCCTGTGTCTCTTCTACAAATACTTCCATCGCTTACTCGAGCCACATGATTAGCAAATAGGTCCCATCCTTTTACTGTGAAACTAATGTAAACACAAATTCTACTCCAGCAGCTTCCCGACTGTGAAATTCCCTTCCGTTTACTTGCTTCTCCAACTGCTACAATATCCAAGAATTTAAATGTAAAGTCAATAGTCATCTCCTATCTCACTAACCTGCATCCTCTTTCTCATGGAATTCCCTTCCATTTACTTGCTTCCCAAACAGCTACAATCTCCAAGAATTTAAATGTAAAGTCAATAGTCATCTCCTATCTCACTAACCTGCATCCTCTTCCTCATGGAATTCCCTTCCATTGACTTGCTTCCCCAACAGATACAATCTCCAAGAATTTAAATGTAAAGTCAATAGTCATCTCCTATCTCACTAACCTGCATCCTCTTCCTCATGGAATTCCCTTCCATTGACTTGCTTCCCAAACAGCTACAATCTCCAAGAATTTAAATGTAAAGTCAATAGTCATCTCCTATCTCACTAACCTGCATCCTCTCTCTCATGGAATTCCCTTCCATTGACTTGCTTCCCCAACAGCTACAATCTCCAAGAATTTAAATGTAAAGTCAATAGTCATCACCTATATCACTAATCTGCATCCTCTCTCTCATGCTTCTTTCTCCGTCCACTCCACTTTCATTAGTATTCTCATCCCTCTTTTACCCACTTCCTGACACTCCCTATAACCTCTCGCTCTTTCTCATAACTTTCCTCCTATGTAACCCCCTGCACACTAGTGGCAGTGAAATGCCTTGCTCAGCGCGATATCCGAAAAAAAAAATTTTTTTCTATACTATTATAATGTGGATATAAAGTGGAGGATCAATTCGACATTACAATCAATATATAAATTGATCCCCCAGTTTATTGTCACATTCATCTTTTTCTTACCCACTTCCTGACACCCCCTATAACCTGTCACTCTTTCTCATAACTTTCCTCCTATATAACCCCCTGCACACTAGTGGCAGTAAACTGCCTTGCTTCTGGTGATTTGAATATAAAAAAATAATAAAAGTATATATATTTGTATCATTATTGTTGTTCTTACTGTAATCTTCTATTTGTTTGATCTTCTAGTTTCCTTTGTTCTTTAATCTTTGTTTACCATATTTTTTAATATGTTTTACCTGGATTATTTTTACAGAAAATCCACCATTCTTCTCTGGCTTAAACATTGTCTTTTCTACTCACAGTGCAATCATAAAATGCTGTCTGTATTCTTTCTTTTTACCTGAACTATATTTCTCAAATATTTATTTAACTGAATGGAAAGTAGATATTGTTATTGAGGTTAGTTCTGTAAGCAACATACCGTTGCATTGTTGTTGCATGTAGAAGGAAAGTAGAGGAAAAAATGAGCAAAAACTTTGTAAATTAAAACAAATAAAAAGATTTCATAAAGGGATTAATAATTGTAAATAACAGAAAAGAATCGTTGCCTGCAGGAATTTCTTTTCTGTGTAAAACGTTAAAAACAAAAGGCAGAAGATTAAGTAGAATGCAACTCGCACAATACAAAATCAATTCAAAGAGAATTTTATTACTTCAGTTTAATATGAAAAGTTCACACAATGGTCAGTGATTTTCTGTCTTGTAGTAAAGAGTAGAAAAATACAGTGTCTGTAATTATGTTTGAGAACTCTCACCTTTTGGTGAGTGTAGAATGGAGAGCAAACAAAAGTTCTTTCAACTTGTGTTTATCAAATCTGAGATGTTTTCTTATTTCAAACCATATAATCCAAGTGATAGAAAAATTTTTTTTTTAAAGTGGTCTAGACTAGCACTGTTTTTTTTTAACTTATAGACCAAGACAACCTCAAAGTAAAACTATATATATATATATATATATATATATATAAAATAGGGTTGTTCCAATGAGAGAAATTGGTATAGAATAAAAATTGCAAGAAGCAGTGAACATTTTGTTTAAAGTTTGGATTTATTGCTATTATTATTATTTATGTTACTTGCTTCTTGTATGATACATTTAGTGTCCATAATGATATTCTCGCACTTTTTATTCTATATATATATATATATATATATATATATATATATATATATAACCAGCCATAATTTATTAGGTCACCCCATTTTTTAAAAAGCAATGATGTATTTCATACTGTTTTTTATTATATATTGCTAAGTGAATAATTCTAAATGAAAACAGAATTGTTCTTTGTTAATACTGCTCAATAACATGTGCATCAAATGAACTGTTCTTGTGTCCAGTTTTTGTGATCTCTTCCCCATGCTAGATTCTTCTTCTTATTGGCTGGCCAAAGCAATGGCTTCCTGGCTGCCTTGTAAAATTTTGCAAATTAATAATAACACAAAAATCATTCTATTTTCATTTAGAATTATCCACTTGGCAATAAATACTAAAAATAGTATGAAATACATCATTTCTTTTAAAAAACTGGGATGGCCTAATAATTATGGCCGGTATAGTGTGTGTGTGTGTATATATATATATATATAAGTGTACCCCTGCTGTCAAAAATGACTGCTAAATATTTGAGTGGATTATTATTTATATATATATATATATATATATATATATATATATATATATTACCAACAAAAATAGGGTTGTTCCAATGAGAGAAATTGGTATAGAATAAAAAGTACGAGAAGCTGTTAATATTTTGTTTAAAGTGTTGATTTATTGCTGTTATTATTATTATTATTACTTGCTTCTTGTATGATACATTTATTGTCCATTCTTGTATGATACATTTATTGTCCATCAGAGTATTTGTGCTGCTATATGTGTTTCGAGTCTAAAGTTGGCTCTCTTCAGGCGAATAAACAAATAGATCCCTATATGTGAAGTCACAAGTTTATTCGCCTGAAGAGAGTCAACTTTAAACTCGAAACACATATAGCAGCACAAATACTCTTATGGACAATAAATGTATCATACAAGAAGCAAGTAACATAAATAATAATAACAACAACAATAAATCTGCGGAAGTGCACTGTGGTGCAGTGGATATTGATTCAGAACGAGAAATTGGTGTGCCAAATTCGAATTCGAGTTGAATTTCTTGCATTAACTTATGCACAAATACTCTTGGGAAAGGTATTAATCCATCTCTTCCCTCCAGTTATGGGTTAAATAATAGGACAAATTGGTTTCTACAGCTTTGGCTGGCAACCAGTCTACTGCAGAAAACAATGGCAACCTACTGAGGGATAATTTTCTGCCCAGTCAGTCATGTCTCTTTCAAGACATGATCCCCCAAATCATGTATCACATATGGCCCTTAACTGAAATCTACACTTTAAACAAAACATTCACGGCTTCTTGCACTTTTTATTTTATATATATATATATATATATATATATATATATAAAATAAAATAAAATAAATCCCGATGTTCAAATTAGTTGTATGGCCATTTCTACATGAAATCCCTAAGAGAAATTTCACACATCATCGGCAACTTCTTTATTTCAAAATAAACCAAGATATTTTACTGGCAGAAGTTAAAAAATATACATCACAGAAAAATTAAAGGGGTGAGATTAATAAGAAAGTAGACAGAAATCAATGTCTATTTTTAGATTTTGGAAAACCTTATTTTTAAACTGAGTTAAGAGTTGTAAGTGAAAATTTAGCCTCGTCTGGCTCTAAGAAATGGAAGGGAAAAGATAAAGGAAAGAAAGAAGTAAAAGAAGTGGGAAGGGGTGGTTGACAGGGAATTAAGCTAAGAAAAGAAAAGAAAAAAAAGGAAAGAAAAAGGGAAAAAAATTAATCTCCAAGAAACATTAACAAACGTGTTGACAAATAAATCATAGTCTTTTTTGGTTTAAATAAATATATATATATATATATATAGAGTGATGTCAATTAAAAGATATAGATATGAGGGTGCACAAACATCTAATATTATTATTCAGTAAATAGAGCAAAAGTTTAAAAATAATAACAAAAACCCAATTATAACCTGAAATTGTTTCTAAATCCAAATCTTACAATAGAAAAGAAGACAGATGTAACTTCTAACTTTTAGAAAAACTTATCATCTTTAACCATAAACTTCTTAACAAAAAAGCTAATTAATGACCGCATGATGCCATAGAAGAAAATAAATTCTTCGACCCTGATTGCTACGAATTCCTCTCTACATTTGCCTCTTTCTTCCTCATGCCCTTACTTCCTCCTTTCTTTCTTCCTTTCTTTTTTCCCCTATAAATTTTACTATTAATTATTATGAATTATGTCCCTTTGATTTCATTTACTTGCATTTTAGTATTTTCTATTTTAAAATTTACTTTTAAAAATTTAATTGTTTATCTCTATGTAGTCGTTGTCTATTTAAATTTTACTCTTGTTATTAAAAAGCAGTAACCTAACTTTATAAGACTTAAGTACCATGAATATTGAATGAACTAAAATTCAAATCTATTGAACAATCAGTTCATAATATGCACTTATTGACTGTATAACACATGAAACTATAAATCATGCCATGAATCTAGGACAATATGTATACTTACATATATATATTTATTTATATATATATATATTTATATATATATGTGTATATATATATATATTTATATATATATATGTATATATATATATATATATTTATATATATGTATATATATAGATATATATATATATATTTATATATATGTATATATATTTATATATTTATTTATATATGTATATATATATATATATATATATATATATATATATATATATTTATATATTTATATATATATATATATATATATATATATATATATATATATATATATATATATATATATATATATATATATATATATATATATATATATATATATATATATATATATATATATATATATATATATATATATATATATATATATATATATATATATATATATATATATATATATATATATATATATATATATATATATATATATATATATATATATATATATATATATATATATATATATATATATATATATATATATATATATATATATATATATATATATATATATATATATATATATATATATATATATATATATATATATATATATATATATATATATATATATATATATATATATATATATATATATATATATATATATTTATATATGTATATATATATTTATATATGTATATATATATTTATATATGTATATATATATATATATATATATATATATATATATATATATATATATATATATATATATATATATATATATATATATATATATATATATATATATATATATATATATATATATATATATATATATATATATATATATATATATATATATATATATATATATATATATATATATATATATATATATATATATATATATATATATATATATATATATATATATATATATATATATATATATATATATATATATATATATATATATATATATATATATATATATATATATATATATATATATTTTAATTCAGATACTTCAATCCAAGGGAAAAAAGCAGGAAGGTAAATTCCAAAAAACCCGATCCTAATTAATATTAAAAATTTATTTTAATATTAAAAAATGATACAGGAAGAGAGCTCCATGTAATAAAATATTACAGAGCAAATATATATATTAAAAAAGGATTAATTCAAAGATGTTGAATGGCCATTTCGATATGACGATCCCCACGGGGAGCGACACATCACCTCAGCAACAGAAAAAAACCTTTCAGAAACTGGAGAAAAATTAGTCTACTTTTCCTTTTTAAATAGATTGCAAAGAAATTAAAAAATAAATAATAATAAAATAAAATAAAATAAAATAAAAATAAAAATAAAGGGAAAGAAAAAGAAAAGGAAAAAGAAAAAGAAAAGGATAGAATAAAATCAAATAAATAAGAAAAGGAAAGAAAAAAATTGACATCGTCTGGGTTTGCAAAAAAAAGGGGAGAATGTAACTAAAAATTAACAGACAGCCGTGTTGAATCATTTAAAGCAACACGGAAAAAAGTTGGTAAGAGAGATAAAAGAAGGAAGGGAGGGAAAAAGAAAGAAACTAAAGAAAAAATTTTTTTTAAATATTACAGACGCTGGACAAATTCAAAAATCTAATTTCCCCAAAACGTTGAAGTATTAAAAAAAGCCTTTACTTAAAAAGGCATAATTATTGATAAAAGGGAATAAAAAGATATAGGATTTGAAATAAAATTATTTTTTTAAAAAAATTAGGTCATTTGAAATTAAACTAAATAAAGACAAAACTAGGTAAAAAAAAAAAAAAAAAAAATTACAATTATTATATATACATATCAATAGAAGTACACACATATATATATATATATATATATATATATATATACACACACCATTTAACGAATAAGAATACATATATACATACACATACACACACATACATTCAATTTATTACACACTAATATACATATACATGCGCATACACACATATATATATGTGTGTACACACCTATATACAAAAAATTCATATAGACATAATATACATGTGTACACATACATGCACACATATACACACACACGCACACACACACATATATATATATATATATATATATATATATATATTCCTTATGCACTCACACATACATATTAATGAATATTATGAAAAGGAGCATTTACATAGCTAAAAAAATTTTTTTCCAAAATAACATATAGCCCACATACATAAATACATATATACAAATATGCACATCCACACACAAACATACGCATAAAAAAAAAAAAAAAAAAAAAATTAAAATTAAAATTAAAAAATTTTTTTTTAAAATAATAAAAAATTATAGAAAAATATAGAATTTAAAAATTAAAAATTAGAAGTTAAATTTTAAAATCCGCCCTATGGCGGCACTTGTTTATAAATTCCCTTCTAAAGTTCAAAAGTAAGTCCTGATGAGGAATTTCTTTGCAATCTATTTAAAAAGGAAAAGTAGACTAATTTTTCTCCAGTTTCTGAAAGGTTTTTTTCTGTTGCTGAGGTGATGTGTCGCTCCCCGTGGGGATCGTCATATCGAAATGGCCAGTCAACATCTTTGAATTAATCCTTTTTTAATATATATATATATATATATATATATATATATATATATATATATATATATATATATATATATTGTTTAATACTTAGTTTTTGGTACTAATAGGGTTAGACCAGTACACATTTGTATTAAAAAGTGGGAGAAACCAAGGTAGCAAAATAACTCGTTTAAAAATGAAAAATATTCAAAAGTTCTACAATATAATTGTATAGAACACTTTTTAATACAAACGTGTACTGGTCTAACCCTATTAGGACCAAAAACTAAGTATTAAACAATATATAAATATATATAAATAAATATATATATATATATATATATATATATATATATATATATATATATATATATATATATATATATATATATATATATATATATATATATATATATATATATATATATATATATATATATATATATATATATATATATATATATATATATATATATATATATATATATATATATATATATATATATATATGTTTAATACTTAGTTTTTGGTCCTAATAGGGTTAGACCAGTACACGTTTGTATTAAAAAGTGTTCTATACAATTATATTGTAGAACTTTTTAATATTTTTCATTTTTAAACGAGTTATTTTGCTACCTTGGTTTCTCCCATGAGTGGTGTCTTCAGGTAATTTTTAATAACTATTATAATAGTTATTAAAATTCGCCGGAAGACACCACTCATGGTAGAAACCAAGGTAGCAAAATATCTTGCTTAAAAAGGAAATATATGTATATAGTAATCATTTTACTCTAAGTAAATAAATAAAGCCACTCAGGTACGAGGTTTTAGTGAGGATGATACAATAATAGATTAAAAATGTTATTAAAGGATCAAGAACAATAAAAGAACAGGAATTAAGAAAACAGAAGATAACGAATGACATTGCATTTAAATTTTTGAAGATCAAAGTTGACTGGGAAGCAAGAAGCCAGAAGAGAGTTCCACAACTGAGAGAAGAAACTGTTACCATAGGACTTACACTAATATGAGAAGAAGAAAACATAATTAGGAAGAGAGAGCAATAAAAGATTAGGAATTAAGAAAACAAATGGCATTTAAATCTTTAAAAACAGGAATTAAAAAGACAGAAGATAACAACTGACATTGCAGGGTCCCACAAGTGAGAAGTATAAGAGGACAAAACGTTAGCATTGAACTTACGGTTACATCTACCCATTTCAACTATAAAATGATGAGACCTTACCGCCAATCTAGGGCCATGGTTAAGTTCATAAAGTCTAGGTACCATAGAGGAGAGTTTAACAGAACAATTACCATAATAATAATTATAGAAAAGACACAAGGAGCTATATTACAGCAGTGAGAAAGTAACTAAAGTCACAGTTACCAGGTTATGACCAATGTAGATTTATATATATATATATATATATATATATTTTTATCATAGCCCCCTGAGCAAGGCAGTAATGCCGCTGATGTGCAAGGGGCTACATAGGAGTGAAAAGATTGGAAAAGAGAAAGCCGGAAACCACATCCTAAACAGGGAACAAGGGATGAGCCTCTACACCTGTTCAATAGACGTGGGAGGAATGTGAATCGGGCGATAGTTTAGTCTATCTACTCCAATTAAAAAAAAAAAAAGAGTGAGAAGATAGGAAAAGAGAAAAAAACCGGAAACCGCATCCTAAACAGGAAGCAAGGGATGAGCCTCTTCACCTGTTCAATAGACGTGGATATCAAGAATCTCTCTATATATAGCAAGAACAGCAGACAATATCTGCCAGCAGTGTTCAAAGCATGGATGAATGGTAGTCTTATCAATACATAAGATAGATTCTGATAAGAAAATTTGTCAAGCACAGCACAATGAACGAATTTTCTAGCAGTAGACCTAACAATTGATTAAATATAATGTTTCCACTTTATGTCAGCAGAGAATGTTAGCCCAAGAAGTCACAATGAGTCACTCACCTGGAGGTTAGTTTACTGATTGACTACTTCAGTAATTAAAGGTTACAGGAACATTTTATAGCTTTTTTATGATCTTATTTGCCCCAAGCAAGGCATTTCCTGCCACTGTTTTACGGGGGGTTACATAGGAGAAAAGTTATGAGAAAGAGTGGCAGGTTATAGGAAGTGTCAGGAAGTGGTTAAGAGAAGGATGACTGTGACAATTAATGAGGGATCGGTTTATATATTGATTGTAATGTAGAGTTGATCCCCTACTTTATATCCACATTATAATAGTATAGAAATTTTTTTAGTTGAATTTTAATTTGATGAACATTGCTAGTCATTGTTTCTTTTTTGTTTTTTTCATAATCATTTTGCCCCAAGCAAGGTATTTTACTGCCACTGTTTTGCAGGGGTGTTACTTAGGAGAAAAGTTATGAGAAAGAGTGACAGGTTATAGGGAGTGACAGGAAGTGGGTAAGAGAAGGATGAGAACACTGATGAGAGTGGAGTGGACGGAGAAAGGAGCATGAGAAAGAGAATGCAGATTAGTGAAATAGGAGATGACTGTTGACTTTACATTTAAATTCTTGGAGATTGTAACTGTCAGGGAATCAAGTAAATGGAAGTACATGAAATGATTGCAGTACATGCACTAAATAACAGAACAATTGTTTTGCTGTACAAGATAACATTCATTAAAACAAAATTAATAAAAGGACAGTTTAAAACAAGAATTTCTTTTGTTAAAATTGCATGCACAATGAAATATTCATGAATATATTTGAGTGGGATTTAGTGTGTTGATTTGTTTTAATGTGAAGCATTCACAGCCCTTTTAGCTTCAGTGGAGAAAGTTCATTTTATACAGTTTGGTCGAAGAAAACAGAAAAGAAAGAGTCACTTTAGGGTTCACATGTTTTTTTATATTCCAGAGCTTCTGTTGATACAATGTTTATTTAGGGCTTACTTATATTAAGAATGTGCATTGTGGTACAGTGGATATCAGCTCGGAACAAGAAATTGAGGAGCCGAGTTCGAATTCCAGCTGAATCTATTGTATTCACTTACGCGCAAATACCCTTGGGAAAAGTATTAATCCATCTCTTCCTTCCAGTTATGGGTTAAATAGCAGGACAGATTGGGTTCTATAGCCTTGGTCGGCAACCAGTCTACCGCAGAAAGCAATGGCAACCTACTGTGGGATAATCTTCTGCCCAGTCAGTCAATTCTCTTTCAAGACATGATCGCCCAAGCGTGTATCACATATGGCACTTAACTGACTGACTTATATTAAAGGGTACTACATGAGAATCAGCTTCCATATTCTTGCTTCCCTGATAGCTAGATCTCCAAGAGTTTAAATGCAATGTCAACCATCATCTCTTATCTCATTGACTCCCATTTGTCTTCTCCCGTTACACTTTTTTCTCACGCAGCTGTCTTCACCCCCAATGTACCCAGTCATTCTCTTACCCATTCTCCAACACCTACTGTGATCTGTTCTTCTCTCTCTTCATTGTCTTATTATATAACCCCCTGCACACCAGTAGCAGTAATGTCTTATTTGGGATGAGACGATTATAAAATGTAAAAAAATAGTAGTCACTGTATGCTATTGAGGCTGACTTTCTTTATGGCTACAGACATGCCGGAAAAATCATCTTTAACTTTTGCTGAATGAATCAAGAAAAACATACCAGACGAATATAGAATAGTTGGCAGGGTGGTAAATAGTTGGCAGGGTGGTAAATTGGGTTGTAGTTAAAGCAATTACAATTAAGTATCTATGGTTTTGGAATATAAATATTTTTAATCTTCTATATATAGTCTCTGAAATTTAATATCATTGATAGAAGAATGATTTTTAGATTAGAAAATTGAATCTGTCCTGAAATGATTTCTTTTTATTTATAGAAAAAACAGAACTGCTAACAAGCTTTTCTCTTGGATGTCAATAAGTTCTGCCCTTTTCGTGAAATTATGGCAGAAAATGGAAAGATAAAGTTTTTATTCAAACAAAATGTTTGATGAATATTAAAGAGTACGACAAAAGAGAAAATATCTCGTCTCAGAAGGTGGGATCATTGGTGGAGGATTTCATTGAAAAATTCTTTTCTTCTTCAGTGCTAGTGATTATGGCTATAAATTAGCAATGATTATTCTCTTTTCTGATATCCTGAAAAAAAAGGTGCAGACGGTATTTCATTTATTTTTCTTTCTTCATCTCTTAGATGCCTTTTCTCCCTCCTTCACTTTTCTAAATTAGTTTTCTTTCTTTTTTTTTCTTTTTCATTTACTCAATTGTTTTATTTTACACAGTTCACTTACTCTTTTTATTCTCTTTATCAAGTTTTTCTTTTCTTCATTTTCATTTGTTGTTTCTTTCTTTACTTTTCCATTCTTTTGTTAACTGTTTCTTTTTCGTTTGGTTTTTCTTCGTTACTTCCTGTTTTTCCTTCTTCATTTCACTATTTCACTTCTTTTTGCTTTCCATCTTTTTTTTTTATCATTCTCCTTCATCCTATTGTTTTCATTCGATCTTTTTATCTCTTTTTCACTTTTTCATTTCTGCATAATTTTCTAATTTTCTTTTCCACTTTTTGATTATTTTCCTTCATTTCTGCTCAGTCAGTTAAGTGCCATACGGGATACACGCTTGGGCGATCATGTCTCGAAAGAGACATGACTGACTGGGCAGAAGATTATCCCGCAGTAGGTTGCCATTGCTTTCTGCAGTAGACTGGTTGCCGACCAAGGCTATAGAACCCAATCTGTCCTGCTATTTAACCCATAACTGGAAGGAAGAGATGGATTAATACCTTTCCCAAGGGTATTTGTGCGTAAGTGAATACAATGGATTCAACTGGAATTCGAACTCGCTCACTGTGGTAATAAAAACAAGCAGAACCCATTTCCCCTCTTGCCTGTGGCCAACCATCACAATAAAATAAAAAAATTTTCAGCACTACAGTAGGATGAGTTAACAGGAAAAGATAGCGGAAGTTTTTGGAACATGTAGTGAGGAAAGAGGGCTTGGAGAATCTGATGCTTATTGAATGAATAGAGGGAAAGAGAGACAAGGAAAAGCAATATGTGACATGCTTGATAGACTTGAGCAGATGAATGGTGGAACAGATACTGAGTGTGATAACAGGAGAAGGGGTGTTAAAAGCTACAAGGGATAGGGAGATCTGGAGAGCCATGATCACCTACATCCTAATTAGTATTGAGAAGAGGTGATTTCATATTTAATCAGAATTGGATAAACAAATAAGAAATTATAGTGTGGCTATAAAGAGGGGGATTTATGTAATAATTAATATATAAACTGATCCCTCACTTTGTGGCTATGCTAGTTTCTATACATTTATACATTTATATTTTAGATTTATAGGCATGGCAGAGCAGGGTTTTGAGTAGGATAACAGGAGAAAGGGTGTTAAGAACTACAACGGTTAGGGAGATGTGGAGGGCTTAGGTTAAAAAAAAAACTTAGATGAAAAAAAAAAGAAGAGATTTATTTACTAAACCAACAAAATAAATGGGATATCAATAATAATTCGTTGAAAGAAAATGAATAGAAAAATGTTTTTTAAAAAGTGAAGGGATTTCTGTTGTTTACACTTGCCAAAATAGAAATAATAATATAAAAAGGCTTTGTTTACCTTAAATGTGGAGGTTTCATATGCTTTCTATGAAATAACAAAGTTGTCTGTGAAGGCATCCATATTGAAAATGAAAGTTTTTTGGTTCGGCTCTCATCAGCTCTAATCAACTTTGCAAAATATTATTTTGAGGACCCTAGAAGTTATGCCTGGATTTGTCATTGGAGGCCACAATTTAAACAACCTAAGGTACACAGATGATACAGTGCTGATAGCAGACACAGAAAGGAAACTACAAGACCTCCTACAGAAGGTAGCTGAATAGAGTGATAAAAAAGGACTACAAATAAACTGCAAGAAAACCAAATGCATAGTCATCAGTAAAAAGGGCAGCCCAATATGCCAAATACAGGTCGGGGATACTAGAATCAAGCAGGTACAAAAATTTAAATACCTCAGAAGCATTATAACAAAAGATGGAAAGTGCGACACAGAGATCCAAAGACGAATTGGTTTGGTGAAAGAAGCATTCCAGAAGCTGAGTAAAGTATTAAGAGACAGGAAAATTTCACTAGAAACAAAGAAGAGAGTACTGGATTGCTATGTGATGTCAGTTTTTTAATATGGCAGTGAATGCTGGACAATATCATCAAAGATGAAGGAAAAACTTGAAGCAGCAGAAATGTGGTTCTACAGAAGGATACTACAAATATCATGGATTGAGCATGTGAGCAATGATGAGGTTCTAGAAATGATGGAAATGAAAAGGACTTTAAAACTGAACATCAGGAAGAGACAGTTCAAGTTCCTGGGACATGCAATGAGGAAAGAAGGCTTAGAGAACCTGATACTAACAGGCCAGATACAGGGAAAAAGAGACAGAGGAAAGCAACGAATAACATATTTGAAAGACCTAATCAGGTGGATGATGGAACGAGGGTTGCATGATGTAACAGGAGAAGGTGTGCTAAGAACCACCAGGGATAGGGAGACGTGGAAAGCCATGATCACCTTCATTCTGAAGGGACAGGGCACATAGAAAAGAAGAATATTTTTTAATATAAGGGATATATAAATATGCTCATATTTGATTAAAATACTAGAGTAAAACTTCAAAACAATTGTTGCAGCCGTTTTCTAGATTAGCAGATAATAACAAATGGACAAGTATATATATATATAATATTTATTTTAGATTTATTACATGAGTATGTTATGATATCACTATAAAGTAGCTATTTTGTTTTGACACTTTTTGTCTTATCAAGTGACACTACTGATTGTGAGGTGAAGAGTTTTAAAAAGTTCAAAATTAGCCAAAGCCCCTTAATAGTGGAGACATTATTATGTAACAATGTCTCCGCAACCTAGGTTTCTACCATGTGGTGTCTTCAGGTGATTTGCAATAACTGATTTTACCATTTTGGGTTTTTTTTTTTTTAAAGAACACTCACATTATGGTATTTTTTTTTTTTTTTGAACGCTCATGTAACGGGAAATTTTGGAATGTGCAAATCATCTGAAGACACCACATAGTAGAAACCTAGATCGTGTAATAACTCATTTACAAATGGAGAATATTGAAAAGTTCTACAATATAATTGTATTGAACACTTTTTAATACAACTGTGTACTGGTCTAATTTCATTATGACCAAAGACTAAGTAATTAAATAATCAATATACACACACACACATATATATATATATATATATATATATAGCTCTGTTCATACTACATAGAGTACTGCCTTATTAACACATAATAATAATATTACACATGTGCGTACCCTCAGATGCATATTTATTAATTTACATATATATATATATATATTTTTGTTAATTGGAACAGACAAGATATGTCTCCAAGACTTTTTAATCAATTTTTCTTGTTGATGGATTAGTTTTTGTATCTTAGTTTTTACAAAATTTTGCAGTTGAAGAATTTTAGAAAATTCTTGTCAGAATTAATTCTGTTTAAATGAGATGAAGTCTTTAAGCATTTATTAAAATCTTCTTTGAAACTTTGTGCAAAGTGACATAAAAGACAAAAACAAAAAACCCCTATAAAAGTTCTATGCTAAAAGTTTCTTCTCTCACTTTTTACACCTGTAGAAATTTTTTCCAGCTTTTTACTTTCCAGTCAACTTTGATCTTAAATAATTTCAATGCAATATCAATCATTATTTTCTGTCTTCTTAATTCCTGTTCTTTTATTGTTCTCTCTCCTTAATTATTTTTTCTTCTTCTCATATTATTATAAGTCCTATGCTAACAGTTTCTTCTCTCACTTGTGGAACTCTCTTCTGGCTTCTTGCTTTTCACTCAACTTTGATCTTAAATAATTTAAATGCAATATCAATCATTATTTTCTGTCTTCTTAATTCCTGTTCTTTTATTGTTCTCTCTCCTTAATTATTTTTTCTTCTTCTCATATTATTATAAGTCCTATGCTAACAGTTTCTTCTCTCACTTGTGGAACTCTCTTCCGGCTTCTTGCTTTTCACTCAACTTTGATCTTAAATAATTTCAATGCAATATCAATCATTATTTTCTGTCTTCTTAATTCCTGTTCTTTTATTGTTCTCTCTCCTTAATTATTTTTTCTTCTTCTCATATTATTATAAGTCCTATGCTAACAGTTTCTTCTCTCGCTTGTGGAACTCTCTTCCGGCTTCTTGCTTTTCACTCAACTTTGATCTTAAATAATTTCAATGCAATATCAATCATTATTTTCTGTCTTCTTAATTCCTGTTCTTTTATTGTTCTCTCTCCTTAATTATTTTTCTTCTTCTCATATTATTATAAGTCCTATGCTAACAGTTTCTTCTCTCACTTGTGGAACTCTCTTCCGGCTTCTTGCTTTTCACTCAACTTTGATCTTAAATAATTTAAATGCAATTTCAATCATTATTTTCTGTCTTCTTAATTCCTGTTCTTTTATTGTCCTCTCTCTGTAATTTTTTTTTCTTTTTCTTCTATTCTTTCACATTCAAAAATTTCTTGTGTCTTTGTTGCTTTATTGTCTTTTTTGGGGTGAAATGATTAAAAAAATATCAAATTGACAAACTGATACTAAAAGTGATTTTTTTCTATGTTTAAAATGAACGTACATTCATAAGCTTCTCAGTCAAGAATGGTAGGCACTATATTCGTTTGTATAAAATGATAAAAAAAATGTAGACGTCTATGTTTACTGGTATTTATTAAGCAGAAATAGGTTGCAAATCTTGGACACTCAGTGAGCATCAAACTCACCCTAGTAGTTAGAATTTTCAAAAGCTAGCTTGCTTAACTTAAAGTATGTCTATTACATTTTTGAATCAATTTTTCATGTTGGTTGATTAGTTTCTTGATCTTGGTATTACAACGGATATAGGAATTGTCCACACTCATCTTTGAATTTGTTCAGCTTCCAATCTTTCAACTGTCGTCAGTTATGATCAAGAATAAAAGAAATTAAATTAAAAGTCTGTTTAGAAATTGTTTTCACCTTTGAAATGATTTTGAAATTTGAACCTTGTGAGTGGAACTGGATAGACAGAATTGTTTGTTTATAGTTTTGCTAGCATGGTCGCAAGTCATCACGACAAAGCACTTGAGGATATTGGCCTTGTTAAAACTGTTGATTATTCTCTCTTCCACAGAAATTTTAAGAAAGGTCTGTTCAGCAGAGTTGCAGACTATTATAACTAAATGCAACTCTGTGAGAGTTGAACAAAGATAAATGTGCCAGAGCAGCTGTCTGCAACAGCGATTGTCTAAGCGTCTTAGTATATGGGTGTGCTTTGAAATGGCCATTATTTAAATGTGCATGTTCAAATTCCAGCTGAATTCACTGTATTCACTTACATGCCAATATTCTGGAAAAAGGTATTAATCTGTTGCTTCTCCCTCCAGTTATGGGTTAATTAGTAGGACAGATTGGGTTCTATAGCCTTGGTTGGCAACCAGTCTACCATAGTAAGTAATGGCAACCTACTACAGGGAATCTTCTTCCCAGTCAGTCATGTCTCTTTTGAGACATAAGCATCCAATTATGCATCATGGATGGCACTTAACTGATATTGGATATATCTATACAGCAAATATTCATTTAATCAAGATTTGTTGAAGATAACAGATCTTTTGAATTCATTTTTGTATCTTGGTGTTAAAGGTAAATAAGTCTACAGTCCATGTTTGTTTCTGTTCAAATTCCACTCTTTAAACTGGCATCAATTATTATCAAGCATAAAATTCAATTCAGTTCAATGCTGGTTTTGATTGTTTGCAGCTTATTATTTAAAATATCTTGAGAACATGATATTAGTTTTCATCGTGTAAGTTCTGAAAATTTAAATCCATTTTAGAATGCTTATTCCAGACTTCGCGGATGTGTGTTGTGATGCAGTGGATATCGGTTCAGAACAAGAAATTGGGGAGCTGAGTTCGAATTCCAGTTGAATTCATTGCATTCACTTACGCGCAAATACCCTTTGGGAAAGGTATTAATCCGTCTCTTCCTTCCAGTTATGGGTTAAATAACAGGGCAGATTGGATTCTGTAGCCTTGGCTGGCAACCAGTCTACTGCAGAAAGCAATGGCAACCTACTGTGGGATAATCTTCTGCCCAGTCAGTCATGTCTCTTTTGAGACATGATCGCCCAAGCGTGTTTCACCTATGGCACTTAACTGACTGATTTCAGACTTAAAAAGTGGCTTGTTAAATGACAGTTGCTCTGACTGAATAGTCATGGCTTCTAAAATTTGTATTCTTGGTTTACAGTTTGTTTTGCTGAGTATTGTTGCAATCTGTCTGATATAATTCTAATTTTATTCTATCTTATTTGTTGCCATGTATCAATTTAGTTACAATTATAGCCTAATGTTTCTTAGCATGATACTGTTTAAATCATTATACAGCATCCCCTCCAAGCTTTTTCAATCATGGTATTCTCAGCATCCTTCTGTAGAGCCCCATTTTCGTTGCCTTAAGTCATTTTCTTCATCTGTGAGGATTGCTCAGCATTCACTGCCATATAGGACAGATATTACATAATAGTTCAGTACTTTTTTTCTTTGTTTCTATTGCTTCAAGTCTCTTCTTCATCTGTTAGAAGATTGTCCAGTATTTACTGCCATATAGGAGGACTGATATTATATAACAGTTCACTACACTTTTTGTTGTTTTTAACAAAGATTTTCAGTCTCTTGTTAAATCATTATTATCCCCAGAGCTTCCTTTATTTGTACGTCTTTCTATTTGTCTTAAAAACGAACAGAACTTCTATCTTCAAGTGGCCAACATGTAAAAGTAGTTTAATATTTCTTACTTTTTTCCTCAACAGCTCAAATAGGGTAACATCTGTTGAAAAATGTCCTTTTTTTTTTTTTTCTTTAATTCACTTGTTTTGTCTCAGGCATTATTTAATTTGGCTAATTTCATCTGAAGTCCCTGTTTTAATGAATTAATAATTTTTGGACATATCTTTGCTCATGAGTAATGATCTGCAACATATAATCGCACAGTTTCTCCCAAATATGTGCTAGAGAGTAAGTTAGTAGTTCAAACTTACTTATTGCTTTTTAAGTTGGATCTTCTTTTTATATTCTATCTTCTTAGCCTTATATCTTCTCTTTATGCTCCATCTTATTAAGCCTTATGCCAAACTTAACTAAGCTAATCTCAATAACTACCAATTATTATAGTTGGTTACACTTAGTAATTTAGACTTATAGCCATATTATGTTGGAAAAACAGATTCTCATATGATCATCCAAGTTCAGCAATGTCAAGCCTGATCAATACCGAAATGGATGACCACTTGGGAATATCGGGTGTTGTAAGCTTGATTGTACAGGTGGTGTAATGGAAATTTGAGAACTGAGTTCCAATTCTACTTGGGTTTATTATATTCATATACTTGCAAATATTCTTGGGAAAGGTATGAATTCATCTCTTCTCTTGCCATCTATCGGTTACTTAGCAGGAGTTGTATCAGAAAATCATTATTAGCTCAAAAACATTCTTGCAATCTAAAAATATTCACTTACTTGCAAATAGTCTTGGGAAAGGTATGAATTCATCTCTTCTCTTGCCATCTATCGGTTACTTAGCAGGACTTGTATCAGAAAATCATTATTAGCTCAAAAACATTCTTGCAATCTAAAAATATTCACTTGCTTGCAAATAGTCTTGGGAAAGGTATGAATTCATCTCTTCTCTTGCCATCTATCGGTTACTTAGCAGGACTTGTATCAGAAAATCATTAGCTCAAAAACATTCTTACAATCTAAAAATATTCTCTGGCTTTAAATAATCTCTAAAAATATTGATAAGCCTTAAAAAAATCAAATCAATCCATCTACTTAGTAATTTAGTTCTTCATTAGGTGCTCCACTTTTGTGCCTATGTGTTTGACTATCTACTTTGGATATTTGCTGTTGAGTGATAATAAACAGGTTAGTCTTACAAACTTGCTGGTGAATCTGTCTTCCTTTTTAACCTTTTACTAAATTAGTCAAAGTACAACGAAAATTGTGTGTGTGTGTATAATTTCCTTTGTTTAGTTTAAGTTAAGCAATGTATGTATGTATTTAAAGTGTATTTAAACAATAGACAATTTTTTTAAAATTATGTGTGTGAGAAGAATTATGAGTGGTTTAAAGCATGAAAATGTGTGTTTTTAAGTCGGTAATTTTAGTATGTATATGAATGATAAAATGAAACACATTTCCATCTAAAATATGTGTGTGTGTATGAAATAATTTCCTTTGCTTAGTTTATAGCAAGGGCATTTCCAGTAAGAATAAACATTTTGAGAAGTCATAAGTACTGCCAGTTTAACCTCATCACAAATCTTACAGGCCCTGCATTTTCAAGAGCCAAATATTACATAGATGTTCAGTACACTCTTATTTTTCTTTCAAAACAAATAGAGATATAATTAGGAAGAAAATTAAACCCAACACCAATTCAGATGCTGGCAGGCATCAAATAAATTTCTTACAATGTAAAAAGCATTTATATTGGTGAGACATCATGAAATCTAAAATTCTGTACCTATGAATATAAAAGAAAATTACTTTTAGACAACTATTCAAACTCACTCATAATACACAGGAATGAAAACTGCCTTAGCTCTGATATTACAAATTTACCTTAATTAAAAAAGAACCTAATTCTTTACATCAAAAGTATTTTTGGGCCTCCTAAAAAGAATATTACCAACTATGAACATATGTCAAAAGCATATTGCATCAACCTTTATTGCATCCATTAAGAAACTAGCATGAACACAAAATGAGGGATCAGTTTATATGTTGATCATAATATAGAATTGATCCCCCATTTTATATCCACATTATAATTTCTTATAAACAGCATACATATTCTTCTTCTATGTGCCCTGTCCTTTCAGGACGCAGGCGATCATGGCTTTCCATGTCTCTTTATCTCTGGTGGCTCTTAGCATGCTTTCTCCTGTTACACCATACAATCCTCGTTCCATCATCCACCTGATTAGGTCCTTCAAATATGTTATCCGCTTCTTTCCCCTGTCTCTTTTTCCTCTCTTTCTGGCCTACTAGTATCAGGTTCTTCAAGTCTTCCTTCCTCATTGCATATCCCAGGAACTTCAGCTGTCTTTTCCTGATGCTCAGTATTTTTTCCTTTTCATTTCCATCATTTCCAGAACCTACTCATTGCTCACATGCTCGATCCATGGTATTTGCAGCATCCTTCTGTAGAACCACATTTTAGTTGCTTCAAGTTTTTCCTTCATCTTTGATGATATTGTCCAGCATTCACTGCCATATTGAAGAACTGACATCACATAGCAATCCAGTAATCTTTGTTTTGAGCAAAATTGTCCTGTTTTTTAATACTTTACTCAACTTCTGGAATGCTTCCTTTACCATACCAAAGTTATACAAAAAAAAACTTGAAATACTAAAGAGTCGATTTATTTAATAAAATCACCGTTGGCTTCAACCATGGACTCTAGACGACTTTGAACTCTCCTGCTACTTTTCTGGATGGTCTCCATGTTTAATTTGATGAATCCTTACCTTCAGTTCATCTTTAGTTTAACAACGAGTTTTTATTGATCTCTCGAACACCTGTGCCCCACATATAATAATCAAGGAGGTATAGTCTGGGGAGTTAGGTGGCCAGATGTAAGGGGGAGATGTGGTTGCAGAAATTGTCTGACAGCTGTGGGTTCTACTGTTTGTGTGGCAGGATGCAGAGTTCTTTTGCCAGTCATAGGATCTCCCAGCAATCACCCTTTTGACTCAGGGCAGCACTACCTCTTCAAGGCATTGATGTAGGTCTCTATGTTGAGCCTGAGCCACATCTGGGAATATGAATGGAGGCATAATGTCACCATGCCAAACATCTTCATAATCACCATTAGACTCATCCAACTCTTTCCCAAATCCTCTGCACTGTCCTTAGATTGACACCCAAACACACTGAAATCTTCATATTGGAACTTTTGAGGCAAATGCCAAGCAGTAAAGTATGCTGTTTTAAAATTTCTGCAAAGTGAATTGTGTGATGGTGCTATTTTTCTCTCAGGCAGTGCCCAACTGACCCTTCTATACTGTTCAGTCAACAAAGTCAAAGACAAATAAAACATATGCACAAAGTTAAAAGGCTGTTTACCCATTGCACCCTGTATATTATAATCCGAATCCCAATCTTTGCTTTTCTACCCTTGAACTATATTTGACCGATTGTCCTAGCAAGACTAAAAAGAATAACAAACTGGAATTATTATGCACTTAAATACATAAAGTAATATTTAAGGTTTTCAGTTAGATTTGGGATCCAATAATTTCTTGAAACTTCAAATGAATGCATTATCTTACCTTGAATTCAGAACACCACAAATTATACCAACGTTTGTTTAACAAGTTGAATGCATGGGAAACCTGATTAACCAATGAAAATCAAACTACACAAAAATCAAAATACCAGAATTTCTTTCTTCTTTTTCTCCATATCTCATTCTCTGATGAAGCTTTAATAACAGTGAAACATGTTAGATTGATAAATGTTACCGATTTGTTCTTTATGTTAATATTTTTGTTTCTTACTTTGCTTAGCCTTATCAAGGTTCCAATATATATATACACAGACTTATATCTATACATATATATATATATATGTATAAACTGGTTTGCATTAGCACATGACCGACTGCAACTAAAAATTTCATGCATGAATGCTTAATTTTCAGGTAGTCGGTAACAGTTACAGAAAATTAAGGATATTTACCCACCTGGGTGAGTTCAAGATGGTAAAAAGTTATTGGTGATAAAACCAACTGAATTCACCCAGGGGAATGGTTATCCTAGACAGCCAAGATTGAAAAGTGTTATGGCCTTGTTTGGGGGCAAGAAATAAAGACCCAATGAAGGAATAGAGTTAAACAAATATATTAACAAAAAACAGGAGTACAAAACATATACAAAATGAGAAGGTAATCAATGTGACTGTTTGGTGTGGCTGTCAGAGCTAATTGCTGGCATAGACTTCAGTATCTACTATTGCACCCACCCTGCAACAAATGCAACACAAGGTCAGTGTTTTAGGGGAAATTTTCGGCAATACCATAGGAAAATCCTCAAACCCTCTCTGCACTTTTTTTGAGGGATCTCTCAAGCACTGGGCAATAAACTCAGCGCCCTCCCAAGGGAGAGGTAAAGCCTGGGGTGATGGACCCCTGGGGTTTGGCTCCATACACTGTTTAATATTTTCTCAGCTGCATGTCCATTCTCAGACAGATATACAACCAAGCTGCTCTCTGCCCGAGGACAAAGACACAACTGAGAGGTGATTCAAATTCCAGCCTCATCTTCAAATTCACAAATTCTAGCCTCTGCTGGAATACACTTCTGCCACAAAGCAGAAACTGCTGCTTATTTAGAGTTGGAAGAGTTCGTGTGTGCATGGCTAAATTAGCATAACAAAAAGAAAGTCAAAGAAAAAACAGAAAGTAAAAAACAGGAATGACTTTACAGTATGGAAAAAAGTGCCCAATGTTAATGGGAACAAAAAGTGTTATGGCGACAGAGCTAACCATTAAGTTTTATAAAAGACATGTCTTTTTAAAGTGCTCTATACCACCAAACCACAAAAAGCTCCCAGATAACATAGAATTAAATACTTGGAGGAAATCAGTGGCTCAAAGAAAAAAAAAAGCCTACTTAAAATCCCACACTCAGGAAGAACATTCAGAGATGAGTAACTTACGATGAGTGTGTGTGTGTACACATTTTTGTGTGTGTATAGATTTTTAAATAAGCCTGTTTCTGCACAGAATTCACCAACCAGTTATTCAATGAGTTATTGAAGACTTTTTGATACTAAAAGACTGAAAGGTAACAAACTCTTTGATCAGCTGATAAAATACAATTTAATTCCATCCAAACTGAAATAAAACTTAGCTTAATGTGAGAGGTGGAAGCAGAATTCATTTATAACTTTGCGGGGGGGGGGGGGGGGAGTCGTTTGTAAAAAGCCCCAGAAATAAAGTCATAACATTTACTTGCAGATGGGAAAACAATTATTTTTTCAGTATTTTCACTAAAAATAGGTTATATTTTTTATAAAATAGATACTATTACATTGAGGGGCAGGTAGTGTAATGGTTCAGTCAGTCAGTTAAGTGCCATAAGTGATACACGCTTGGGTGATCATGTCTCAAAAGAGACATGACTGACTGGGCAGAAGATTTTCCTAAAGTAGGTTGCCATTACTTTCTGGGATAGGCTGGTTGTCAATCAAGTTTAAAGAACCCAATCTGTCCTGCTACTTAATTCATAACT
Organism: Ascarosepion bandense; assembly: GCA_037127315.1. NCBI lineage: Eukaryota > Metazoa > Mollusca > Cephalopoda > Sepiida > Sepiidae > Ascarosepion > Ascarosepion bandense. The sequence goes on along the minus strand of JBBBDQ010001603.1, from coordinate 3,202,902 downwards.
GGAGGGAGAAGCAAATTAATCCCTTTCCTAATGGAATCAGCATGCCAAGTTCAAATTCTGGCAAAGTCATTTTTGTTCACTTTTTGATAATATCCTTGAAAAAGGCAGGAATCTATTTTCCTCCAGCTACAGATTAAATATCAGGATATACTAGATTCTTTAGTCTTGAGAGGACAATCAGTTTCGTATAGTTTTAGGGCAGAAAAGTAAATATTGGACTCAACAGGGTTTTATTTCTAGTTTGTCCCCAATGGAAATATTTAAAAAAATTCTCGTGTTATATGTTGTTTCTGTTTCTCTCTTTCTTCTCCACTAGTTTTTCATACCCTTGTTTATCCGTCTTTTTCCATTTCACTGCTTTTCATCAACATGTCTGCATCAATCTGACAACCATCAAAAAATAAATAAAAATTTAGTTTATACTTTGTTTTAATATAGTGATTATTTAATGTTTTGTTTGTATTTACATATTTAAAATGTCTTCCCTTCTCAGTAATAAGCCCTATAACCCCCCCCCACCTCTACTTGAGTCTTAGGGTTATACAATCAAGGAGTTGGCTCCAGGTATCACCAAATTTCTGTACACCACTGGTCATAAATTAAAGCAAACATCAGTCAGTTAAGTGCCATACGTGAAACATGCTCGGGTGATCATGTCGCGAAAGAGACATGACTGACTGGGCAGAAGATTATCCCACAGTAGGTTGCCATTGCTTTCTGTGGTAGACTAGTTGCCTGCCAAGGCTATAGAACCCAATCTGTCCTGTTATTTAACCCATAACTGGAGGGAAGAGATGGATTAATACCTTTCCTAAGTGTATTTGCGCTTAAGTGAATGCAATTAATTCAACTGGAATTTGAACTCAGCTTCCCGGTTTCTTGTTCCGAGCTGATATCCACTGCACCACAACACACATCCGTAAAGCAAACATACTTGTCTAAATAGGTCTACAGTAAATTCAACAACAGCCCCGACCTACGGTGATTCATGGTTACAATGCAATTTCCATCAATCTTGTTTCGACTCATGCCATTTACCCGATGCATACAACACAAGAGAGACAAGATCTTATTCTTCATCATCTCATTTAATAAGAACCAATGACATCACTGACAATAAATATACAAACAACTTAAATCAGTTTAATTCCATTGTATGTATTATATTTATGTCCTTCATTTATTTATCAGTCATAATTATGTTGACGTAAGTCATAGAAATGTGCTTATTAAGTGCTTATTCAATGAAAAATAACAAATATATTTCAACTTATATGTAAAATTGCATTACGATACATCATAGAAAAGGAACTGTGTCATAAAATGGTTTTCTCCTGCATTAGATACTAGCAGTATAGCCTGGCGTTGCTTGGGTGTAATGAAAGCTTTAAAACTAATCCATGGTCCTGGAGCTCAGACTCTTTGGACATTAGCATGAAAGACTAAAAAGCAATAGTTGTTTCCAGTTAAAGCGAAACCGTAGATCGAAAGAAAAATGAATGGATGTAAGTCAAATTTTGATTTCCTGGTATCGATATCAAATTTTCTGCACTATTGTAAGAACTGCAACCTTGAAACTTCTGAATATCGTTTCTTATGTCTTTGTCTATGAGTGTATCAAATTTGATTAAAATCGGACAACTCCTACTATAACCCAATTTTTTTGATTATCAATTTTCGATATTTATCAGGGGTACCTCAACACAAAACCTAGCTAATAATACTCACAGACGCTTATAGTACAACTGTGTAAATTTTCAAGAAAATCGGTTCAGCCGTTTCGGAGTCTATAGGAAACGGATACACACAGACACACAAAGTTCCATTTATAAATAAGTTTAGATTTAGAGTAGATAAAATGATTTATGTTAGTAAACAGTGGAGTTCAGTTAGTTAAGTGCCACACATGATACGCATTTGGGCGATCATGTCTCAAAAGAGACATGACTGACTAAGCAGAAAATTTTTCCACCATAGATTACGATTTATTTCTGCAGTTGACTGGTTGCCAACCTAGGCTATAGAATATAATTTGTCCTGCTATTTAATTTTTTATCCCAATCAGTTAAGTACTATATATGATATACGCTTGGGTGATCATGTCTCTTTCAAAAAATGACTGAGTAGGCAGAAGATTTTTCAACAGTAGGTTACCATTTTTGTCTGTGGTAGACTGGTTGACAGCTAAGGCTACAGAACATAATCTGTCCTGTTATTCAACTTTTTATTTAAATGAGTCAGTTAAGTGCCATATGAAATACATGCTTGGGTAATCATGTCTCTTTCGAGACTAGAAAATTTTCCCACAAAAGGTTGCTATTTCTTTCTGTAGTAGACTGGTTGTCAACCAAGGCTATAGAATCTAATCTGTCCTGGTATTCAACTTATAGCTGGAGTTAATATTTTTCCGAAGGGAATTTTGTGCATAAGTGAATGCAATGGATTCAACTGGAATTTGAACTCAGCTCTTTAATTTCTCATTATGAGCCATTATCCACTGCACCACAATGCACAATGCAATTGTGAATGCATTTGAGAAAAGATTAAGATTAACCCAAGCATCTATCACATGTAGAATTTATGCTCTCGAGAAGCAACATTGCCATTTCTCTCTGAGGTTGACTGGTTGCTAACCAAGGCCATAGAACCTTGACCTTTTACCTTTTTAAATTATTTTGGTTCTGGAACAATGAAAGTCCTGCTTTCAAAATGTCTGGCTTGCCATATAAGAAGAGGAACAGAAGAGTCATTGTTGTCTGTTCACATACTGGAGATGAAAAGAGACCAAGAGCTTCATCTCTTCCCGTGAGGTTGCTTTGTGACCAATATGGAACTCCCATACATGTAGGATTCAGCCAGTAGAACAGCCCGTGTATATGCTCCCCAGGCAGCTCTTTGACCTTGTTGCCCCTAATAAAAAAAATACATTTTGCACTGTGGTTAACTCTGTAAGTTACAAAACTAGTTTGTGTTCCATTATAATATTGCTTTTACATACTCAAATGTAGTATGCTTTAAATATACACCAAACATATTTTGGGTTTACAGCCACTTCATGTTGAAACACTGGTTTCTGTATAATCACCAAAGTTAAGCCACATATGGGTGACCATTTCAGAATACCAGATGCTGTAAGCTTAGAAGTGTGGGTGGTGTAATGCATGATGGCGAGGAATTGTTAATCAGAGAGCTGAGTTCCAATTCCAGTTAGGTTTGATGTATTCACTTCCATGCAAATATCCTTAGGAAATGTATGAATACACCTCTTTTCTCATCATCTATGGGTTAATTAGTAAGGCTTGTATTCCTAAAACCGTTATTATCTCAAAAACAAAATTGCATACAGATTACAGTATTTACATTATTCGGACTATTGTCCTCATCTTGGTTGCCATTTGTACGACGTTTAATAATAGATCATTCTATTAGTCTATATTTCTGAGATGAGGTAGTATTTACAGTATTAAAACTATTGTCCTCATCTTGGTTGCCATTTGTACGACGTTTAATAACAGATCATTCTATTTGTCTATATTTCTGGGATGGGTAGTATTTACAGTATTTACATTATTTAGACTATTGTCCTCATCTTTGTTGCCATTTGTATGACATTTAATAACAGATCATTCTATTTGTCTATATTTCTGGGATGGGTAGTATTTACAGTATTTACATTATTCGGACTATTGTCCTCATCTTTGTTGCCATTTGTATGACATTTAATAACAGATCATTCTATTTGTCTATATTTCTGGGATGGGTAGTATTTACAGTATTTACATTATTTAGACTATTGTCCTCATCTTTGTTGCCATTTGTACGATGTTTTGAGATTTTTATGCTCCAGCCTTCTTCAGGTGCTAGGAATTTTGAACCAAATTCTTTATTACAATCACTGGGGTATATCAGAAATATAGGGAAATGCATACAGAATAGTTAGATTTGGGCAATAAATAACCCATCAAGGTCTTGATATGCCACTAAGCAAAAAACAACCAAACAAATACTTAAACTTTGTCTGTAGTTATTAAAAAACAACATATGGGAAAAATTAGAACCAGCTTTATTTCTGAAATGAAAATTACAACTTTCTACAAACTATTTCATCCATCAACTGTCGTTCTACAAAGATTTACCAATATGTACATCGTTGTGCAAATTAATTGAAACAAAACAAATGTTTTCCAGACTTGTTAGTCATTTCATATAGTGAAGTAGTAATATTTTCACTATTATTTCTTATTATTATTTCACTATTATTTATTATATATATTACTAAAATATATATATTATATATATATCACTATTATTTATTATATATATTATTCGACTATTATTTATTATTTATTTCACCTGCAAATGAACTGAGCAAATACACAAAAATATAAATGAGTGAAAAGCAAGAATGCATCTTTAAAACCAGATTTATTTAAACCTTTATAGCATGAGTATCTTTAAAGAACGAGAAGTCATTTCAGTAAATGAATTACTAAATGAAAGAACAGAAATTATGACCAAGCGTAACCATACCAACAGATATCTATTAGGATCATACAATCATGGATGAAAATGTTTTGAAACCTTTAATTAACTTCTAATTTTGAGAATTGTGCGTTCATAAAAGACCCCTGTTACATGAGCATTTTTTTTAAAAAACGGTAAACTCAGTTAACTGAAGTCACTGAAAAGCTGAAACCTGGGTTGCATAATGACTCATTTACAGATGAAAAAAAAATTAAAAACATATATATATATATATAGATAGATAGATTTATATTACTGCACACCACTGCAAATGATCTAATCTCAGAACAAAATAGACTCGATTACACCATGCAACTCCAGTGGGTCTAAAACTAACTGTATGATGAAAAAAAGTAATGTAGAGATGTTATTTCAATTAATGTGCATAAGGGGATATATATATATATATATATATAATGATTTACATTTTGGTTGTTTCCTAAACCTGAAACCGACCGTGACCCAGGTTTCATGCACATAAATGCAATCTTCAGGCCGCCGGAATACAAGGCTAAATTACATCTGAGAATTTATAACCCAAATGAGAGCAAGTTGTTAAAAACACGAGTGTCAGAATCGCCCATTCTGGTAAAGAGCGATTATCAACCTGGATAAATCCTTCGAGAGAAGCGGAAGAGAAAAACCCTTCAGCAGGAAAGAAAATTAATTTTGGTGTGAAAAGTGCTAAATATAAAAGTCATGGTAATTGAAGAATCTGGTGAGTAAGCATGCCATGTAGGCAAAACTATGTATATAGATTTATATTAGCACAGATGTAGGCCCTCTTTTAAGTAACTCAAGAGTGTAAAGATCCTTCAACTGTCAGTACTTATCTGACATTAAAAACACTTATATTTTAGTACAGCCTATACAGGATGTGCGTTGTGGTGCAGTGGATATCGGCTCAGAACAAGAAATCTGGGAGCCGAGTTCGAATTCCAGCTAAAATCAAATGCATTCACTTGCGCACAAATACCCTTGGGAAAGGTATTAATCCATCTCTTTCCTCCAGTTATGGGTTAAATGGCAGGACAGATTGGGTTCTATAGCCTTGGCTGGCAATTAGTCTACCACAGAAACAATGGCAACCTACTGAGGGATAATCTTCTGCCCAGTTAGTCATGTCTCTTTTGAGACATGATTGCCCAAGCGTGTTTCACGTATGGCACTTAACTGACTGATACAGGTTTACATCCTACAGCAGACACAAAATTTCCACCCACCATCAAAGTGCAGCCCCCAGAGTGGACCCCACCAGCTATGCCAGCAGATTCAGCAAAGTTAGGTAGGGCCTAAAATTCTACTGCTGCTGAGTGTTTTGACCAATGTGTAAGTGTGTGTTAAAATATATATGTGTATGCATGTTAACTTATTACATGTATCAATTTCAACAAAAGAAATTATGTAAAACGTCTGGCAAATAATTTAGCCAGCCAAAAAGTATCCTTTTTTTATAATCATTTCACCCCAAGCAAGGCAAAAATGTCACTGCGGTGCAGGAGGTTACAGTGAGAGAATAAAAATGGTAGAGAAGATGTTGAAGAAAAGACAAGAGATGGATGGGAATCAAGTAGATAAAAATGGCAATTGACGTTGCATTTAAACTTGTGGAGCTTGTAGCTATTAGGATTCTAATGAAAAGATAAGAGATAGATGGGAATCAAGTAGATAAAACATGGGAATTGTTGTTGCATTTAAACTTTTGGGGATTGTAGCTGTTGAGGTGTTGAAAAAAAGATAAAAGGTGGATGGGAATCAAGTAGATAAAAACTGGTAATTGATGTTACATTTAAAGTTTTGAAGCTTGTAGCTATCAGGGAAGCAAGCAAATAGAAGTGAGTTCCACAAATGTGAAATGTGAGTAAAGAAACTTTTAGAGTAGAAGAGGCAGTTACATTTAAGTATTTTGATGGTAAAAAAAGTGGGATCCTAATGCCACTCTAATAGCATGAATAAATACATGTCGTCAGGGTCTGTCAGTTGAGTGCCATACGTGATACACGCTTTGAGCAATCATGTCTCGAAAAAGACATGACTGACTGGGCAGAAGATTATCCTGCAGTAGGTTGCCATTGCTTTCTGCAGTAGACTGGTTGCCAGCCAAGGCTAAAGAACCCAATCTGTCCTATTATTTAACCCATAACTTGAGAGAAGAGACAGATTAATAACCTTCCCAAGGATATTTGTGCGTAAGTGAATGCAAAGAATTCAACTAGAATTCAAACTTGGCTCCCCGATTTGTTGTTTTGAGTCAATATACATTGCACCACAACACACATAAGGGTACCTGGGGAAAAAGCTCATCAGAGCAGTTTCTATGGTGGCGACTTACCTCACCAAAGCAAGAGAAGGCGGATTGTTTGCACATGCGCTTGTAGACATCACAGACCTGTGAGGTTAGTTTTGGCAAAGCAGTGTTGAAATGACATTGTGCATGTGTCATCTGCAAATCTGAGGCTGTTCCAAGCGAGAGATCTCCATTTCTTGCCCAAGACCAAAGGTGGAAAAAAGGACCTGACTTTTGGTTTCAGGGCAATTGGTGTTTGAGACTCATGAATTCTATATCAATGTTTGAGGGAAAGAACAAGTGAAAGTAATATTGTTTATGGTGTGCAAAGAAAGGAGTCCTGAGCAAAGTATTGTTCTGGTTTTTACATTAGTAATCGGCAAGAACAGATTCAAGCAGATAATTTTTCTCCCAACCACACTTCATTTAGCTACCACAAACTATTTCGGTGCATATTATACTTCTCGTGATAAATGGCAAGGCCTTTGATGTCTGGTTGATTCCAGACTTTTGTGGTCCTCCAAGTGATATGCTAATTGTTGAGTGGATAGAAAACGTAGATTTGGTCTTCAAATTCTGCGCTATGGAAAAGATTGAGCATGTTTTGCCATTATGACTCCAAGGCAGTGCTCTTGCTGTATACGGGCAGCTCAATAAAGAGCAGAAAGCAGATGCAGAGCGGATTAAATGGGCCCTCATGACCCTGTATTCAACAGACGCAGTCAATGCATATGATCAATTTGTGACTTGGCAACTTCACCCAGGTGAAATGGATGGCAAGTTTCTTGCTGAACTATATCTCTTAGCTCAGCTGGTTGAGCGATCATTGTTCAAATAGTGGATGACATGTGTGTTTGTTTCAGGGTTGCCACAGGGTGTTAGACAATTTCTTCAGGCCTCATCCAGGATGGCAACCATGACTGTGGAGCTTTTAACTTGATCAAAGCCTCTGATTGAGAGGTTGTGAGGAGCATGGAACCACCTCTTAATTGCTGTTGTTCCCAGGTCCATCCTGACCCGGAGTGGTAGTACCTGTTAGGGCCCCAGCTATGGGCAAATTGTTAACCCCAAAACTGGGGTCAAAGCACTATGAAAGTATTAAAATAGACTTTTATAGAAAAATATCATTTTTGAAGGAAAAATATTACCAACAATACATTTTTGAAAAAAATATTACCATAGCACATTTTTGAAGGAAAAAAAATTATTCTCAGCAAAAGAATTTTGTATACAAAACTAGAAGACATTTTCATTTTTCTGAAATAAATAAGAATAAAGATAAAAAATTTTCATTAAAACCTGAGTAAATCAACCTTCTCACTATAACCAAATATTAAACAAATACCTTAATACCCCCACATTTTGGCATTAAATAACCCACAGAGGTTGATATGTCATTAAACAAAACTCAAACTAACTTGATCATGGGCTATCATGACCAACAACAAAAGCTGTAGGGAATCAGTCACAGTATCCACTGGCCAGAGATGTTCAGATGCAAAGTCACTCCCTGTTGGTTCATGCAGAAAGACCATTATTTGCTACTAGTGCTTTAGGACCAACCATATGACAAAGGATTGTGTGCAAGGACACCAAGTGAGGTCAGACAGTTGAGTGCAGAAGTCTCATCATGAAAACCAATCCTTTAGGTGCAATAGACTTAGGCATGTATCATCAGAGTGCCAGGGAAATGCCCAAGGGGAGGAGATGTCAGTGCCAGTCTTCTCCCTGAGCAAGAAAACACCAAGAAATTGCTTGCCGTAAAATTATTTGTGGATGGACGAGAGTGCACAGCTCTAGTAGGTTCTGGCTGCCCACAGATGCTAGTGAGTAAAGTTGTGTATCGCAATTGGAGACAGAAGGAAGTGGTAGTGTTGACAGCTGACAGGAGGATTTTGAAGTGCCAGGAGTACGGCAGAATAAAGCTGGCAGTTTGGCAGGTTCAGCCTATGAATGTTGAGGTCCTAGTTGTGGATGGATGATTGTTGGGTTTTGATCTTCTTCTTGGGATTGACACAATCAAAGAGCTAAGGGGCATTTATCTAACTAAATTGGGTGAAGCATACTTGAGAGACTGGAATGGATATGCCACCATTTTGATTCATAAGCCCAACTTCAGTGTGACATTTAATCAGAATCAAAAAGTGTTGACTGCACCATGGAAATGGTTAAGTGGTCACTTGCCCAGTGAGCTTAAATGCTTACCTACAAATCCACATTGTAAGATTGGTTGTTAAAGCCTGTGATACCTGCCAGTCAATAGATCCAGCATCTGTTCATTAGAAAAAAGGAAAACTGAGTGTGGAAATCAACTGGAGTAGATTAGCAATGGACATTAACCATTACAATGGTGAGCATTTTCTAATGCTTATCAACTGCAGTCCCTCTAGGTTTACAATGTGGCAGCCATTGCATCATTCGCCAGTTGAAGATGATTTTCTTTGAACAAGGCCTGAAACTCAAAATATTAACTCGCAACAACCCTGCCTTCACTTGCAGGCACTTCAAGGAGTTTGCAAGTGGCTGGGGTGTGGGGTTGAGGTTCTGGTGCATGTATTCGCTGGCCGGTAATGGAATTGTAGAACACAGCTATAGAAGTATTAAGACCATCACACCAAGGAAAGATTGTTCCAGTTGGAGGCCATTTATTGGTATAACGTCATGCCAAAGGGCAATATCTTGCCTTCCACAGCACCAGCTGCTGCACTGCATAATTACCACATCTGAGTAAAGGGCATTGAAGTCAACCCCCTACCTGAACCACAGATAACTAGAGGGGAATATGAAGAAGGTGATGTTTTCTGGGCTAAAACTTCACCCAGCAGATGCACAAATAAGTTAGAGACTGGGCATGTAACCAAAATTGTCAGCTTGCAGATGGTGCAGATTGATGGGATAGCTAGCCATGTTAAAAACCTGTGGCTATTTTCAAAGTCATATTCATTGTCGAGTGACGAAACCAACACAGAAGAGAGTGAACGGTTTATTTATTTGGTGTTAGGTCAACCAAATGATGGCTCTGACATCAGTCTACTAGCGGACGACGATGTGCTCAGCGAAACTTCAGATGGCAGTCTGTCTGGGGACAAAGCTCGTGTTGTTTCATTTTGAAGGAGCACCTTCCAAAAGAGACCTATCCCTAGGTGCACTATTTGTGATGATGAGATCAGTGGGGAATATGGTGGAGACCTACCTCACTGAAGCAACAGAAAGTGGATTGTTTGCACATGTGCTTGTAAGCATCATAGACCCGAGAGGCGAGCTTTGGTAAGGTAGTGTTGAAATGATCCAGCACATGTATCATTTACGAAATTGAGGCTGTCACAAGCAAGAGATCTCGGTTTCTTGCCCAAGGCTGAAGACAGATAAAAGAAGCCAACTTTTGGTTTCAGAGCAATTGGTGTTTGAGATTCATGAAGTCTACACTGGTATGGTATTTGAGAAAAAGAATGGGTGAAAGGACTATTGTTTATGGTGTGCAGGGAACGGAGTCCCAAGCAAAGCATTACTTCAGTTTTAGTTTCCGCATTAGCAATCAGCGAGAACAGATTCGAATGGCCATTCATTTTTCTAACAACCACACTTCATTTAACTACTGCAATTTCCATATAAATACTTGTAAAAATACAGAGGGAAACCACATCATGTCAGTGAGAAAGAGACTGAAGGCAAGCTGCCAAGTCAAGATCCATTATATTACAGACTCTTCTTCGGATTTTGTTGAGGACCTCAAGATGAATAACTGGAGCATGCAAACAGGTATGGCAACAGCATTCAGTGCATGGATGAATGGCAGATTTATAAATGTGCAAAATGGATTCTGACAAGAAAAACTTCTTTCCAGTAGATGCAGCTATGGGTTTAATGTAGTCATTCTATTTGAAGTCATTTGAGAGAGTGACACAAGGGAGACACAGTGTGTTGCTCTCTAATAGACTAGCATCATCCATTTTAATGGTAGGCAGAAATGTTTCTCTATGGTGGTTTAAGGAGAGCGGCTTTGTTTTTGTACTTAATATGAATGAGAATAGTTTGGGAGTTGTTTCTTTACTGATAAGGCAAACCAGATATTTTTTTTTTAATTGTTCTCATGCTTAAAGAAGAAATGTCACTGTGATCTGATCATTCTGCATGTTTTTCTTTCTCTTAAAGCTCATTCCTATTCAGATTACTTTTTCCTGTTTCCCAAGATACAGAAATCACTTTCTTATGTCATGTTTTTTCATATCTCCATATGCTCTTCTCTATGACAGATACTAGAAAATGCAAAAAGCCTTGTGGAAAATGAAGTCAGGGTTCAAGATCAAACCCAGTTTGCATGCCAACCTTGAATATGAATTCATTAAATTAAAAGGACGAAAAATGCAAAACCAAATTCAGATTTGGATTCTTGGGAAAAAAAACTGTCAGTCAGTTAAGTGCTATATGTGATACACGCTTTGGGTGATCATGTCTCGAAAGAGACATGACTGACTGGGTAGAAGATTATCCTGCAGTAGGTTGCCATTGCTTCCTGCAGTAGAATGGTTGCAAGCCAAGGCTATAGAACCCAATCTGTTTTATTATTTAACCCATAACTGGAGGGAAGAGATGGATTAATACCTTTCCCAAGGGTCTTTGTGCATAAGTGAATGCAAGGAATTCAACTGGAATTTGAACTCTTTCATGTTTTCTCTCTTTATTAGTGTTTTTTATGTTCTCAATAAACCTTTATGTCTTAGTGGCTTTATTCAAACCTCTCTATCACCTCCTTTTACAGTCAGCAGCATTAACCCATAAAACCCTGAGGAAAGAAGTGAGGAGGCATCTCCCTCATTATTCATGACTCTGAGATGAATTACAGTTGCTAGAAAATTTGTGTTGGAACATTCTTAGGGTCTCTGCATAACCATCTCACCTTCTTTCAGTTGACCTTTTCATCCTGATCAAAAATTTTCCTCATCAGAGAGAAATGAAAGCATTCCAGACTTTTGATGTTTCAACTTGCTTAATAAGCATTTTGAGCAGATTAGACAGTTATCTTGGACATGAATTGGCCTCTCTGCATCACAATTCTGAGTGCCTTGAAATCTTAAGCTCCTTACCAACAGCAATGATTGACTTTCTGAGGTTCTTATCAATAAATTTCTAGATCTTTCATGTAAATCTCTGTGTTATTAGGACCCTTATTAGGCATTTATGTTTGGCTACTGCTGTAGAATTCCTGTCAAATCTTTTTCTTTGCAAACTTTGCCAAGAAATGACTGCCCAACTTTCAGCAAGCGAACAATCTTTAATTCTCTATGCTCTGCATTTAAGGCAAAAATTATGACATTCTTTTTCATTTGCTGAGTTGACTTGATGTTTGTTGTCATTTATCCGAAAAGAAATGTGTTTTATAGAATTGTTAATCAGAGATCTGTGTTCCAGTTCCAGTTGGGTTCATTACATTCCCTTATCACAAATAGCATTTGGAAAGTTATGTATCCAACTCTCTTGTTCCCAGCTATCAGTTAATTAGTAAGACTTGCTTCACTAATTCATTATTACCTCCAAAAGAAGAAAATTCTTACAACCTCAAAAATATTTTCTTGCTTTAAATAACCTGCAATGGGTTTTCTAAGCCGTAGAAAACTAATCAAATTTAATCGAGATATGTGAGGAAGTTTCCCATAAATCATCATTCAACATTACATTCCAGTCTAATATTTTTGTTATTTTAAATAAGACCGACACATGTTATCAAACATGGAGCTCCAGGCAACAAACTTAAGCACTTAATGAATTATGCTACTAGGATCACATGAAACATAAATATTTCGTATATAAAGCACCCAGACAGAATTCTGAGTGTGTTCATTGTTGTGCATCATTCTTGTGTTGTGCGTCACTGAAGAGATTGTTTTCTGAGATAATTATTCCGAGAGCATTATTGCATATTATTTGAAAAATTCGTTTCGTACATTGTTTTTACACAAAGATACAGAATTAGTATAACTCACTTATAGCAAGTTGCCAAAAGTTCCCTTCTGAATAATGTTAAGAAAACTAACATTATAAAAAAATGATAATCAGAACATTTTAGAAAAAAGAGCTACTAAAACATTCCATATCAGTTACCTCCTTTTAACTTCGCTCTGCAACTTTTGTTTACATCTGCTGTCACCAGGTATTGAACTCACATCTTTTTGGGTCAAATTGCTGGATTCAACAAACACTTTTATACACTGGGCCATGTGTCTTCAAAGACTGAGACATCTTCATAGAACTAGAACAATCTACCCCAGTGAATGAAATAAAGGGTTCAATACAAAATTCCAGTCACCTGAAGAAGCTCGGAGTCTAGAACGGCCAAAATGTTCTGAATATGGCAACAATGACAAAGGACAACAGCCTCAACAATGTAAATATTATGAATAATTACAATACCTCTTCTCAGAAATATGGACAACTATTAAAAGATGTTTCCTGAGCAACCCTATATATTTCTTGACAACATCAGAAAATAGACATTTTAACAAGATAAAATCACTATAAATTGATGATTCTCATAATTGGTCATTTGAATGTTTTTGAGTGAGAATATATTTGTTGAAGTAGCAAGCCGATATCAAGTTACAAGGTGTTAAGATGACAGCTCAGACACACATTGATGTTTTTGAAGGCACCTGTTTCGGCATGTTTCTAGAAGTCGCCAATCTTTCAGAAAGAAGACCATTTTTGTGTACAACAATTTTCTATTATGTTTGGTGAAGAAAAGTAACAGATATCTGAAAATGACAGGTTTTAGAGACCCTGGTTTGAGAAAGAGATTAACTTGTTTGCCCAACCATAACTTGATCGAAAACTTGTACAGCATTCTCAAGACAAAGGTTTACATTTTGAAACACCAATTTATCAGCGAACATAAACTTTGGAACGTTATTCTGAAAGTTTTGTAATCTGTTTCATATGACAAAATACAATAGCTCACAAAATCAATGGATGGCAGCTTTTAAAACTGGTTTCCAAACATAGAACTTTCAAATTGAATGGAGCTGTTTTGTTGTCTGAATTATTATTGATATTAATATTCCAAATATGCAAGAAGCCTTTGTCTTTCTTTTTTACAGATGTGCAGCTAGTGTAATAGATAGTGGTTTAGAATTTGAGTGCCAAGTACAAATTCTACTCTGATTCAAATAGTATGAATCTATCTTCTCCTTCCAGCTATGGGTTAAATAGAAGAAATTATATTTGGAAAAATCATTGTCAATGCAATATTCAATCACAAAAAATGAAAATATCTCCTTACAATAAAAAAATAGGTTTTAGTTTTAAACAAACCGCAAAGAGTTGATAAACTTCAATTTGGCTTCCATTAACCTTGAATATTTACTGAGACTCAAGGTCACTTCAAATCTTAAGCAAAACTCATATTTACAGCCCATTGCTAAGGATGCTAGAAAAATAGGTGCTTCCTTGTGTCAATCCAGAAAGTATCTGGTTCTTCCTGCCATATTTGTCTATATTTCTGAGATGAGGTATTTACATTGTTTGGACTGTTGTCCTCATCTTTATTCTCATATTCACAACATTTTGGCTACTGTACACACCAACCTCCTTCAGGTAATTTTTATTTTTTTATTTTTTTTTTTTAATCATGTCACCCTAAGTAAGGCATTCCACTGCCACTATAGCGCAGGGAGTTACAGAGAGCGATTGGGTATAAGAAATGTCAGAAGGAGGGTGATAGACGACTTAGGATGTACATAGGGAGAGAGTTGAAGAGATTGGGTGTGAGTTAGTTTGTTAGGAGGTGTCTATTGACCCTACATTTAAACTCCTGGTGGTTGTAGCCGTCGTGGAAGCAAGCATGCGGTAGGGAATTCCACAGGTGGGAAGTGCAAGACAAGAAGCTATTAGAGTAGAAATTGCGGTTACATTTCATCGGTTTCACTGTAAAAGAGTGGGACCTAGTTGCCAATCTAGTATCTCGTACAAATTCACATCTAGGGGGCATCAGTGATTTAAGTTCATCAGAGCAGAAGCCATGAAAGTATTTATAGAAGAGGCATAGGGATGCCACGTCACGCCGGTGAGAGAGATATTGCAGGCGGTCAGCCAAGTCGGTATCAATCACATTACAGATTCTTTGCTGTATTTTGTCAAGAACCCCGAGGAGAATAGAAGGGGCACCCGACCAGATGTGGCAGCAGTACTCAATACATGGGCAGATGGTAGATTTCTATAAGTGCAGGATAGATTCAGGCGGAAAGAATTTCCGGGCCCTGCACAGAGAGCCGACTTTCATAGCTGCGGATTTAGCAATGGATTTGACGTAGTCATTCCACTTGAGGTCCACTGAGAGTGTCAGGCCAAGCAGGCGTAGTGTTTTACTCTCTGGGAGGCAAGCCTGTTCCATACTAATGGGAGGGAGGTGCAGTTGTCTGTGGTGGTTAATTGACAGCAGCTTCATTTTGGAAGAATTGAATTTTACGAGCCATTTCTTACCCCAATCCACCATGTATTGGAAGTCCTTCTCAAGCTCGGCAGCGAGGTTCGCCTTGTTACCAACACCAGATTTTTGATCGAGGCGAGAGTAAACTGTGGTATCATTGGCGTACATGCCTGCTTGTGATCTCATGGCATCGGGAAGATCATTGATATAGATTGGAAAGAGCGTAGAACCTAGGATAGAGCCTTGGGGGACACCCGCGTTTGTAGGGTAGTTCTGGGAGGCATGTCCGTTTAATACTACCTTCAGTGTGCAGTTAGAGAGGAATGACCGGATTAAGTCTAACAAAAGTCCAGTTATGCCATAGCTTCGCAGTTTCCATAGAAGGCCGTAGTTTTGAATTGATTCTTTATTTGTCTATACTTCTGAGATGAGGTGTTTATATTATTTACTTTGTTTGAACTGTTGTCTTCATCTTTTTTGCATATTCACAATGTTTCAGCCATTGTACTCTCTGACCTTCTTCAGGTGAATGGAATTTTGAACCAAACACTATTTGCCTATATTTCTGAGATATTTACATTATTTATATTGGTCAGACAGTTATCCTCATCTTTATTGTGTTATTCACAATATTTCATCTGTTTTATGCTCTGACCTTCTTCAGGTGACTGGAATTTTGAACTGAACCTTTTATTTCAATCACTGAGGTAGATTGTTCTTGTTCCATGAGTCAGGCCACTTTTGGATGTCTTAGTTGTCTCAATCAAACTTAAGTCTCTAAGTCTTTGCTTGCCACTACTGTCACCAGGTATTAAACTCACAATTCTTTGGGTCAAGTCACTGGATCCAACCAATGCTTTTATCCACTGGGCCATGTGTCCTTGAAGACATCAGTGTATGAATTTCTTTGATTTATAAACCTAATGTCTTTGTAACCACTTTTATCAAAGCTCATATTACAACCTTAGTGTTGGTAATTGGTTTCCTCTAGCACTCCATATTACTTGTTTCCATTGCATTAAAACATTTAGAAGTAGCATGACTCATGGAGCAAGAACAATCTACCCTAGTGATTGAAATAAAGTGCTCAATTCAAAATTCAAGTCATCTGAAGAAGGTTGGAGTGTGCAACAGCTGAAACATTGTGAATATAACAATAAAGATGAGGACAAGAGTCCAGACAATGTAAATAATCTTCCTGCCATGCTTTATCTTTACTAGAGTCAAATCAAAACAAAAGTGAAATATAGCTGCTCTATCTATCGCCCGGTTCACACTCCACCCAGGTCTATTGAACAGGTGAAGAGGCTCATCCCTTGTTCCCTGTTTAGGATGTGGTTTCCGGCTTTGTCTTCTCCAATCTTTTCACTATTACATAGCCCCCTGCACATCAGTGGCATTACCGCTTTGCTCGTGGTGATATGATTAAAAAAAACAAAAATCTGGGATGAAGCTGCACAATCTTCTCTTTCCAGCTTTGACAAATTTGAGCAATTATTTTCCGCCTTACAATGATGCCTATTGCTACTTTATTTTTATTTTACAAGTTGCATTCTTTTGTTCCACTAGTTTGAACCATCAAAGCCAGAACCCACCATACCACATCCACAGTGTTGAATCATCCTCATTTCCTTTATATTCCATTAGTGACAAAGAAGTTCCACTATTCTACTCAAATAGTTTTTTTTTTTTTACCCATTACTCTCAGGCCGAAAGGGATTGTCAATGCTTCTGTAACTTGTCTTTTTTACAGGTAGAGGTGTCTACCCTACATAAACCCCTTTATCATCTGGGAAAAGTAGACTGGTTGCCAACCAAAGCAATAGAACACAACCTGTCCTGGATGTACAGTGGATATCAGCTTGGAATGAGAAATCGAAAAGCCAATTTCAAATTAAGTTGAATTCATTGCATTCACTTATGCGCAATTATCCTTGGTAAAGATATTAATCCATCTCTTCTCCTACCAGCTATGGGTTAAATAGCAGGACATTTAGGGAAACTTAAACAGTTGCTTACCAATAAATACTACTTTGTGTATCCTTCTGAAAGGATACTTCCCTGATTGCTACAATTTTATGTTTTTTATGTTTAGGGTCATCTATTATCTATCCTTCATATTCTCATAATCTCCTCTCAATCAGTAACCTTCTATCTTGAGTAGTTCTTAAGTTTCATATTGTGTAAAAAATTAGTAAAAAAAACGGAAAAGAAAAGTATTTTTTAACATTTTGAGAATGAATGTTACTAATATACATTGACTATATTCGTATGAGCAGACCTTGCTGTAACTGGCATGTACCCTTATACAATGTGCTGCATGTTACCTCAAAAGGTGATGGGTGTCACCAGGAAATTTTTATTGCTCTAAATAACACCATAAAGGACAATCATTGAGCATAGTATCCCAACAATGTCAGAGGTCATAAGACTTATAATTTATAATAACAACCTGTAAAGGGGCTTTAAATTCCAAAAATAGAACACATACTTAGATTCAGAAAGAAATCATTGAAATTTCTAGGGTACATAATGAGGAAAGAGTGCTTGGAAAGTTTGATATTCACAGGACAAGTCAGTTCGTCAGTTAAGTGCCATACGTGATACACACTTTGGCGATCATGTCTCGAAAGAGACATGACTGACTCGGCAGAAGATTATCCCGCAGTAGGTTGCCATTGCTTTCTGCGGTACCAAGGCTATAGAACCCAATCTGTCCTGCTATTTAACCCATAACTAGAAGGAAGAGGCGGATTAATACCTTTCCCAAGGGTATTTGCGCGTAAGTGAATGCAATGGATTCAGCTGGAATTCGAACTCAGCTCCCCGGCTTCTCATTCCGAGCCGATATCCACTGTACCACAACGCACATCAAGATTCAAGGCAAAAGGCATGGAGAAAAACAGTGCGTAACTTACCTAATGAGCTTGTGTATATGAATGGCAGAACAGGGTTTAGGGGATATAACAAAAAAACAAAATTTACTAAGAGCTACAAAGAACAGGAAGTTGTGGAGGGTTATGATTACCAACATGAAAAAACAGCAAATATAAAAAGAAAAAGATGTTTTCATAAATTTAATTTTAAAAATCATTTCTTCACTTAAATTCCAAATTTTTCAATCTTAAAAAGATTTTCTGACTCCCTTTTTATTAAGAACTCCTTGTTTATTACATATTGAAACAATTCTGAACTCTATTAATTAATTAAATTTAGTTGTCTTTTTTAGCTGCATATCAGCCTCTGTGGGTTATTTAATGCCAAAATCTGTTTTTACACAATTTTGTTTTTGAGATAATAACAATTTTAGAGATACAGGTTTTACTAATTACTCCATAAATGGGGGAAAGCAGTAGATTCATACCTTTCTCAAGAGTATTTGCATGTAACTGAATATAACGAACTCAATTGGAATTTGAACTCGGCTCTCTGATTAACAATTCTGAGTGATTATTCATTACATCACGTGCACATTCAAACTTACAGCACCTATTAATCTTAAGTGGTCGTCTATCTAAGTATGACCAGGTTCGACATTGCTTAACTTTGGTGATTGTACATCGACCAGTGTTTTAATGTGAAGTGGCTGTAAGCCCTGTTAATTAAGATCTCCCCCCTTGTATTAGGTCTCCAAGAGAAATCATCTAGGCATTTGCTGCCATCTGTCAACTGGTACTTATACTCGATTCATGAGCCAACAAATTTTACGTTCTGTTCATATTCCTCATAACTGCAAAGTCAATTTAGTACTGTTAATAATTTGATTTGTATGGTTGATTTTCTGGTTTCACAGTTATTACAGTGACTTGGACAGATCAGAGAAATGGGCAGTGGCATTGAAGCCGGAAGGCTTACCCTGCTGTTAAGCTAGTGACCATGAAGCCAACAGCATTTCATGTGATAATTGCAGACAAGTTTGCTTCTGATAAAGCATTGGGTCTAATAAATTTGTCAAAGTGTTGGGCTTGTAACAACCACCTGGCTTGTCTCAACTATTAGCCAATCAACAATCTGTGACTTTCAATTTTGAAACTGACCAATGGTCATTAATCTCAATAAAGAGAAAGAGAGAGAAATAATCATGTGCTCTGGTCAAGAGGGAAGAGAAAATGGTGATAGACAAAAGCTTCTGAAAGTGATACTGCCTGAAAGAAATGGTTCACTAGTTTCATAGCCTCTTTTGGTAGAGTCGAGAAATTGGCACCAAGAAGACAACTCTTTTAGCATTGTGCCAGACTAAGTGAAGCATTTGTCAAAAATTGTATGTGTAAGTCAGCAAACTAATCTTGGAGATAATCTTTAATGTTTATCCCTGACTCTCTGTTAAAGATTAAGAGTAGTATCTGTGCACTCTTTCTAGGATCATAGTATCATTCCATGGCTCTTCTGCTTAAGAACAGTATAGCATCTGTACAATCTGGTTAGAGTCATCATATCATTCCATGACAGTTCTGCATAATATCTGTAGTATCTGTGCATGCTACCTAAGATCATAGTATCATTCCATGACACTTTTGCTTAGAAACATTATAGCATCTGTACATTCTGCTGAAGGTCATAGTATTGTTCCATGACTTTTTTTGCTTTGGAACAGTATAGGATCTGTGCAATTTGCTTCAAGTCATTATATCATTCCATGGGAGTTCTGCAGAATATCAGTGCAGTATCTGTGCATGCTACCTAGAATCATAGTATCATTTAGTAGAACTTCTGTATAGGTTCTATGCACTCTCCCTAAGATCATGACATCATTTTATAGCACATCTGCTTGGGATCAATATCCGTGCACTGTCTAATTGACTTATGTAAATTAATTTTACCATGCTGTTTAAGCAGTAGAATGCCAGTGTAGTGAATATGCCACTTGTCTACTTGTCTCTTGGTCTGATGTTCAAACCTAGGCAGATTCACTTCTTTATTTTATATTTTTTTATAATCATTTCACCCCAAGCAAGGCAAAAATGCCACTGTTGTGCAGGAAGTTACAGTGAGAAAATAAAAACAGGTACAGTGGATGGTATAGAAAAGATAAGAAATGGATGGGAATTAAGTAGATAGAAGATGGCAATTGATGTTGCATTTAAACTTTTAGAGATTGTAGCAATCAGGGAAGCAAGCAAATGGAAAGGAGTTCTACAAACATAAAGTGTAAGAAAAGAAACTGTTAGAGAAGAAGAGACAGTTACATTTTGACAGTAAAACGGTAGGACCTTGATGCCAATCAGGTAGCACAAGTAAATTCAAGTGGTCAGGTTACCAGGGAAAAAAGCTTTTTGTTTATTTTAGTGCAACAGAAATGATGGACAGAAAACTACAGAAACATGCAACTTGTAGAGGGGCTAAGAAGTCCCTCAAACAAATAACAAAAAGAAAAATGCACTACAAATAAAGTAAAATAAACTTTTGTCTATTTTCGTAAAAAAAATAAAAGAATTATTTTGAAGTTGTCTGTAAAGCTGTAAAAAAGGAAGACAGAAAGGAACTGGGAATGTGAGAGGGAAAGGTAGGATGATGTGTAGCGAGCGAGATGAGAGAAAGAGAGGGTGAAAGAATGTTTGCTGATCCGTGATACTGCCTGTTGTGTGAACTGCTGGATTCTCTGTGTGTGTGTGTGTGTGTGTGTGCTCTCCAAGCTGTCACATGCCCTTTTGGTGTGAGCTGGTTGCTCGGCCCTCTGCTCTGTTGAGAGTTTCTACCTTCCTTTTATCTGGATGGTGAGGCTCCGGGGAGATCAAGAAATGTGTTTCTTATGTCGAGCCCTGATTGGTCAAAAAATCATATTTCTGACCACGTGGTGTGCTTTCCACTATGTCCAAACTTTTGGGTGCGCCGTCCTTGTTTTTGACCCCACAGGGTATGGTAAGGGGTGAATTCCCGCGCAATTGTATTTTTTTGAGATACACGTGGTGTGAATTAATTTTTATTGTGTGTGTGTGTGTGTGTGGAAAATAAAATAAACAGCACAAACTACACAATTCATTTTTTTCCAACTTCATCAAAAACACATATGCATTATTGCGTTTTCTATCTAAACAATTATCATCTCTTAAATAGTCAAATATATTCTTAAATTTTTAAATAGGTCATTAATGCAAGCATACCCCGGGGCTCTTGACCTAGACCCATGTTGTTCCTAACTTTCATCAATATTTTTCCTGATGTCATCAGTTCTCAACTCAGTATCTGTGCTGATGAAACAATCATTTATTTTATTCTTAGGAGAATGCCTGAGCGGATCGATAAAATCAAATTGGCAACTGATCTCAACAATATACTACTTTCTGTTGTTAACCGAGGCAAGAAATGACTTATTAATTTCAATACCTCCAAAGCAAAAATTCTCCCTTTTAATCATCTTAAAGAACCCTTTTTAATTTCCATCTTGTTAGCTTAGGCTAAGCTGCAAGAGAGGCATACATTTTGTCTTCTTGGACTTATCTTTTCTGCTGACATGACATGAATCAATATCTAAATCTGCTACTTTGAAAGGGAATATAAAAGAAAGCAATGTCTGTATCATTTAATAAAACAGACTTGAATATATATATATATATATATTGAAAACAGAAATAAGGGTTGTTCCAATAAGAGAAATTGGTATAGATAGAAAAATTATGAGAAGTTGTAAACATTTTGTTTAAAGTGTAGATTTATTTTTATTATTAATATTACTTGCTTTTTGCATTATGCATTAAGTGGCTATTTGTGTTGCTACATATGTTTCAAATTCAAAGTTGACTCTCTTCAGGCAAATAAATTTGTAACTTTACATATCGAGATCCATTTGTCTTTCTGATGGCCCAAAATACTGAGTATATATAGATAATTAACCGGTGAGTAGGTCATATGTGTGTCATCATTTGTTGATTATTTTCATACACTACACACATATATATATATATATATATTCGTCATCCCCATACAAGCTTGTATCACAGCTCATCAGTGTAGTTAGACTTCCACTTGCTTCCAGCTGACCGATTTGGTGACAGTCAGAGTCCCTATTCCTTAAGCCATAGGCACATGGAATGAGAGAAGAGAAATTTTTGTGTATGTGTGTGTGTGCATACATATATATATATATTTTGAATGACCATTTCGATATGAAAATCCCCACGGGGATAACACATCACCTCAGCAACAGAAAAATCCTTTCAGAAACTGGAGAAAAATCAGTCTAATTTTCCTTTATAAATAGATTTGCAAAGAAATTAAAAAAGAAAATAAAAAAGAAAAAGAAAAAAAGAAAAAGATAAAACAAAATAAAATCAAATAAACAAGAAAAGAAAAAAATTGACATCGTCTGGGTTCAAAAAAAAAGAAAAGAGAATTGTAACTTAAAAATTCACAGACGGCTGTGTTGAATTGATGTAAGGTTAAGCCACATGGAAAAAGGTGGGAGATAAGAGAAATAAAGGAAGGAAGGGAGGGAAAAAGAAAAGAAAAGAAAGAAAAAAATTTTTATATATATTTTTTACAGACGCTGGACATATTCAAAAACCTAACTTCCCAAAAGCACTCTTCCCGTATCATTTTTTAATATTAAAATAAAATTTTTAATATTAATTAGGATCGGGTTTTTGAAATTTACCTTCCTGCTTTTTTCACTTGGATTAAAGCATCTGAATTAAAATATATATATATATAAAAGTTTTATTAAAAATGACAGACAAGATGCTATGGGTAAGTTTTTTGATATCATTTTTCATGTGATCTTAAATTTTTTTCTTTTTAATAATTAATTTATATAAAAATGTTCAAATGTTTCATTTCAACAAGTGCTTTTGACTTTACCTTCAGAATTATCAAGGATGAATTTTATTTTACTTTTAATTGAATATATAGATTGTTTTATATGTGTATGTAGAATCATAGAAATGTTTTATTTACCAAACACAGTCAACACATTAAGGCTGAATATTAATAGTTGATACTGTTGAGTGTTGGCTTTTTCATTTTTATGAATAATGCTTTCTTTAGCCTCTTTTTTACATGTGGACGATACTATTGTATTTGTATTATTAACAAGTAGACGATGGATAGAGTTTAGTAAGTCTCCATGGGTAGTTGGATTTGGTTTTTATAATATATAATTTAAAAATCATTTTACATTTTATTGAACAATTGCTCACTATCAGTGGCACTTTATATGCATGTCATAACAGTAGATCTTTTCATTGCTCTTAAAATGGGAAACAAGACTGCTAATAATTACAGAACAGTGGATAGATTGTTCGAGTTCCACATGTCATGCTCTTCCAAATGTCTCGGTATCAGTTATTTCCCTTTAATTCAACTTTCTGAGTTTTTGTTCATCTCTGCTGTAACCAGGTATTGAACTCATAACTCCTTGGGTAAAATCACTGGATTTCCTCTAGACTCAGATTACCTGTTATAAATGGAGGATCTGTTTCTGTTTTCAATTCTCTCTTCCAATCTTTTCACTCTTCTCTTTATTTTTTCCAGTTGGAGTAGATAGACTAAACTATCGCCCGGTTCATACTCCACCTATGTCTATTGAACAGGCAAAGAGGCTCATCCCTTGTTCTTTGTCTAGGATGTGGTTTCCGGTTTTCTCTTTTCCAATCTTTTCACTCTTACGTATCCCCCTGCACATCAGTGGCATTACCGCCTTGCTTGGGGTGATATGATTAAAAAAAAATATGCATTTATCAATAGTAAGAAGATATTTAATTAATCCAGTGGTCTTTAGGGACATCATTTTCATTTTTATCTGATAAAATAAAATGCAATTGTTATGTCTTCAGTTTATTTAATATTTAGAATTAAGATTCGCACCTTTCGAAACTTCCAATTTAATCAAAGCTATTTGCCTTTAGTATTTTTAGGTTTCTACAAAGTTTTTTTTTTCAATTTTATTCTTAATGGTAACATTATGTGCGCATGTGTCAGTGAGCACATGGCTGAGTGGTTACAATGTTCACTTTCTGACCATTAGGCATAGTTCGATACTCACCATAGTCAATTTGTCTGGAAGGTGACTACCTGATGTCCTAGGTCTGAAGGAGGTGATCTCAGCTCACTACATCTTTAGAAAGTGTCTAAAAACCTTACCACAGGGCACCACCAGTGCTTGTGTTCGTGTGAAGTAACAAGTCATCCTGACCAAGGGTTTGAGTGTCCTGGCCTTGTTCAGACTGTTGTTCATGCTAGAAAACATGCCCTGTCCCAGAAACTATAACTAAGATCTGCTTAGCAGAGTTGCAGTATAAAAGGCAGGTGAGCTCTGTGAGTGTGGAACAAACACAAATGTACCTAAGTAGGTGTCTACAATGGGGATTAGCTAGCCACCCTAGTAGACAAGCATCCTTGGATATGAGGGTGCAAGTCATACATATATACCATTATTTGGAATCAGTGATCTGTTAGCATTTCCAGAAGTTTGCCTCCTACAAAAATATCTGCGAGCTTTCCCAGATTTATTCTTCTTGAAATTGGTTCTTTGTTTATTTTCTTTGTATTGAAGTGACAACAGCTGCATTGAGATGATTCAAAGTCTTGTCTGTGTGTTTTTCTTTAATTTGAAGCAATTGTCTTTCCTTGTCATATCATCAAAATAGCGTAGCCATAAAAGTTTTTTTGGTAACTATGAAAGAACATCTACAGGGTGCGATGAGTAAATTTTCGCCATTTTCAATTTCGTACCTGCATATTGTTTGTTTCTGATTTTGTTGACTGCACAGTATAGTATGATCAGTTGGGTACTGTCTGTGAGAAAACGACCACTATGATGAAATTCACTCTGCCATGAATTTGTAAACGGCATACTGCAATACTTGGCATTCACACCAGAAGCACCATTATAAACATTTTAAAATGTTTGTGTGTCAATGTGAGCACCGTGCACAGGATTCAGAAAGAGTTGGGTGAGTCTAATGATGATTACAAAGGTGTTTGATGTAATCACTTGTGATGGCGACATTATACCTCCATTCGTCTTCTCACAAGGCCTCAAACTCAACACAGTGTCCTCCATCAAATATTTTGAAGAGTTAGTGCTGCCATGGGTCAAGAGGGTGGTTGTTGGAAGACCCAGTTTTTGGCAACAGAATTCTGCACAATACCACATTAACCAGAAAACCCAGTCATGGATGTCAGACAATTTTTGTGATGATATCATTCTTTACATTTACCTAACCCCCCCAGACTATTATGTGTAGGGCACAGACCAGCAACACTCCTAAACATGAACTGTAGGTAAGAATTATGGCAGTATTCGCCAACTAGGAAACTGTCCACAAATGTTGCAGGAGATTCTGGAATTGTCTAAAGGCCGTGGTTGAAACCAATAGTGATTTTATTGAATAAATTTACTCTTCAGTATATCAAGATATTTTGCTGTAATTTTAGGAAATATATCTATTTAAAATGAAATATTAGTGTTATTTTCATTTTTGCAAAATTTGGACAAGAAATTATCCTTTGCATCCAGTATTTAATTGAATGGTTTTTAGGGACATCAACATTTAGTCAAGTTACTGAGTTTGTTTAAAGTATTTTACGATTTTCCTCCAATTTTGTGTTATTTTGTAAAACATTCCAGAAGCAATTTGCCATTACTTATGATGAGAGAGGCACTGATAGGTAGACTAATTGCCAAGGGTAACCAGTAGGAGGAAAATAATATATTAATAGGAATCACATTTGTGTATGACTGAAGAACTATATTTTAGGATGCAACTACAATTTATGATAAATTTTAAATGAAATTATATATAGCATTTTCATTTTAGATAGCTTTCTTAAATGACTATTATCAAAATTAAAAATATAATCTTACATTTTTTTCTAAAATTAACCATTCTAACATATTTTTGGATTTTTGGTCCTGAATTTCTGTATCATTTGCTGTTTTCTAAAATATAGTTTACCATTTACTGAAATTATTTACCAATTAAAGATGGTTTTAACTATATATGTGCATAGTAGATGGGAAATTTATGTCAGGTCACTTTACAAGTGCTACTAGTACCTTATAGCCTCATCATACTTGTCACATGGTCAGGTCATCAGCAAATAAACACTTACCACAACAGGTTTTTCTGGTGAGGTGGGTGACGATGCACCCTGCAGGATTAAAAACAAGATCTGTTAACATGTGAATAAAACTTTCTGTCGAGTTATTTACTATCTAGCACAATAGAGTAGTCTACGTACCTTAGCTATTATTGTTTTAATTTTTCTTACAGTTAGTTTTACCCTTTCTATATTTCTGAGATGAGGTAGTATTTACAGTATTTATATTATTCAGACTATTGTTCTCATCTTTGTTGCCATTTGTTCAACATTTTGGCTCAAAAGAGGCATTAGGCAAGGAATGAAATTCATATACCCCGGTTATTGTAATAAAGGGTTTGATTCGAAATTCCTAGCACCTGAAGAAGGCAAGAGCGTACAATGGCCGAAATATCATACAATTGGCAACAAAGATAAGGACAATAGTCCAAATAATGTAAACATTGTAGTTTTACCCTGTACAAAGCTTGGGAGCCACTCAAAGTAGAGCATTACATTGCGGGGTAGTTTATATGAATAGCAGGAGAAGATAATGGTTAACTCTTGGCTTGATCAGGTTAAGATTGTAATGATTGTGAAACATTCCCTTGAGAGTCTGTTCCACAAGGCAGTAGTTCACATGAAGCTTTTTTGAGTAGAACTTACTTCTCATTAATGGAACATGGAGGAAATGTTGGTGGTTTGTTAATATGTAAGTGACATGGCAGGTCCTGGCCATGAAAGCTAGATCTGGCAGATCCAAGGAACGTATTTTATCTGAGCACTTTCCATGGAAGTAATGATAACAGCAGTGGGAGACTCATTACATTTTGCCTAAGAGAGGTTGGAGGGTAGAAATATAATTTGTCACCTAAAAGGACTCAGGGACACGTTTGAGCTCTGTCAAGGCTGGAATGTGAGAACTGGACAGCTTTTGCTTAAAAATAGCAACACTATTCATTTTCAGCCTGATCTGGCCCTTGTAAAGATAGAGGATTGTAAGCGAGTATGCAGAGTGAGTCAGGTACTTACTGGAGTTATATAGGAAGCCAATTATTTTACCTGTATCTTTAGCAATGGATTGTATATGAGAGTTCCACTTGAGGTCAGGTGTGAGTCTGAGGCACAATCGTCTCTGAAGGCATGGTTATTTTTAAACAAATTTGCACAAAATTTCTTGACTTATTCATTGTGAATGCAGTGATTATGCAGTCATAAATCTCATTCTGTGAAATACTTTTCTGCTGACTCATGTCAACCTATGGTGATTTTCTAAGTGTAGCTTAGATGTGGTACAAAGCCCAAATTAAGAGACACCCACTGAAGATCAAACTCACTACAATTGTAATGATTCCATCAAGACAAACCTGCTAACCATTACCTCGAAGGGTGCCCAACTGATCAACCCTATGGTGATTTTCTAAGTGTAGCTTAGATGTGGTACAAAGCCCAAATTAAGAGACACCCACTGAAGATCAAACTCACTACACAATTGTAATGATTCCATCAAGACAAGCCTGCTAACCATTACACCACCTCGAGAGTGCTAGCCAGTCTTCTAGCAGTGGACATAAAGTGTAGCTTAGATGTGGTACAAAACCCAAATTAAGGACACCCACTGAAGATCAAACCCACTACACAATTGTAATGATTCCATCCAAGACAAGCCTGCTAACCATTACACCACCTCGAGGTGCCCAACTGATCAACCCTATGGTGATTTTCTAAGTGTAAGCAGATGTGGTACAAAGCCCAAATTAAGAGACACCCACTGAAGATCAAACTCACTACACAATTGTAATGATTCATCAAGACAAGCCTGCTAACCATTACACCACCTTACTCGAGGTGCCCAACTGATCAACCCTATGATGATTTTTTCTAAGTGTGAAAAACTTAGATGTGGTACAAAGCCAAATTCCAGAACACCCACTGAAGATCAAACTCACTACTGGTGTAATGATTCCATCAAGACAAACCTGCTAACCATTACACCACACTCGAGGTGCCAGCTGATCAACCCTATGGTGATTTTCTAAGTGTAAGCAGATGTGGTACAAAACTGATGAGAATTTGCCTGAGAATCAAACTCACTTTACACAATTTAGTAATGATTCATCAAGGCAAACCTGCTAACCATTACACCACCTCGGGGTGCCCAGCAGTCAACCCTATGGTGATTTTCTAAGTGTAGCTTAGATGGCAATTTTCTAAAGTAAATTCAAAGACACCCCACTGAAGATCAAACACTACACAATTGTAATGATTCATCAAGACAAGCCTGCTAACCATTACACCACCTCTGAAGATTTTAACTGATCAGCACAAGTGATTTTCTAAGTGTAGCTTAGATGTGGTACAAAACCCAGAATTAAGAGACACCCACTGATCAAACTCACTACACAGTGCGTGATTCCATCCAAGACAAGCACTGCTAACCATTACACCACCTCGAGGTGCCCAACTGATCCCAACCCTATGGTGATTTTCTAAGTGTAGCTTAGATGTGGTACAAAGCCATTAAGAGAACACCCACTGATCAGGCTACTACACACAATTGTAATGATTCCATCAAGACAAGCCTGCCTAAACACGTTACCACCACCTAAAGGTGCCCAACTGAACAACCCTATGGTGATTTTCTAAGTGTAGCTTAGATGTGGTACAAAGCCCAAATTAAGAGACACCCACTGAAGATCAAACTCACTACACAATTGTAATGATTCCATCAAGACAAGCCTGCTAACCATTACACCACCTCGAGGTGCCCAACTGATCAACCCTATGGTGATTTTCTAAGTGTAGCTTAGATGTGGTACAAAGCCCAAATTAAGAGACACCCACTGAAGATCAAACTCACTACACAATTGTAATGATTCCATCAAGACAAGCCTGCTAACCATTACACCACATCGAGGTGCCCAACTGTTCAACCCTATGGTGATTTTCTAAGTGTAGCTTAGATGTGGTACAAAGCCCAAATTAAGAGACACCCACTGAAGATCAAACTCACTACACAATTGTAATGATTCCATCAAGACAAGCCTGCTAACCATTTCACCACCTCGAGGTGCCGAACTGATCAACCCTATGGTGATTTTCTAGGTGTAGCTTAGATGTGGTACAAAGCCCAAATTAAGAGACACCCACTGAAGATCAAACCCACTACACAATTGTAATGATTCCATCAAGACAAGCCTGCTAACCATTACACCACCTCGAGGTGCCCAACTGATCAACCCTATGGTGATTTTCTAAGTGTAGCTTAGATGTGGTACAAAGCCCAAATCAAGAGACACCCACTGAAGATCAAACTCACTACACAATTGTAATGATTCCATCAAGACAAGCCTGCTAACCATTACACCACCTCGAGGTGCCCAACTGATCAACCCTATGGTGATTTTCTAAGTGTAGCTTAGATGTGGTACAAAGCCCAAATTAAGAGACACCCACTGAAGATCAAACTCACTACACAATTGTAATGATTCCATCAAGACAAGCCTGCTAACCATTACACCACCTCGAGGTGCCCAACTGATCAACCCTATGGTGATTTTCTAAGTGTAGCTTAGATGTGGTGCAAAGCCCAAATTAAGAGACACCCACTGAAGATCAAACTCACTACACAATTGTAATGATTCCATCAAGACAAGCCTGCTAACCATTACACCACCTCGAGGTGCCCAACTGATCAACACTATGGTGATTTTCTAAGTGGGAAGCTAGGATGTGGCATGGCAAAAGCCCAAATTAAGAGACACCCACTGAAGATCAAACCCACTACACAATTAATGATTCCATCAAGACAAGCCTGCTAACCATTACACCACCTCGAGGTGCCCAACTGATCAACCCTATGGTGATTTTCTAAGTGTAGCTTAGATGTGGTACAAAGCCCAAATTAAGAGACACCCACTGAAGATCAAACTCACCACACAATTGTAATGATTCCATCAAGACAAGCCTGCTAACCATTACACCACCTCGAGGTGCCCAACTGATCAACCCTATGGTGATTTTCTAAGTGTAGCTTAGATGTGGTACAAAGCCCAAATTAAGAGACACCCACTGAAGATCAAACTCCACTACACAATTGTAATAGATTTAATGGGCATAAGCCTGCTAACCATTACAATTCCACCTCGAGGTGCCCAACTGATCAACCCTATGGCATTTCTTCTAAGTGTAGCTTAGATGTGGTACAAAGCCCAAACACCTAAGAGACACCCACTGAAGATCAAACTCACTACACAATTGTAATGATTCCATCAAGACAAGCCTGCTAACCATTACACCACCTCGAGGTGCCCAACTGATCAACCCTATGGTGATTTTCTAAGTGTAGCTTAGATGTGGTACAAAGCCCAAATTAAGAGACACCCACTGAAGATCAAACTCACTACACAATTGTAATGATTCCACCGCCACAAAGCCTGCCAACCATTACACTACCTCGGTGCCCAACTGATCAACCCTATGGTGATTTCTAAGTGTAGCTTAGATGTGGTACAAAGCCCAAATTAAGAGACACCCACTGAAGATCAAACTCACTACACAATTGTAATGATTCCATCAAGACAAGCCTGCTAACCATTACACCACCTCGAGGTGCCCAACTGATCAACCCTATGGTGATTTTCTAAGTGTAGCTTAGAGGGTACAAAGCCCACCAAGAGACACCCACTGAAGATCAAACTCACTACACAATTGTAATGATTCCATCAAGACAAGCTCATAACCACACCACCGAGGTGCCCAACTGATCAACCCTATGGTGATTTTCTAAGTGTAGCTTAGATGTGGTACAAAGCCCAAATTAAGAGACACCCACTGAAGATCAAACTCACTACACACCAGAATGACCCATCAAGACAAGCCTGCTAACCATTACACCACCTTGAGGTGCCCAACTGATCAACCCTATGGTGATTTTCTAAGTGTAGCTTAGATGTGGTACAAAGCCCAAATTAAGAGACACCCACTGAAGATCAAACTCACTACACAATTGTAATGATTCCATCAAGACAAGCCTGTTAACCATTACACCACTCGAGGTGCCCAACTGATCAACCCTATGGTGATTTTTCTATGTAGCTTAGATGTGGCACAAAGCCCAAATCAAGAGACACCCACTGAAGATCAAACTCACTACACAATTGTAATGATTCCATCAAGACAAGCTCAAGTTAACCATTACACCACCTCGAGGTGCCCAACTGATCAACTCCCATATGGTGATTTTCTAAGTGTAGCTTAGATGTGGTACAAAGCCCAAATTAAGAGACACCCACTGAAGATCAAACTCACTACACAATTGTAATGATTCCATCAAGACAGCCTGCTAACCATTACACCACCCCGAGGTGCCCAACTGATCAACCCTATGGTGATTTTCTAAGTGTAGCTTAGATGGTACAAAGCCCAAATTAAGAGACACCCACTGAAGATCAAACCCACGACACAATTGTAATGATTCCATCAAGACAAGCCTGCTAACCATTACACCACCTCGAGGTGCCCAACTGACTAACCCTATGGTGATATTCAAAGTGCAGCTTAGATGTGGTACAAAGCCCAAATTAAGAGACACCCACTGAAGATCAAACTCACTACACAATTGTAATGATTCCATCAAGACAAGCCTGCTAACCATTACACCACCTCGAGGTGCCCAACTGATCAACCCTATGGTGATTTTCTAAGTGTAGCTTAGATGTGGTACAAAGCCCAAATTAAGAGACACCCACTGAAGATCAAACTCACTACACAATTGTAATGATTCCATCAAGACAAGCCTGCTAACCATTACACCACCTCGAGGTGCCCAACTGATCAACCCTATGGTGATTTTCTAAGTGTAGCTTAGATGTGGTACAAAGCCCAAATTAAGAGACACGCACTGAAGATCAAACTCACTACACAATTGTAATGATTCCATCAAGACAAGCCTGCTAACCATTACACCACCTCGAGGTGTTCAACTGATCAACCCTATGGTGATTTTCTAAGTGTAGCTTAGATGTGGTACAAAGCCCAAATTAAGAGACACCCACGGAAGATCAAACCCACGACACAATTGTAATGATTCCATCAAGACAAGCCTGCTAACCATTACACCACCTCGAGGTGCCCAACTGATCAACCCTATGGTGATTTTCTAAGTGCAGCTTAGATGTGGTACAAAGCCCAAATTAAGAGACACCCACTGAAGATCAAACTCACTACACAATTGTAATGATTCCATCAAGACAAGCCTGCTAACCATTACACCACCTCGAGGTGCCCAACTGATCAACCCTATGGTGATTTTCTAAGTGTAGCTTAGATGTGGTACAAAGCCCAAATCAAGAGACACCCACTGAAGATCAAACTCACTACACAATTGTAATGATTCCATCAAGAAAAGCCTGCTAACCATTACACCACCTCGAGGTGCCCAACTGATCAACCCTATGGTGATTTTCTAAGTGTAGCTTAGATGTGGTACAAAGCCCAAATCAAGAGACACCCACTGAAGATCAAACTCACTACACAATTGTAATGATTCCATCAAGAAAAGCCTGCTAACCATTACACCACCTCGAGGTGCCCAACTGATCAACCCTATGGTGATTTTCTAAGTGTAGCTTAGATGTGGTACAAAGCCCAAATTAAGAGACACCCACTGAAGATCAAACTCACTACACAATTGTAATGATTCCATCAAGACAAGCCTGCTAACCATTACACCACCTCGAGGTGCCCAACTGATCAACCCTATGGTGATTTTCTAAGTGTAGCTTAGATGTGGTACAAAGCCCAAATTAAGAGACACCCACTGAAGATCAAACCCATGACACAATTGTAATGATTCCATCAAGACAAGCCTGCTAACCATTACACCACCTCGAGGTGCCCAACTGATCAACCCTATGGTGATTTTCTAAGTGCAGCTTAGATGTGGTACAAAGCCCAAATTAAGAGACACCCACTGAAGATCAAACTCACTACACAATTGTAATGATTCCATCAAGAGAAGCCTGCTAACCATTACACCACCTCGAGGTGCCCAACTGATCAACCCTATGGTGATTTTCTAAGTGTAGCTTAGATGTGGTACAAAGCCCAAATCAAGAGACACCCACTGAAGATCAAACTCACTACACAATTGTAATGATTCCATCAAGACAAGCCTGCTAACCATTACACCACCTCGAGGTGCCCAACTGATCAACCCTATGGTGATTTTCTAAGTGTAGCTTAGATGTGGTACAAAGCCCAAATTAAGAGACACCCACTGAAGATCAAACTCACTACACAATTGTAATGATTCCATCAAGACAAGCCTGCTAACCATTACACCACCTCGAGGTGCCCAACTGATCAACCCTATGGTGATTTTCTAAGTGTAGCTTAGATGTGGTACAAAGCCCAAATTAAGAGACACCCACTGAAGATCAAACTCACTACACAATTGTAATGATTCCATCAAGACAAGCCTGCTAACCATTACACCACCTCGAGGTGCCCAACTGATCAACCCTATGGTGATTTTCTAAGTGTAGCTTAGATGTGGTACAAAGCCCAAATTAAGAGACACCCACTGAAGATCAAACTCACTACACAATTGTAATGATTCCATCAAGACAAGCCTGCTAACCATTACACCACCTCGAGGTGCCCAACTGATCAACCCTATGGTGATTTTCTAAGTGTAGCTTAGATGTGGTACAAAGCCCAAATTAAGAGACACCCACTGAAGATCAAACTCACTACACAATTTTAATGATTCCATCAAGACAAGCCTGCTAACCATTACACCACCTCGAGGTGCCCAACTGATCAACCCTATGAGCGAGTATATGTTCATGAGTGCCAAGTAATGTCCCTTTGTAACAGTTGTTATGTTACTTAAAGGCTGTACAAATGGTTATCAAGATATTAAAAATGACTCTCTATTTTCCTGATAGACATTATTGGTGAATTTGAAAATTGAACATTAAACAATATTGCCCATTATTTTTTACTTTGACCACTTAGCTACCAAATTTCTGTTTTGTTTTTTAAGTCTTATAAACTAGTCCTGATCTCAAAGATCTAGAAAGTTTTATAAGTGTAATTATGAAAAGCTTTAGTATATCCTGTCTCAGCTGAAAGAAAGTTTGTCAGAGTTACTGTCGATCAACATTTTGACTGTCATTCATAAGTTAGAACATCTTAGTGAAATGAATAATTATTCCGTTGACCTAAATTTTTTTTGACAGCTACATCCATGTTTTTTCTTTTCTTGGTGACTGATGTATCAATAATGCAGAATGAATTAATATTTCATTATTTTCAACTTTTCAAACCTTGACAACTGCCAAAGTTTTCCTTATCAAGGAAGCACAAAACCCTAAGCTATTTATACATAAGAGATTTCAGGAAAGTTGATAAAAAAAAGCATTTTGTATGATGCATTTTGTCCATTAGAACTTCACTGGATAAAAGTGATGTTTATATTGATGTGACAACACACGTCCATGAAGGAGATGAGATGCTAAAATTTGAATCTTGAATTTTTTTTTTAAGTAAGTGTTTTAATACATAGACAAGTCAGTCATTCAGTTAAGTGCCATACATGATAAATGCTTGGGCGATCATGTCTTGAAAGAAACATGACAGACTGGGCAGAAGATTTTCCCTACTATAGATTGCAATTACTTTCTGCAGTAGACCTGTTGCCAACGAAAGCTATAGAACCCAATCTGTCCTGCTATTTAAACTACAGCTGGAGGGAGAAGAGATGGATTAATGCCTTTTCCAATGGCATTTGTGTGTAAGAGAATACAACAAATTCAACTGGAATTTGAACACGGTTCTTCAGTTTCGTCTTCTGAGCCAATATCCACTGCACCACAATAGACTAAACAGTTTAACTTGGTTTCTTTTTGTTCATATTTCCATTAGTCAGTCAGTCAAGTGCTATATGTGATAAACACTTTGGGCGATCATGTCTTGAAAGAGACATGACTGACTGGACAGAAGATTATCCCGCAGTAGGTTGCCATTGCTTTCTGCGTTAGACTGGTTGCCAACCAAGGCTATAGAACTCAATCTGTCTTATTTTTAATCCATAACTAGAAGGAAGAGACGGATTAATATCTTTCCCAAGGGTATTTGTGTGTAAGTGAATGTAAGGAATTCAACTGGAATTTGGACTCAGCTCCCCAATGTGTTGTTCCGAGTTGATATCCACTGCACCACAATGCACATCCTTAATATTTCCATAATTTTTCATTATTAAATGTCTCATATTGCGATAATAGAAGATCTGCAAAGAAAGGTGAAATGTTGTAAGATCCTGGATGTAAATTTACTGTCTAATTTGGTTTAGTTTGTTTAATGGTGACACAAGTACTTTCATGGCTTCTGCTCCGATGAACTTAGATCACTGATGCCGCCTAAGCACGAATTTGCATGAGATACTAGATTGGCAACTAGGTCCCACCCTTTTACAGTTAAACAGATAAGATGTAACCATAATTTCTACTCCAACAGCTTCTTTTCTTGCGCTTCCTGCCTGTGGAATTCCCTTCCACAAGTCTGCTTTCCTGACAACTACAATCTCCAGGTGTTTAAATGTAGGGTCAATAGACACCTCCTATCACATTAACTTCCAGTTATTCTCAGAACACTCTCATCTACCCAACCCTTGTTCTCGGTATCCTTACCCACCTATCACCTACCCTCTGACATTTCCTATATTTAACCATTCTCGGTATCTTTACCCGCCTATCACCCACCCTCTGACATTTCCTATATTTAACCATGCTCGGTATCCTTACCCGCCTATCACCCACCCTCTGACATTTCCTATATTTAACCATTTTTCCACCACTCTATGTAGCCTCCTGTGCAGTAGTGGCAGTGAAATGCCTTGCTCGGGGTGAAACACTTATAAAAAAAAAATATATCAACTCCTTATGGGCCATTTAATGCCAAAATTTAATTTTCTTGGGAGCTTTGGTAACTTTTTTTACTATTTGTTGTAATGTGTAAACTTCCATAGGATTTGATCCGTTTAACACTTTAATTCATCCTTGGTGTAAGCTCCCCACCCATATACATCATCTTGATCTGTTATTATGTTCCCCACTTTTCCTAAAAAGATCATCTCGATAACTCTCTGAAAAACATGACTTGCCAGTTTAATTTCAAATGGCAGGCAAGTACATCTTAATACTATTAAAATCTGTTGCTAGAAAGTTTTACTATAAAAATGTCTTTTTATATTTCTATAATGTTTTGACCCCAGTTTGGGTGTTCACTATTTGCCCATAGCTGGGACCCTAAAAGTTGTCGTTTATGAATTGAAATTATGTTCAAACTTCTCCAACAAAGGTAATTATTTTTTACGTAATTACCTTTCTTGGCAATGTACTTAATTAAGTTGTGAATATTAATCTGTGACCTTATGATTTACATTACAAATATTTATTGTTAAACATAAACAACCAGCCATAATTATTAGGCCATCCCAGTTTTTTTAGAAGAAATGATGTATTTCATACTATTTTTAGTATTTATTGCCAAATGAAAATAGAATGGTTCTTTTGTTACTATTACTTTGCAAAATTTTACAAGGCAAATAGCGACAATTTACCCATCGCACCCTGTAGATTAGCTATATATATATATACACTACCGGTCATAATTATTAGGCCACCCTAGTTTTTTTTTAAAAAAATGATGTATTTCATACTATTTTTAGTATTTATTGCTAAATGAAAATAGAATGGTTCTTTTGTTATTATTACTTTGCATAATTTTACAAGGCAAGGAAGCAAAGATGAACTCATCAGAATCACCCTAAATTTTCTTCATTCTTTCATTGATGAAACTGCAATATAGGTCATTATTAAATATTTATAAATTCATTTGATGCACATGTTATTGTGCAATATTAACAAAAGAACCATTCTATTTTCATTTACAATTATTCACTTGGCAATAAATATTAAAAGATAGTATGAAATACATCATTTTTTAAAACACTTGGGTGACCTAATAATTTTGGCCAGTAGTGTAAGTTCTTCTTTGGTGTTGTTGTTTTATTTAATTTTTTTTTTAATCAATTTACTCTAAGCAAGGTGATAAAGTCACTAAGACACAAGAAGGGCTACTGTAAGTTAAAGAGAAGGAAAAGAATTTGCAAAGAACTGGAAACCCAATCCTAAACAGAAAAGGGATAAAACCCTACTTCTGATCAAAAGACTATGGCAGTACTGGACTGGGTGATGGGTGAACCTATCTATTTTTATCAAGAGAAAAACAAATAAATAAGTAGTAAATAAATTTTTTGAAAGAGAGAGAACAGAAGTTTGAAGTAGACTTTAGAAAGAACTTGAAACCCAATCCTGAACAAGAAACAAGTGATAAACCTTTATTACTGTTCATAAGAAATAGGAGTAGATAAGTTTACTTATCATCCGGTTTTTGTTTTTTTTTCACTCAATCTAAAAACTCAAGTTATGTTCTTAAATAGTCTTGTCAGATCAAGCCATTTATGTGTATGCTCGTAACAAAAATGGATAAAATCTGAAAATCCCATCTTGATCATAAGATCAAAATCCAAGTTTTTTGCACACTTATTGAACCAATTTTACTCTACAGATCTGAAACTTGGACTCTTTCAGCCTAACAACAGCGCAGTTTAAATGAACGTTATACTCGTCTTCTCAGAAGAGTACTTGATCTTTCATGGCGAAACAACCCAACTTCAGAAATGATATATGGTGACCTACCAAGAGTATCAACCTTAGTTAAAAAACAGATGTGTCCAGTTTGCTGGGCATTGTGCACGTGCCACAGATGAACTTGTTTCATCATTTGTATTATGGAGGCACCCATCATCTCACAATCGATCTCGTAAATTAACTTTTCCAGACAGGATACACAGAGATACATCTCTTGCCAAGGAAGACCTTACAGGAGCTATGACAAATAGGGAATACTGGAAGGGTGTTGTGAGTTCTATCTCGGCCGAGTCCGCAGAATGATGATGATGATGATGATGCCATGCAGGGTGCCAAACTCATTCAAAACTAAACTGTTAGCTGTATAAAACTGCTTTCTCAGATCAATGGTTAAAAAATGGCTTTGAGCAAGTGGATCCTCTAGGTCTTACAGAGGACTATCTTTCTTCAAACCTTGTGGACTTGCACTCAGTCAGTTAAGTACCATGCATGATACATGCTTTGGGCGATCATGTCTCGAATGAGACATGACTGACTGGGCAGAAGATTATCCCATAGTAGGTTGCCATTGCTTTCTGCGGTAGAATGATTGCCAGTGAAGGCTATAGAACCCAATATCTGGAGGGAAGAGATGGATTAATAACTTTCCCAAGGGTATTTGTGCAAAAGTGAATGCAAGGAATTCAACTGGAATTCAAACTCGGCTCCCCGATTTCTCATTCCAAGCCAATATCTACTGTCCCACAACACACATTCCAGCACTTGCACGACAGAATGAAAAAGAACTGCAACAGTTAACAGAAAATGCATCACTTAAGGGTTTTCATCAGCAGCTCAAGAAAGAAAGATTTTGCCACAAGGCCAAGGGGGAAGCTAGCTATCCTCAACTTAGCTAATCAGATTCATAAGACATTCATCTATTATAGTTTGCTCATTCACCACAAGAAAGTGTCCATCACCATTCAATCCTATATATACCACATATACACAAAGAACCTGCAAAAATATCCATAGCATAAAACATTTCATAAAGTTAAAATGTCCTTATTTTTCAATTTTCTTACAAAAGTATAATAAAAATATATATAATATGCATAAAATATATATAAAAATTTTCTTCCATGAAATGAAAGGAGGGGATGAATCTGAGATCAAAACTCAAATATAACAAAGCATTCAAACTAAAAATAACATGTGTTAGTAGACCCCAAGTACCCCTATAGCTGATAGGCAAAATCTAGAAGCTTGCCCACTAACAGAGAGGGAAGGATGAGAATAAAAGAAGGTGTGGGAAATTCAAAGACTTGCCCTGCAGAGGGAAAAAATGTGGGCTAAAACAAACTGGAGAGTTTGGGAATCTTGACATGAATCTTACAATTACTAGGAATGACTGAAAAATACTTTCCCCTCTCCACTTTATAAGCAGACACATGCAAATGCACACTGGAATGTTTTCCAAGCCAATAAAAGAGGTTGGTCTTTGTTTCATTTGGCTCAGTCCCAGTTTGTTTTATCTCAACGTCAAAACACTTCCTTTGCTTGTCTGAATTTCCTTTTGTGTGTTAACTCGAATTCTTAGTTTGTGAATTTTTTGCTATATTACTGTTGCTTTGCCTTATTTGCTTTGCATATGTTGTTTGCTTGCTTTATATTATTTTTTGCCATGTTCTTTTCTTTTCTTGTTATTGCAAATTTTGTCAATTCTTTTTGTTGGACAGTTCTGTTACTTATTTTGAATTTGACCATGGCTACCCACTCCACACATGTCAACCCCAATTCTTACTTTGCAAACTTTTTGCCTTATTACTATTAATTTGCCTTGTATATATTGTTTGCTTGCTTTAGATCATTTTTTGGCCTGTTCTTTTGCTTGTTATTGCTTATTGTAAACTGTATCAATTCTTGTATATATTTTTTGCTTGCTTTATATTATGTTTTGCCATTATTTTTCTCCTTATTGCTTATTGCAAATTTTGTCAATTCTTTTTGTTGGACAGTTCTGTTGCTTATTTTGCATTTGACCATGGCTACCCACTCCACACATGTTGGCCCCAATTCTTACTTTGCAAACTTTTTGCCTTATTACTGTTAATTTGCCTTGCATATATTATTTGCTTGCTTTAGATTATGTTTTGCCTTGTTCTTTTCTTTTTCTTGCCATTGCTTTTTGCAAACTTTACCAAATCTGTTTGTAGGACATTCCTGTTAATTTTGGCATTTGACATCACAACTACTAATCAAGTGAACAAATATTTTCAACTGTAAATGCAAAATATTGGGAAAACCAAGAGCAACTTTTACAAAAACATTTATATTGAAAATTCTTTTTTATGCAAACTTATTTGAAAATTATTTTTGCAATAATTGCATTAAACTAATAAGAAGTGAAAGTGAAAACGGTGCCGATGTTCACTAAAGAATTCCATAATTGCAAAAGAAGCCTTCACGGCTGTGCTATTTTGATGGCATGACAAAGACAGAATTGTTTCAAATTAAAGAAAAACAACAGACAAGACTTTGCAACTGGAAAACACTAACATCCTCTCAATGCAGCTGTTGTCACTTCAATACGAAGAAAACAAAGAAAGAACGAATTTAAAAGAGAATAAATCTGGGAAAACTTGTAGACGTTTTTGTATAAAGCAAATTATTGATTCCTGTCGTTTATACCGCAGCTATGCTAAGAAGCCCGGTTCACACTCCACCCACGTCTATTGAACAGGTGAAGAGGCTCATCCCTTGTTTCCTGCTTAGGATGTGGTTTCTGGTTTTCTCTTTTCCAATCTTTTCAATCTTTTATTTATTTTTTTCTTTTCTTTTCTTCAATTGGAGTAGATAGACTTAACTATCACCCGGTTCACACTCCACCCACGACTTTTTTCTTTTCTTCAATTGGAGTAGATAGACTTAACTATCGCCCAGTTCACACTTCACCCACATCTATTGAACAGGTGAAGAGGCTTATCCCTTGTTCCCTGTTTAGGATGTGGTTTCTGGCTTTACGTAGCCCCCCTGCGCTTCATTGGCATTACCGCCTTGCTCAAGGTGATATGATTAAAAAAAAAAACAGTTACAGTTTCTGGGACAGAGCATGTTTTCTAGCATGAACAACACTTTGAACAAGGCCAGGACATTGAAACC
Source organism: Ascarosepion bandense (assembly GCA_037127315.1). Taxonomy (NCBI): domain Eukaryota; kingdom Metazoa; phylum Mollusca; class Cephalopoda; order Sepiida; family Sepiidae; genus Ascarosepion; species Ascarosepion bandense. The sequence continues at coordinate 3,161,795 of JBBBDQ010001603.1, read as the reverse complement.
CTTGGTTATGATGACTTGTTACTTCATGCTAACACAAGCAATAGTGGTGCTCAAAGGGTCCTGTCTACCCAGTTTTGCTCACAAGGCTTACATCAACCTGTGTTATGGTTTTTAGACACTTTCTAAAAGATGCAGCAATCTGGGATCACCTTCTTCAGACCTAGAACATCAAGTTGTTGCTATCCAGATAAATTACATATAGCGAGATTTGAGCCAGGCCTAATGGTCAATAAGCAAACACTGTAACCACTCTGCCATGCCTCCATCAACACTAAAATGGTAGCATTAAGAATAAAATCAGAAAAGAAAACTTTGCAGAAACCTAAAAATACTAAAGGCAAATAGCTTTGATTAAATAGAAAGTTTTGAAAAGTGTGAATCTTAATTCTAAATATTAAATAAACTGAAAACATAACAATTGCATTTTATTTTATCAGATAAAAATGAAAATGATGTCCCTAAAGACCACTGGATTAATTAAATATCTTCTTACTATTGATAAATGCATTGAAAACAGAAACAGATTCTGCATTTATTACAGGCAAACTGAGTCTAGAGGAATTCTTGTTTTATTCCAAACTCTTTAAGGATGAATAACAATAGCTTTATAATTTTAAATAAATTTGGGTTTTGTGCTAATATGTATACATTATGGATCACAAAGAAATTATTACAGTTTTCAAAGAAAATAGCAAAAGATCTAAATATTTTCAAATACAAAATAAACAAGAAATAATAATAAAAATGGTGAGCTTAGTTTTTTCTATTAAGGAAACAAACGTTCAGTATTCATTGACTGAACTGTTAATATTATCATCGGTTGAAATTGATAACATTTTTCTATTAAAATTGTTTTTCAAATAAAAAGGATTCTTAAATTCACTATTATCCCTCTTTCTAATATTGATGAGCATTTCCTTCCAAACCTTTTGTTTAAGGTTGTGTGGAAATTCAACATCATGATTATATCATTAGTTTCCCTTCTAGTTATATGTCTTATCCATTTTAGTTGTTGCCGCAGGGACAACTCTTCAAATGTCGTATCTTTTTATTATCTGGTAAAGCATTTTGTTTGCAATTCTATAGTGACAGTCTTTAAGATCTGATAAAGATGACCTAAGTGATGAAGTCATGTCAATCCATTTTTAATCACTGACGTGAGCATACCTAACACTACAGATTCGTCATTTGATTTGCTGCCATAATTATTGATGTGGAGCCAAAAGTGGGTCTATGGAAATATAACACGAAACCCGAGGTGTAGGTTAAAGAAAGATTTATCACAGGAACGGTTACAAAGAAGAAGGTACAAATAAGCAGAGCTTATGAATCCAGTATAGTCCTTGGTAGTAGACTGCGGTCATGTGCACAGTGCTACTGTCTGCTCTCCTCTCACTCACTCCTCACACACTTACTGCTATCACACACCTATTAATATAGCAGTGGGTGAGTCCATGTTGGGGTGAGTCTGGGTTCCACAACAATTATTTAAAAAAAGTTAGAAAAGAAAACTTGGGGAAGTTTTTTTTCATAGTCGTCTTGAAATGCTAACTGGGTTTATCGATTCCAAATAATGGTAAAGTCAAAGATGAAAACAAACAAAACCTTTGGAAAGACCAAAAATTACTGAATACAAATGATTATGATTAAATGAAAAAGGTTTACAGGTGACAGGTTTTAATTTTAAATGTTAAAAAAATTGAATGCAAGACAATTGCAGTTTTCAGCTAAAACCATCAAATATGCCTTAATTGAAGAAAGGTTAAACTTTGTTAAAGTATGTCAGTTAATAAGTAAAAAAAGAAAATTTGTTTTATGCAAACTATCTAAGCTAGAGTTTGCCTACTCATTTGAAATAAAACAGGATAAGAAATTGTGGAGAGCCATGATTGCCCACATCTTGAAGGGATGCTGTGCATAAAAGAAGAAGAAAATTTAGATGTTTTACTATATTATAATAGATTTAGTAGCTTCCCTGTGTGTTTTTAATAAATATTTTCATGGTAATTGTTCTAATGAACTTTCCTATATGGTATCTAGACTTTGTGAATTTAAGTGCAGTACTGGATTGGTGGCTAGGTCTTCTCTCACACTTCTTGCTTGTGGTATTCTTTTTTGATGTTCTGAAGGGACATTGCACATAAAAGAAGATGATGATGATGATGCTATACTATATATATATATATATATATATATATATATATATACATATATAGGGAAGTGAAAAGGAATTTGGAATTCTCTTTTAACTTCCTGCTTCCCAATCAACTTTAAGTTTAAAAAATTTAAGTACAATATCAATGGTTATCTTCCGTTTTCTTAATTCTGGTTGTTTTATTGTTCTTTCACCTTAATAATGATTTTTTTCTCATATTCTCTAACACTCTGTACCCCGCTTGTGTCTTAGTGCTTCGGTTAAATGATTAAAAAAATTTTATTTAAATTCCTTGGTCTTTCATTGATCTATTTTGTGGGACATTTTTGCAGTCTATTTTGTTAATTCTTGCTTCACGTTTAAGGGTCTGATATTGATTTACATTAAATAAAACAGTGCCCACTATCACTTTAACAAAGATGAGTAAATTCCAAATACTACTATCGGTCAACGCATGCCTATATAAGCCATAAACACACACATACTCACTACAATCAATGGAAGCTGTATCAGCAAAAGATGACCATTTGTTGAAAGGCATGGTCCACGAGCAGACTTGAAATCAAGCTCTCCTATCATTCTGAAGATGAGACATTGATCTTGTAATATTAATGAATAATAAATAGGTAATACCCAACACCTTCTTTACCCTCCTTTATTTCATAACACATTGTGATAGCCCTCAAAACTTACCTATACCCCTAAATCTTTTGTCATTTTTAGAAATAGTCGTGACAATTTTTTCCTGTTTTGTTATTCAATTACTCACTAATCATCTGATCTAAAGAGATACATATCATATCTTCCATTCTAAGGACTGAATGACAACAATACATGATCATCTGTGTTTGTCCAGAGCCATTTACATTATCATAGTATGATTCAACATGACCCTCTCCCTGAAGTTGGACATTACCCAGATTATAGAAGTTGTTATGTTGTGAGTAACAGAAATAGTTGAGTAAATAATCACAAACAACGGAAATAAAGTAAATGAAATATATTACCGGAAAATAGTATGTACAACAGAGTTGTTAGTAGAGTACAGGAACAAGGGTTTAGTAATACGTCTCATAGTAAGACGTAGAGTGTGTATAGCACACTTCCGGTTCGCTACCGGAAATAGTCAACCAACTTGGTATCGAGCTGAACAGTCAACGCTAATGCAACACTCAATCGCAACGCAACCTCAAGGTCTTCTCACTACCACTTTATGTAGTGATAGGAACAGTCCATTATTCAAACAAAGGTGGGGAGCGCCCTAACAGAAGTCTTTTACTGCTTTCTGAGTTTAGAAAAGGCAATGAATTCTACACAGTTATTTACAGGGCTTATAATAAATTTTTTAAATGAAAAATTTGCCAAAGATATTTGAAGGCTTTAGTGAAAAGATTTTCCTGTTTAACAACAACCTGAATTTGTTGAAACGCAATAGAAATTGTGCTGTTAGGGATGAATTCAACTTCTTTAATGGCACACCATTCTTCACAACAATTTGAAAATGTGCTGAAACTTAGAAAATAGGTTCCCTATCATTTGATAAGCAAATCATAAAGATGAAGCAGAAGTCTGTAATTCTGTCCAGAATTAAAAATTCTGCCCTGATATTTTTCAGGGTATAAAATGAACTCAGGAAATAAAAATAAAGAAAAAAGAAGTCAATAAATAAAACTAAATTCAACTTTTTTTTTTAATCATTTTACTCCAAGCAAGGCAGGACTGTCACTAGTGTGCAGAGGGTTACAATGAGAGAAAAGACTGGGTAGAAGGGGTATTGAAGAAAGGATAAAAGATGAAAAGACATGACTGACTGGGCAGAATATTATCCCGCAGTAGGTTGCCATTACTTTCTGCAGTAGACTGGTTGCAAACCAAGGCTATAGAAACCAATCTGCCCTGCCATTTAACTCAGAGCTGGAGGGAGAAGAGATAGATTATATTACATTAATATATTAAGTATAATTAATGGGGGATCAGTTTATTACTTCATCGCAATAGAAAACCGATCCCCCACTTTGTGCCCAGTGGAAATTTTAAATATGTTTCCAACTATTATATTCATTCAGTCAGTTAAGTGCCGTACGTGTTCTTGGGCAATCATGTCTCGAAAGAGACATGACTTACTGGGCAGAATATTATCCCGCAGTAGGTTGCCATTGCTTTCTGTGGTAGACTGGTTGCTGACCAAGGCTATAGAACCCAATCTGTCCTGTTATTTAACCCATAACTGGAAGGAATAGACGGATTAATACCTTTCCCAAGGGTATTTGCGTGTAAGTGAATACAATGGATTCAGCTGGAATTCGGACTCGGCTCCCCGATTTCTCGTTCCGAGCTGATATCCACTGTACCACAACTAGTAGCATGTCTAAATTCACATAGATGGAGCACCACAGAAAAAAAAACTTGCCAAAGATATTTTGAAAGTTTTAGCAGAGACAAGTTTAACTTCAGAGATGTACTGCAAAAAGGTTTAACAACCTGAATTTGTTAAAACACAATAGAAATTGTGCTGTCAGGGATGAATTCAACTTCTTTAATGGCACACCATTCTCAATGGCAACATGGAAATGTGCTGAAACTTAGAAAATAGGTTCCCTATTATTTGATAAGCCAATTCCTCAAGTGGAATGACTATATAGAATCCATAGCTAAATCGGCTGCTAAGAAATTTGGTTCTCTGTGTAGAGCCAGGAAGTTTTTCTCGTCTGAAATAATCCTGCACATATGCAAATCTACCATCCACCCGTACATTGAATACTGCTGCCATATCTGGTCTGGTGCTCCTGCTATCCACCTAGGGGTCATTGACAAAATCCAATGGAGAATCTGTAATGAGATCGATCCCAACTTGGCAGCTCAGATACAGTCACTTTCTCACCAGTGCAATGTGGCTTCCCTGTGTCTCTTCTACAAATGACTCATGCTCTGATGAACTTAGCTCCCTGGTGCCCTCTCTATATAAATTTACATGAGCCACAAGCTTAGCAATTAGGTCCCACCCTTTTACAGTGAAACCAATAATATGTAAACGCAAATTCTACTCCAGCAGCTTCTTTTCTCGCACTTTCCGCCTGTGGAATTCCCTTCCATTTACTTGCTTTCCCAACAGCTACAATCTCCAAGAATTTAAATGTAAAGTTGTCATCTCCTATCTCACTAACCTGCATCCTTTCTCTCATGCTCCTTTCTCTGTCCACTCCACGCTCATCAGTATTCTCATCCTTCTCTTACCCTCTTCCTGACACCCCATATAACCTGTCACTCATTTTCATAACTTTCCTCCTATGTAACCCTCTGCTCAATGGTGTCAGTAAAATGCCTTGCTTGGGGCAATATGATTATAAAAATAAAAAATTGTAAAGATGAAACGAACATCTGCGATTCTGTGCAGAATAAAAAATTTAGCACCAGTATTTTTCAAGGCATAAAATGAACTCACAAAATAAAAATAAAAAAATAATAAAAATATATTTAATATAATAAAAAATAAAAATAAAAATAAATACAATATAAATAAAAATAAATAAAATATAATAAAAATAAAAAAATAAGAAAATAAGAAAAATGATAAAGAAGTCAATAAATAAATGAAACTGAATTCAGCTTCATTTGTTTTCTTTTTTTTTTAATCATTTCACCCCCAGGAAGGTAGTTCTACCACTAGGGTGCAAGGAGTTACAGTGAGAGAAAAACATCAGAAAGGATAAAAGATTAACAAGATTCAGAAGGTAGAAGATGGCAATTGACATTGCATTTAAATTTTGGAGATTGTAGCTATCAGAGAAGCAAGTAAATGAGGTTCTACAGGTGGGACGGATAAAGAGAATGGGGGATTCAAGAAGATGAAGATGGCAATTGACACCGTTACACAGGTGTAGCTAATCAGGGAAGCAAGTAAATGAAAGAGAGTTCTACAGGTGGGACGGATAAAAGAAGAATGGGATTCAAGAAAGGTAGAAGATAGCAATTGACATTGCATTAAATTTTAAGGAGATTGTAGCTATCAGGGAAGCAAGTAAATGAAGAGTTCTACAGGTGGGACGGATAAAAGAAGAATGGGATTCAAGAAGGTAGAAGATAGCAATTGACATTTCATTTAAATTTTGGAAGTTGGCTTTATCCGGAAGCAAGTAAATGAAAAGGAGTTCTACAGGTGGGACGGACAAAGAATGGGATTCAAGAAGGTGAAGATAGCAATTGACATTGCATTTAATTTTAGGAGATTAGCTATCAGGGAAGCAAGTAAATGAAGAGAGTTCTACAGGTGGGACGGATAAAAGAGAATGGGATTCAAGAAAGGTAAAGATGGCAATTGACATTATAATTTAAATTTTTGAGATTGTAGCTATCATCGTAAGTAAATGAAAGAGAGTTCTACAGGTGGGACGGGTAAAGAAGAATGGGATTCAAGAAAGTGAGAATAGCAATTGACATTTTCATTTAAATTTTTTGGAAGTTGGCTATCAGGGAAGCAAGTAAATGAAGAGAGTTCTACAGGTGGGACGGATAAAAGAAGAATGGGATTCAAGAAAGGTAAAGAAGATAGCAATTGACATTTCTGTTAAATTGCAGATTGTAGCTATCAGGAAAGCAAGTAAATGAAAGAGAGTTCTACAGGTGGGACGGATAAAGAAAGATAGGGATTCAAGAAGGTAGAAGATAATTGACATTAGAACACAAATACTGGAGATTGTAGCTATCAGGAAACAAGTAAATGAAAAGGAGTTCTACAGTGGGACGGATAAAAGGAATGGGATTCAGAAAGGTAGAAGATAGCAATTGACATTGCATTTAAATTTTAAAGAGTGTAGCTATCAGGGAAGCAAGTAAATGAAAGAGAGTTCTACAGGTGGGAGGACAGTTCAAGAGAAGAATAGAGTTAAAGAAAGGTAGAAGATAGCAATTGACATTTCATTTTAAATTTTTGGAGATTGTAGCTATCAGGGAAGCAAGTAAATGAAAGAGACTTCTACAGGTGGGACGGATAAAAGAAGAATGGGATTCAAGAAGGTAGAAGATATGTGTGCATTTAAATTTTGAGTGTAGCTATCAGGAAGCAAGTAAATGAAAGAGTTCTACAGGTGGGACGGATAAAGAGAATGGGATTCAGAAGGTAGAAGATAGCAATTGACATTTCATTTAAATTTTTGGAGATTGTAGCTATCAGGGAAGCAAGTAAATGAAAGAGATTTCTACAGGTGGGACGGATAAAAGAAGAATGGGATTCAAGAAGGTGAAATGTGGTATGACATTTCATTTAAATTTTGGAAGTGCTAGCTATCAGGCTGATAAATGAGAAAGACCTACAGGTGGGACGGATAAAGAAGATGGGATTCAAGAAGGGTAGAAGATGGCAAAGATTGACATTGCATTTAAATTTTTAAGGTGTAGCTATCAGGGAAGCAAGTAAATGAAAGAGAGTTCTACAGGTGGGACGGATAAAGAAGAATGGGATTCAAGAAGGTAGAAGATAGCAATTGACATTTCATTTAAATTTTTGGAGATTGTAGCTATCAGGGAAGCAAGTAATGAAAAGAGAGTTCTACAAATTCAGATTTGGATAAAGAAGAATGGATTCAGAAAGGTGAAGATAGCAATTGACATTTCATTTAATTTTGGAGATTAGCATTATCAGGGAGCAAGTAAATGAAAGAGACTTCTATAGGTGGGACAGATAAAAGAAGAATGGGATTCAAGAAGATGAAGATGGCAATTGACATTTCATTTAAATTTTGGGGGTAGCTATCAGGGAAGCAAGTAAATGAAAGAGAGTTCTACAGTGGGACAGATAAAAGAAGAATGGGATTCAAGAAGGCAGAGGCAACCCAAAATTGACACTTCATTTAAATTTTGGAGATTGTAGCTATCAGGAAGCAAGTAAATGAAAGAAGTTCCACAGGTGGGACGGATAAAGAAGAATGGGATTCAAGAGAAGGCCAAGAAGATGGCAATTAGAAGCCATTGCATTTAAATTTTTAGGTGTAGCTATCAGAGCAAGTAAATGAAAGAGTTCTACAAGGTGAGGCAATTAAGAGAATGGGATTCAAGAAGGTAGAAGATAGCAATTGACATTTCATTTAAATTTTGGAGATTGTAGCTATCAGGGAAGCAAGTAAATGAAGAGTTCTACAGGTGGGACGGATAAAAGAAGAATGGGATTCAAGAAGATAGAAGATGGCGGTTGACACTTCATTTAAATTTTGGAGATTGTAGCTGGGGAAGCAAGTAAATGAAAGAGGTTACAGGTGGGACGGATAAAAGAGAAAGGAGGAATGAGTTCAAGAAGGTAGAGAATGGCAATTGACATTTCATTTAAATTTTTGGAGATTGTAGCTATCAGGGAAGCAAGTAAATGAAAGAGAGTTCTACAGGTGGGACGGATAAAAAGAGAATGGGATTCAAGAGGTAGAAGATGGCAATTATTTATTTAGGTACCATTTTTGGAGATTGTAGCTATCAAGGAAGCAAGTAAATGAAAGTTCTACAGATTAGGACGGATAAAAGAGAGAATGGGATTCAAGAAGGTAGAGGTAATTGACATTTCATTTAAATTTTGGAGATTGTAGCTATCAGGGAAACAAGTAAATGAAGAGAGTTCTACAGGTGGGACGGATAAAAGAAGAATGGGATTCAGAGGTGAAGATGGCAATTGACATTGCATTTGACCTTTTGGAATTGTAGCTATCAAAGAGCAAGTAAATGAAAGAGAGAGTTCTACAGGTGGGACGAGACTAAAAGAAGAATGGGATTCAAGAAGGGTAGAAGATGGCAATTGACATTGCATTTTAAATTTTTGGAGATTGTAGCTATCAGGGAAGCAAGTAAATGAAGAGAGTTCTACAGGTGGGACAGATAAAAGAAGAATGGGATTCAGAAGGTAGAAGATAGCAATTGACATTTTCATTTAAATTTTGGAGATTGTAGCTATCAGGGAAGCAAGTAAATGAAGAGAGTTCTACAGGTGGGACGGATAAAAGAAGAATAGGATTCAGAAGGTAGAAGATGGCAATTGACATTTCATTTAAATTTTTGGAGATTGTAGCTATCAGGGAAGCAAGTAAATGAAGAGTTCTACAGGTGGGACGGATAAAAGAAGAATGGGATTCAAGAAGGTAGAAGATGGCAATTGACATTGCATTTAAATTTTTGGAGATTGTATCAGGGAAGCAGAGCAAATGAAAGAGAGTTCTACAGGTGGGACGGATAAAGAAGGAGTAGGATTCAAGAAGATGAAGATGGCCAGTTGACATTTCATTGGCTAAATTTTGGAGATTGTAGCTATCAGGGAAACAGAGTAAATGAAGAGTTCTACAGGTGGGACGGATAAAGAAGACAGGATTCAAGAAGGTAGAGATGGCAATTGACATTTCATTTAAATTTTGGAGATTGTAGCTATCAGGAAGCAAGTAAATGAAGAGTTCTACAGGTGGGACGGATAAAAAAGAATGGGATTCAAGAAGATGAAGATGGCAATTGACATTGCATTTAAATTTTGGAAGATTGTAGCTATCAGGGAAGCAAGTAAATGAAAGAGAGTTCTACAGGTGGGACAGATAAGAAGAATGGGATTCAGAGAAAGATAGAAGATGGCAATTGACATTTCATTTAAATTTTTGGAGATTGTAGCTATCAGCGAAACAAGTAAATGAAGAGAGTTCTACAGGTGGGACGGATAAAAGAGAGAATGGGATTCAAGAAGGTAGAAGATAGCAATTGACATTGCATTTAAATTTTTGGAGATTGTAGCTATCAGGGAAGCAAGTAAATGAAGAGAGTTCTACAGGTGGGACGGATAAAAGAAGATAGGATTCAAGAAGGTAGAAGATAGCAATTGACATTTCATTTAAATTTTTGGAGATTGTAGCTATCAGGAAGCATAAGTAAATGAAGAGAGTTCTACAGGTGGGACGGATAAAAGAAGAATGGGATTCAAGAAGGTAGAAGATGGCAATGACATTGCATTTTAAATTTTGGAGATTGTAGCTATCAGGGAAGCAAGTAAATGAAGAGAGTTCTACAGGTGGGACGATAAAAGAAAGAATGGGGATTCAAGAAGGTAGAGAGAATGTATTGACATTTCATTTAAATTTTTGGAGAGATTAGCTATCAGGGAAGCAAGTAAATGAAGAGTTCTACAGGTGGGACGGATAAAAGAAGAATGGGATTCAGAAGGTAAAGATAGCAATTGACATTTCATTTAAATTTTTGGAGATTAGCTATCAGGGAAGCAAGTAAATGAAAGAGACTTCTATAGGTGGGACGGATAAAGAAGAATGGAAGTTCAAGAAGAGTGAGAATGTGAATTGACATTGCATTTAAATTTTTGGAGATTGTAGCTATCAGGAAGCAAGTAAATGAAGAGAGTTCTGCAAGGTGGGACGGTTAAAAGAAGAATGGGATTCAAGAAGGAGTGAAGATAGCAATTGACATTTCATTTAAATTTTTGGAGATTGTAGCTATCAGGAAGCAAGTAAATGAAAAGGAGTTCTACAGGTGGGACGGATAAAAGAAGAATGGGATTCAAGAAGGTAGAAGATAGCAATTGACATTTCATTTAAATTTTTCGAGATTGTAGCTATCAGGGAAGCAAGTAAATGAAAGAGAGTTCTACAGGTGGGACAGATAAAAGAAGAATGGGATTCAGAAGATAGAAGATGGCAATTGACATTTCATTTAATTTTGGAGATTGTAGCTATCAGGGAAACACAGTAAATGAAAGAGAGTTCTACAGGTGGACAGATAAAAGAAGAATGGGATTCAAGAAAGGTAGAAGATAGCAATTGACATTTCATTTAAATTTTTGGAGATTGTAGCTATCCAGGGAAGCAAGTAAATGAGGATTCTACAGGTGCAGGACGGATAAAAGAAGAATAGGATTCAAGAAGGTAGAAGATGGCAATTGACATTTCATTTAAATTTTGGGGTGTAGCTATCAGGGAAGCAAGTAAATGAAGAGTTCTACAGGTGGGACGGATAAAAGAAAGATGGGATTCAAGAAGGTAGAAGATGGCAATTGACATTTCATTTAAATTTTTGGAGATTGTAGCTATCAGGGAAGCAAGTAAATGAAAGAGAGTTCTACAGGTGGGACGGATAAAAGAAGAATAGGATTCAGAGAAGGTGAAGATGGCAATTGACATTTCATTTAAATTTTTGGAGATTGTAGCTATCAGGAAAAAGTAAATGAAGGAGTTCTACAGGTGGGACGGATAAAAGAAGAATGGGATTCAAGAAGGTAGAAGATGGCAATTGACATTGCATTTAAATTTTTGGAGATTGTAGCTATCAGGGAAGCAAGTAAATGAAAGAGTTCCTACAGGTGGGACGGATAAAAAGAAGAATGGGATTCCAAGAAGATAGAAGATGGCAGTTGACATTTCATTTAAATTTTGGAGATTGTAGCTATCAGGGAAGCAAGTAAATGAAGAGAGTTCTCTGAGTGGGACGGATAAAAAGAAGAATAGGATTCAAGAAGGTAGAAGATGGCAATTGACATTTCATTTAAATTTTTGGAGATTGTAGCTAGTAAGGGGAAGCAAGTAAATGAAAGAGAGTTCTACAGGTGGGACGGATAAAGAAAGAATGGGATTCAAGAAGGTAGAAGATGGCAATTGACATTGCATTAGAATTTTACACACTGAGTGTAGCTATCAGGAAGCAGTAAATGAAAGAGAGTTCTACAGGTGGGACAGATAAAGAAGAATGGGATTCAAGAGAATGAAGATGGCAATTGACATTTCATTTAAATTTTTGCTGGAGATTGTAGCTATCAGCGAAGCAAGTAAATGAAAGAGAGTTCTACAGGTGGGACGGATAAAGAAAGAATGGGATTCAAGAAGGTAGAAGATAGCAGGTGACATTGCATTTTAAATTTTTGGAGATTGTAGCTATCAGGGAAGCAAGTAAATGAAAGAAGAGTTCTACAGGTGGGACGGATAAAAGAAGAATGGGATTCAAGAAGGTAGAAGATAGCAATTGACATTTCATTTAAATTTTTGGAGATTGTAGCTATCAGGGAAGCAAGTAAATGAAAGAGAGTTCTACAGGTGGGACGGATAAAGAAAGAATGGGATTCAAGAAGGTAGAAGATGGCAATTGACATTGCATTTAAATTTTTGGAGATTGTAGCTATCAGGAAGCAAGTAAATGAAAGAGAGTTCTACAGGTGGGACGGATAAAAAGAAGAATGGGATTCAAGAAGGTAGAAGATAGCAATTGACATTTCATTTAAATTTTTGGAGATTATGTATCAGGGAAGCAAGTAAATGAAAGAGTTCTACAGGTGGGACGGATAAAAGAAGAATGGGATTCAAGAAGGTAGAAGATAGCAATTGACATTTCATTTAAATTTTGGGGGGTGTAGCTATCAGGAGGCAAGTAAATGAAGGGCTTCTATAGGTGGGACGGATAAAAGAAGAATGGGATTCAAAGAAGGTAGAAGATGGCAATTGACATTGCATTTAAATTTTGAGATTGTAGCTATCAGGGAAGCAAGTAAATGAAAGAGTTCTACAGGTGGGACGGATAAAGAAGAATGGGGTCAAGAAGGTAGAAGATAGCAATTGACATTTCATTTAGATTTTTGGAGATTGTAGCTATCAGGGAAGCAAGTAAATGAAGAGAGTTCTACAGGTGGGACGGATAAAGAAAGAATGGGATTCAAGAAGGTAGAAGATAGCAATTGACATTTCATTTAAATTTTTGGAGATTGTAGCTATAGGGAAGCAAGTAAATGAAAGAGAGTTCTACAGGTGGGACAGATAAAAGAATGGGATTCAAGAAGATAGAAGATGGCAATTGACATTTCATTTAAATTTTTGGAGATTGTAGCTATCAGGGAAGCAAGTAAATGAAAGAGAGTTCTACAGGTGGGACAGATAAAAGAAGAATGGGATTCAAGAAGGTAGAAGATGGCAATTGACATTTCATTTAAATTTTGGAGATTGTAGCTATCAGGGAAGCAAGTAAATGAAGAGAAGTTCTACAGGTGGGACGGATAAAAAGAAGAATGGGATTCAAGAAGATAGAAGATGGCAATTGACATTGCATTTAAATTTTGAGATTGGCTATCAGGGAAGCAAGTAAATGAAGAGAGTTCTGAGTGAGACGGAGTAAAAGAAGATGATTCAAGAAGGTAGAAGATAGCAATTGACATTTCATTTAAATTTTGGTGTAGCTATCAGGGAAGCAAGTAAATGAAAGAGAGTTCTACAGGTGGGACGGATAAAAAGGGCTGGATTCAAGAAGATAGAAGATGGCAGTTGACACTTCATTTAAATTTTTGGAGATTGTAGCTATCAGGGAAGCAAGTAAATGAAGGGATTCTACAGGTGGGACGGATAAAAGAAGAATGGGATTCAAGAAGGTAGAAAGATGGCAATTGACATTTCATTTAAATTTTTGGAGATTGTAGCTATCAGGGAAGCAAGTAAATGAAAGAGTTCTACAGGTGGGACGGATAAAAGAAGAATGGGATTCAAGAAGGTAGAAGATGGCAATTGACATTGCATTTAAATTTTTGGAGATTGTAGCTATCAGGGAAGCAAGTAAATGAAAGAGAGTTCTACAGGTGGGACGGATAAAAAGAAGAATGGGATTCAAGAAGGTAGAAGATGACAGAAAATTGACATTTGCATTTAAATTTTTGGAGATTGTAGCTATCAGGGAAGCAAGTAAATGAAAGAGTTCTACAGGTGGGACAGATAAAAAGAGAATGGGATTCAAGAAGGTAGAAGATAGCAATTGACATTTCATTTAAATTTTTGGAGATTGTAGCTATCAGGAAGCAAGTAAATGAAGAGAGTTCTACAGGTGGGACGGATAAAGAAGAATGGGATTGAAAGGTGAAGATAGCAATTGACATTTCATTTAAATTTTGGAGATTGTAGCTATCAGGGAAGCAAGTAAATGAAAGAGAGTTCTACAGGTGGGACAGATAAAGAAGAATGGGATTCAAGAAGATAGAAGATGGCAATTGACATTTCATTTAAATTTTTGGAGATTGTAGCTATCAGGGAAGCAAGTAAATGAAGAGTTCTACAGGTGGGACAGATAAAAGAAGAATGGGATTCAGAAGGTAGAAGATGGCAATTGACATTTCATTTAAATTTTTGGAGATTGTAGCTATCAGGGAAACAAGTAAATGAAAGAGTTCTACAGGTGGGACGGATAAAGAAAGAATGGGATTCAAGAAGATAGAAGATGGCAATTGACATTGCATTTAAATTTTGGAGATTGTTAGCAATATCAGGGAAGCAAGTAAATGAAAGAGAGTTCTACAGGTGAGACGGATAAAAGAAGAATGGGATTCAAGAAGGTAGAAGATAGCAATTGACATTTCATTTAAATTTTTGGGAGGGGGTGGCTATCAGGGAAGCAAGTAAATGAAGAAGTTTCTACAGGTGGGACGGATAAAAGAAGAATGGGATTCAAGATAGAAGATGGCAGTTGACACTTCATTTAAATTTTTGGAGATTGTAGCTATCAGAGTAAGTAAATGAAAGAGAGTTCTACAGATTGGGACGGATAAAAGAAGAATGGGATTCAAGAAGGTAGAAGATGTGAATTGACATTTCATTTAAATTTTGGAGATTGTAGCTATCAGGGAAACAAGTAAATGAGAAAGAGAGTTCTACAGGTGGGACGGATAAAGAGAATGGGATTCAAGAAAGTGAAAGATGGCAATTGACATTGCATTTAAATTTTTGGAGATTGTAGCTATCAGAGGCAAGTAAATGAAAGTTCTACAGGTGGACGGATAAAGAAGAATGGGATTCAGAAGGTAGAAGATGGCAATTGACATTTCATTTAAATTTTGGAGATTGTAGCTATCAGGGAAGCAAGTAAATGAAAGAGAGTTCACAGGTGGGACGGATAAAAAGAATGGGATTCAAGAAGGTAGAAGATGGCAATTGACATTGCATTTAAATTTTTGGAGATTGTAGCTATCAGGGAAGCAAGTAAATGAAAAGGGAGAGTTCTACAGGTGGGACGGATAAAAGAAGAATGGGATTCAAGAAGGTAGAAGATGGCAATTGACATTGCATTTAAATTTTTGGAGATTGTAGCTATCAGGGAAGCAAGTAAATGAAAGAAGTTCACAGGTGGGACGGATAAAAGAAGAATGGGATTCAAGAAGGTAGAAGATGGCAATTGACATTGCATTTAAATTTTTGGAGATTGTAGCTATCAGGAAACAAGTAAATGAAGAGTTCACAGGTGGGACGGATAAAAGAAGAATGGGATTCAAGAAGATAGAAGATGGCAGTTGACATTTCATTTAAATTTTGGAGATTGTAGCTATCAGGAAACAAGTAAATGAAAGAGAGTTCTACAGGTGGGACGGATAAAAGAAGAATAGAGGATTCAAGAAGGTAGAAGATGGCAATTGATGGCATTTCATTTAAATTTTTGGAGATTGTAGCTATCAGGAAAACAGTAAATGAAAGAGAGTTCTACAGGTGGGGGACGGATAAAGAAGAATAGAATTCAAGAAGGTAGAAGATGGCAATTGACATTGCATTTAAATTTTGGAGATTGTAGCTATCAGGGAAGCAAGTAAATGAAGAAGTTCTACAGGTGGGACAGATAAAAGAATGGGATTCAAGAGATAGAAGATGGCAATTGACATTTCATTTAAATTTTGGAGATTGTAGCTATCAGCGAAGCAAGTAAATGAAAGAGTTCTACAGGTGGGACGGATAAAAGAAGAATGGGATTCAAGAAGGTAGAAGATAGCAATTGACATTGCATTTAAATTTTTGATTGTAGCTATCAGGGAAGCAAGTAAATGAAGAGTTCTACAGGTGGGACGGATAAAAGAAGAATGGGATTCAAGAAGGTAGAAGATAGCAATTGACATTTCATTTAAATTTTTGGAGATTGTAGCTATCAGGAAGCAAGTAAATGAAAGAGAGTTCTACAGGTGGGACGGATAAAAAGAAGAATGGGATTCAAGAAGGTAGAAGATGGCAATTGACATTGCATTTAAATTTTTGGAGATTGTAGCTATCAGGGAAGCAAGTAAATGAAAGAGAGTTCTACAGGTGGGACGGATAAAAGAAGAATGGGATTCAAGAAGGTAGAAGATAGCAATTGACATTTCATTTAAATTTTTGGAGATTGTAGCTATCAGGGAAGCAAGTAAATGAAGAGAGTTCTACAGGTGGGACGGATAAAAGAAGAATGGGATTCAAGAAGGGTAGAAGATAGCAATTGACATTTCATTTAAATTTTGGAGATTGTAGCTATCAGGAAGCAAGTAAATGAAAGAGACTTCTACTAGGTGGGACGGATAAAAGAAGAATGGGATTCAGAAGGTAGAAGATGGCAATTGACATTGCATTTAAATTTTCAGAACAGCTATCAGGGAAGCAAGTAAATGAAAGAGAGTTCTACAGGTGGGACGGATAAAAGAAGAATGGGATTCAAGAAGGTAGAAGATAGCAATTGACATTTCATTTAAATTTTTGGAGATTGTAGCTATCAGGGAAGCAAGTAAATGAAAGAGAGTTCTACAGGTGGGACGGATAAAAGAAGAATAGTTTCAAGAGGTAGAAGACTAGCAATTGACATTTCATTTAAATTTTTGGAGAGATTGTATTATAAAGGAAGCAAGTAAATGAAGGGATTCTACAGGTGGGACAGATAAAAGAAGAATGGGATTCAAGAAGATAGAAGATGACAATTGACATTTCATTAAATTTTGGAGATTGTAGCTATCAGGGAAGCAAGTAAATGAAAGAGAGTTCTACAGGTGGGACAGATAAGAGAAGAATGGGATTCAAGAAGGTAGAAGATGGCAATTGACATTTCATTTAAATTTTTAGGTGTAGCTATCAGGGAAGCAAGTAAATGAAGAGAGTTCTACAGGTGGGACGGACCAAAAAGAATGGGATTCAAGAAGATAGAAGATGGCAATTGACATTTACATTTATTTTGGAGATTGGCAGCTATCAGGGAAGCAAGTAAATGAAAGAGTTCTACAGGTGAGACGGGTAAAAGAAGAATGGGATTCAAGAAGGTAGAAGATAGCAATTGACATTTCATTTAAATTTTTGGAGATTGTAGCTATCAGGGAAGCAAGTAAATGAAAGAGGTTCACAGGTGGGACGGATAAAAGAAGAATGGGATTCAAGAAGATAGAAGATGGCAGTTGACACTTCATTTAAATTTTGGAGATTGTAGCTACTAAGAGGCTTAAAGTAAATGAAGAGTTCTACAGGTGGGACGGATGAAGAGAATGGGATTCAAGAAGGTGAAGATAGCCATTGACATTTCATTTAAATTTTGGAGGATGTGGCTATCAGGGAAGCAAGTAAATGAAAAGGAAGTTCTGCAAGGTGGGACGGATAAAAGAAGAATGGGATTCAAGAAGGTAGAAGATGGCAATTGACATTGCATTTAAATTTTGGAGATTGTAGCTATCAGGGAAGCAAGTAAATGAAGAGAGTTCTACAGGTGGGACGGATAAAAGAAGAATGGGATTCAAGAAGGTAGAAGATGGCATTGACATTTCATTTAAATTTTGGGGTGTAGCTATCAGGAAGCAAGTAAATGAAAGAGAGTTCTACAGGTGGGACGGATAAAGAAGAATGGTTAGAAGGTAGAAGATGGCAATTGACATTGCATTTAATTTTGGAGATTGTAGCTATCAGGGAAGCAAGTAAATGAAGAGAGTTCTACAGGTGGGACGGATAAAAAGAAGAATGGGATTCAAGAAGGTAGAAGATGGCAATTGACATTGCATTTAAATTTTTGGAGATTGTGGCTATCCAGGGAAACAGTAAATGAAGAGTTCTACAGGTGGGAAAGATAAAAGAAGAATGGGATTCAAGAAGGTAGAAGATGGCAATTGACATTTCATTTAAATTTTGGAGATTGTAGCTATCAGGGAAGCAAGTAAATGAAAGAGAGTTCTACAGGTGGGACGGATAAAAAAAGAAGAATGGGATTCAAGAAGGTAGAAGATGGCAATTGACATTGCATTTAAATTTTGGAGATTGTAGCTATCAGGGAAGCAAGTAAATGAAGAGTTCTACAGGTGGGACGGATAAAAGAAGAATGGGATTCAAGAAGGTAGAAGATGGCAATTGACATTTCATTTAAATTTTTGGAGATTGTAGCTATCAGGGAAGCAAGTAAATGAAGAGTTCTACAGGTGGGACGGATAAAAGAAGAATGGGATTCAAGAAGGTGAAGATGGCAAGAGATTGACATTTGCATTTAAATTTTTGGAGATTGTAGCTATCAGGGAAGCAAGTAAATGAAGAGTTCTACAGGTGGGACGGATAAAGAAGAATGGGATTCAGAGAAGTGAAGAAGACAGCGAATTGACATTGCATTTAAATTTTGGAGATTGTAGCTATCAGGGGGAAGCAAGTAAATGAAGAGAGTTCTACAGGTGGGAAAGATAAAAGAAGAATGGGATTCAAGAAGGTAAGAAGATAGCAATTGACATTTCATTTAAATTTTTGGAGATTGTAGCTATCAGGGAAGCAAGTAAATGAAAGAGAGTTCTACAGGTGGGACGGACAAGAAGAATAGGATTCAAGAAGGTAGAGAAAGAGATAAACCACAGATGACATTTCATTTAAATTTTGGAGATTGTAGCTATCAGGGAAGCAAGTAAATGAAGAGAGTTCTACAGGTGGGACGGATAAAAAGAAAGAATGGGATTCAAGAAGGTAGAAGATGGCAATTGACATTGCATTTAAATTTTTGGAGATTGCTTATCAGGGAAGCAAGTAAATGAAAGAGAGTTCTACAGGTGGGACGGATAAAGAAAATGGAAGTTCAAGAAGATAAGAGATGGCAGTTGACATTTCATTTAAATTTTGGAGATTGTAGCTATCAGAGAGCAAATAGAAATGAAGAGAGTTCTACAGGTGGGACGGATAAAGAAGAATAGGATTCAAGAAGGTAGAAGATGGCAATTGACATTTCATTTAAATTTTGGAGATTGTAGCTATCAGGGAAGCAAGTAAATGAAAGAGAGTTCTACAGGTGGGACGGATAAAAGAAGAATGGGATTCAAGAAGGTAGAAGATGAAGATTGACATTGCATTTTAAATTTTTGGGGCCATGGCTATCAGGGAAGCAAGTAAATGAAGAGTTCTACAGGTGGGACAGATAAAAGAAGAGGCCGGTTCAAGAAGATAGAAGATGGCAATTGACATTTCATTTAAATTTTTGGAGATTGTAGCTATCAGCGAAGCAAGTAAATGAAAGAGAGTTCTACAGGTGGGACGGATAAAAGAAGAATGGGATTCAAGAAGGTAGAAGATAGCAATTGACATTGCATTTAAATTTTTGGAGATTGTAGCTATCAGGGAAGCAAGTAAATGAAAGAGAGTTCTACAGGTGGGACGGATAAAAGAAGAATGGGATTCAAGAAGGTAGAAGATGGCAATTGACATTGCATTTAAATTTTTGGAGATTGTAGCTATCAGGGAAGCAAGTAAATGAAAGAGAGTTCTACAGGTGGGACAGATAAAAGAAGAATGGGATTCAAGAAGATAGAAGATGGCAATTGACATTTCATTTAAATTTTTGGAGATTGTAGCTATCAGGGAAGCAAGTAAATGAAAGAGAGTTCTACAGGTGGGACGGATAAAAGAAGAATGGGATTCAAGAAGGTAGAAGATAGCAATTGACATTTCATTTAAATTTTTGGAGATTGTAGCTATCAGCGAAGCAAGTAAATGAAAGAGAGTTCTACAGGTGGGACGGATAAAAGAAGAATGGGATTCAAGAAGGTAGAAGATAGCAATTGACATTGCATTTAAATTTTTGGAGATTGTAGCTATCAGGGAAGCAAGTAAATGAAAGAGAGTTCTACAGGTGGGACGGATAAAAGAAGAATGGGATTCAAGAAGGTAGAAGATGGCAATTGACATTGCATTTAAATTTTTGGAGATTGTAGCTATCAGGGAAGCAAGTAAATGAAAGAGAGTTCTACAGGTGGGACAGATAAAAGAAGAATGGGATTCAAGAAGATAGAAGATGGCAATTGACATTTCATTTAAATTTTTGGAGATTGTAGCTATCAGGGAAGCAAGTAAATGAAAGAGAGTTCTACAGGTGGGACGGATAAAAGAAGAATGGGATTCAAGAAGGTAGAAGATAGCAATTGACATTTCATTTAAATTTTTGGAGATTGTAGCTATCAGGGAAGCAAGTAAATGAAAGAGAGTTCTACAGGTGGGACGGATAAAAGAAGAATGGGATTCAAGAAGGTAGAAGATGGCAATTGACATTGCATTTAAATTTTTGGAGATTGTAGCTATCAGGGAAGCAAGTAAATGAAAGAGAGTTCTACAGGTGGGACGGATAAAAGAAGAATGGGATTCAAGAAGGTAGAAGATAGCAATTGACATTTCATTTAAACTTTTGGAGATTGTAGCTATCAGGGAAGCAAGTAAAGAGAAGATGGAAAGTGTGAGAAAAGAAACTGTTGGAGTAGAAGTGGAAGTTACATTTAACTGTTTCAACAGTAAAAGGGTGAGACCTAGATGCCAATGTAGTAGCACACTTAAATTCATGTGGGCAGAACTCCAGGAAAAAAGGTTGTCAAAGCAATGTCCATGAAAATATTTGTAGAAAAGACAGAAGAAACCCATGTCATGTTGGTGAGAAAGTGACTGAAGTTGAGATGCCCTGTCAGGATGAATTACATTGCAGATCCTTTTTTAGATTTGTCAAGAAATTCAAGATGAATAACAGAAATTCAAGATGAATAACAGAAATTCAAGATGAATAACAGAAGAACTCAACAATATATGGCAAAAGTATTCAATAAAGTAAAAATAATTGTGGATCTGAATGCAGTTATTTGTGCTGGTCGTCAAATTTTAATCATTATTTATTATTGATTACTTAATTATTGGTTATTGATAATTAAATATACTTGGGTTTATGTATGTATTCATTGGATCCGCAATGATTTCTCTTTGTTGCCTTGAGAACAATTTAGCTCAGTTTAACCCAACTAAGTTTTTGGCCACAACTGCTGTAGCCAGGTATTGAACTCACAACTCTTTGGTTCATGTCAATGGATCTAACCAACACTTTTATCCACTGGTCCATGTGTCCTTACATAACTAAGACATCTGGAAGTGGCATAACTCATGGAACGAGAAGAATATACCCCAGTGAACAAAATATAGGGTTTGAAATTCTAGTCACTCGAAGAAGGTCGGTATATACAACGCCTGAAATGTTATGAATATGGCAAGAAAGATGAGGACAGCAAACTGAAAAATTTAAATAATGTGTGTATTTTCTATTAATGTCTGTTTGCTGAGTTGGTATCCGGTTGGAATATTAGAACAAATATTTTTTGTATTGAAGTTGTTAATGTCTGTTGTATTTGAATTTAGCCCACTTTAAGTAGATTTCAGTCATTCTCCCTATTAACTCATATATATATATATATATATATTGATTGTTTAATACTTAGTTTTTAGTCCTAATAGGATTAGACCAGTACACATTTGTAATAAAAAGTGTTCTATACAATTATATTGTAGAACTTTCAAATATTTTTCATTTTTAAACGAGTTATTTTGCTACCTTGGTTCCACCCTGAGTGGTTTCTTCAGGCAATTTTTAATAACTTGTGGTGAAACATAGATAAGAAGAGACTGTGATAGATAGATAGATAGATAGATAGATAGATAGATATGGGCAAACATAGATAGATAGATAGATATGAACAGGTTATGAACAGATAGACAGATAGATAGATAGATATGGGCAAACATAGATAGATAGATAGATAGATAGATAGATAGATAGATAGATATGAACAGGTTATGAACAGATAGATAGATAGATAGATAGATAGATAGATATGAACAGGTTATGAACAGATAGATAGATAGATATGAACAGGTTACGAACAGATAGATAGATATGAACAGGTTACGAACAGATAGATAGATATGAACAGGTTACGAACAGATAGATAGATATGAACAGGTTACGAACAGATAGATAAACAGATAGATATGAACAGGTTACAAACAGATAGATAGATATGAACAGGTTATGAACAGATAGATAGATAGATATGAACAGGTTACGAACAGATAGATAGATAGATATATGAACATAGATATGGGCAGACAGAGATAGAAAGATAGATAGATAAATATGAACAGGTTAAGAAAAGATAGATAGATAGATCAAGGGAGAGCTGGAGAGAGTGTAGTGGCTACAAGGAAAGTATTTTACCCACCTCAGGTATATATATATGTCACGAAATAACTTGTTTATAAATGAAATAAATATATATATATATATATAATGTGAAGAAAGAACAATAAGAAATTTCCTGTTCCTTAACGTTTATTTTTAATTTTACAATGCTCAATACAAAAGTAGAGTCAAATATTATTGTAATATAATTAATTTAACATTTTTGCAACACAGAATTTCCCATGTTTCATGTTCCAATGAAATTTAGTATCGCAAAAGATATTAAACTAATTATATTACAATAAAATATGTATTGCTTTTGTGATGATCAGTGATATTATGTATGAGCCTGGTCTTAAGTTTATCATCAAGAATTGCAAGATAAACACTCACTGTCTGTATAAAGAAAGATAGTGGGGAGAAGAGAGGAAAGAGAGAGAGACAGACAGACAGACAGTGTGATAAATTACTATGCATGTGTCACAGTTATAAGAACAGAAAGTAAAATCATTGAGCCATTCAGATTCCATTTTTTTTAGTTGAGTTCATTTCACACTAATGCTCTTGGAAAAGGAATGGCTTCACTATAATCAAATCATTTGTGCCGACAGTCTCACAGTTTATTTAGAAGCTGCTATGTTGGACCTTCTTAGAATGAAATTGGTAAGAGAGTCCGCCACTTGTTACGTTAGATTTTTCTTTTTCCTCTTTTCTTTTCAATACAATTTTGTCTTTTGTTGCCATTCGCTATTGTTTATATATTTTGTTCGTTGTGTGTATCAGTTCATAAATAATACTTAATGCTTATTTTTTAAGCTAAATCCATTTGTCTTTTCTTATTCAAGTAGCTTTTCTTTTTCTTGTGTACTTGATTGTTTGGTTTCTTTCTTGATTTGGGATTGTTTTATCATTTCATCCCAAGCAAGGTGATAATACCACTAAGACACAAGGGAGTGAAAGAGAATGAGAATGTTTTTGTGAGAAGAAAGGACATTAAAAGAACACGAATTAGGGACAACAGAAAATGGCATTTCTTTAGGCAATGAAAAAATCAGTGACATGTGCTGGACAGGGAATTAAAAATCAAGAGTAATAGTTGTACCTTCCTTTTCACTTTCTCACCAGCTATAAAAAAGGAAAGGAACACAAACTATATTAAACACATTAACTGCTTACAACTAGAATTCTAACCACTTAACGCCTTACTACATTTTTTCTTTGAACATTTAACTCTTACAATTAATGTTATTCTGTTCTGTCTTTAAAATTCTATTTTAACAAACAAAACACTTTTGTTCTTCCACATTTCAATCTTCTAAGTTGTGGAGATTGTTTGTGAATTGGCCTTGTACCAGATATGGCTACCTGTTCCTACTACAGACTTATATGTGTGCGTGTGGTCTTGTTATGCTTGATCTCTCTAGAGGGGAAAATTTTAAAAACAGTAACCATTTCTGTGATTTACGCATCACTCTTCAAACATGAATTGAGTTCTCTCGCTTGTTGGCATGTGTATACACTGTATATATATATATATATATATATATATATATATATATGACATGTTAAAATCTCCTCTCTAAGCCATGTACCAATAGCTTAGGGGTAGGCACTCTGACTGATACCAAATTAGTTCAGTTTCAATCCCAGCTGGAAGAAAGTGGAGGTCTAGCCACACTGATGAGTTGTGATACAGCAAAACAGGCTTGTATATGGATTGCTATGTGATGCCAGTTCTTCAATATCGCAGTGAATGCTGGAGAATATTGTCAAAGATGAAGGAAAAACTTGAAGCAACTGAAATGGCAAAACAGGGATTGCATGGTGTAACAGGAGAAAGTATGCTAAAAGCCACCAGGGATAGGAAGATGTGGAGGGCTATGATTGCCTATGTCCTGAAAGGACAAGACACATAGAAAAAGAAGAAGATTTAGATGACCATATATATATATACATATATATATATATATATATATATATATGCTAAAAGCCACCAGGGATAGGGAGATGTGGAGGGCTATGATTGCCTATGTCCTGAAAGGACAAGACACATAGAAAAAGAAGAAGATTTAGATGACCATATATATATATACATATATATATATATATATATATGCTAAAAGCCACCAGGGATAGGGAGATGTGGAGGGCTATGATTGCCTATGTCCTGAAAGGACAAGACACATAGAAAAAGAAGAAGATTTAGATGACCATATATATATATATATATATATATATACATACATATGAAACCAACTAGCATAAACTTGTGTCTTCTTAATTATAATGGTGAATGCCCCAAATGATGTAAGTTAGTTGTTATAAAAAAATTTATTCAGCACACACAAATGATATTTTCTTCCAAATCCATATTTAATAAAGAATTACACAACATTAAGCAAACACTTGTTAACAATGGATTTCCTAACTCTGTCATTGATCAACAAATTAAAATGTATCTCAACAAACAATGGCTCTAACAATATTGATAATATTAATAATAATAGTGTACGTCAAAATAAACATAACACTATTAGCTTATACTATTGCAACCAAATACATAGTAATTACAAATAAGATGAAAAACTCTCAAAAACATAATATGTAGAAATGTTAAACCTATAAATAATAATAATCAAATTAAGTTCATCATATATTATAAAAATATTAAAACAATTGACTTCATAGTCTCTAATAACCCTACAACCACACAACTAAATCCTCTACATAAGACCAATGTAGTGTATCAATTTACATGACTGTTCAGAGATTGTATCTGTGGTACTAATAATAAACCCACTACATATGTTGGTTTTACTACAACCACACTCTCCCATAGACATACCTGTCAGAGTTCAATTCAACAATACTTTTTTTAGAAAAACATAGCGATGTAGGTAATATTAGACAGATTCACTCATGCACACAGTAAAAAGAACCTTCAAATATTAGAGGCCATCTACATTAAGTCAAAACAACCCACACTTAATAAAATCACATTTCAATCTGGTCATAACACATTCAGTCAGTTAAGTGCCATGCACGATACACGCTTGGGTGATCATGTCTCTTTAGAGACATGACTGACTGGGCAGAATATTATCCCGCAGTAGGTTGCCATTGCTTTCTGCGGTAGACTGGTTGCCGACCAAGGCTATAGAACCCAATCTGTCCTGTTATTTAACCCATAACTGGAAGGAATAGACGGATTAATACCTTTCCGAAGGGTATTTGCGCGAAAGTGAATGCAAGGAATTCAACTGGAATTCGAACTCGGCTGCCCGATTTCTCGTTCCGAGCCGATATCCACTGCGCCACAACGCACATAACACATTACATTTCATTTAAACATATGGTTCACTTAACATTTCAGTCTCTCAAGGGGTGTGACATTATAGAATTGCATTACAAATTTACAAACTGTGTCTGCTATTCGGTGACTTTTAACATTGCTTAGTAATGTTTTATGTCAACACACGATAAAAACATCTTTTATGGTGAATATATTTATGTTAATGCCCTTGTAACCTCTCTAAAAATGGCTCATGTGAGCCAAAAGCTTAGAACCAGCATAATTAAAAAATATCCAAATGTTGGAGAAATTTTGTCTTTATTTTCACCTGAAATTAAAGCCAAAAGACAATGTTTAGAATGGCTCATGAATGAACATAATAGACATTCATTGTCTGTTATATTTAACAGTATATGTTTAGAAAATTATCCGCTGCCTCGATACACTAAATATATATATACATTATGGAATGTTATGGCTATTACTGCTGGGTTGGTTCTTTCACCTAAACATCCAAAACTTGCTGAATGGCTTTTGCTGCTGAAATAAATAGGCAAAGAGAAAAAGAAAGATACAGAGACACTAGAGGGACAGTTTGGACACTGATTTTATTTTTGGTTCCAACGACCTCTTGTTGGGAAATTCCTTCCCAAACAGTTTGGCATGTCTTTACCATCCAAAGTCCAACAGAGAAAGAGGTAGAGTTTATTTTTGGCACCAGGAGGCCTCTCTTTTTGCACATGTGTCAATTGTCTTTCCTGTCAGAGGACTCCTGGGAAATGTTTATGTTTATTTTATTTCATACTTTTATTTTATTTTGTATTTTTATTTTATTTAGTGTGTTTTTTTTTTTATTTCATATTTTATTTAAACCCAACAACATGTATGTATAATTATTAACAAGTTATTGGTTAGAATTAAATTAGAACAGTACACAGTTGTATTTAAGAGAGGTCAATAATATTTAATGTAGAGCTTTTTAAATATTTTCATTTAGAATTTAGCCAATTACACAACCTTGCTAAATGAAAGTCCCGAAATAATGGCTGGATGTAAACAGATCAGAAAATATATTTTAGGGTCATACAAACCCAGATGAAAAGGTTTACAATTCTTGACCAGCTCATTTCCTATTTTAAACTTCCAGTTATGCATTCGGAAAGTTACTGTTATGAGTTCAAAAAAATGTGGGAAAATCAGTTGATACCGAAAGGTCAAAACCAAGGTTACATAATCTACTGAATTCCAAATTAAAAAATATATTTCTTTTTTGATACCTATATATATATATATATATATATATATATATATTTTCTAAACATATACTGTTATATATAAGAAACAATGAATGTCTATTATGTTTAATCATGAGCCATTCTAAACGTCGTATTTTCGCTTTAATTTCAGTTGAAAATATTTGACGTTTAATGAGGTTCCATTGAAATTTCTTGGTGTTAGGATTGTTTAATGCTGCGGCATCATGTAACTTAAATTTAGTGTATCGAGGCAGCAAATAATTTTCTAAACATGTACTGTTAAATATAAGAGACAATGAATGTCTATTATGTTAACACCAAGAAATTTCAATGGAACCTCATTAAACGTCAAATATTTTCAACTGAAATTAAAGCAAAAATACGACGTTTAGAAAAGCTCATGATTAAACATAATAGACATTCATTGTCTCTTATATTTAACAGTATATGTTTAGAAAATTATTTGCTGCCTTGATACACTATATATATATATATATATATATATATATATAATATTTTTACAAAGATTGTGGGTGGGTCCTCAGTTCCAAAACAAGGACAAAATTCTATATAAACATCTGTCCACAAATCCTTCATTTTTGAGTCTTGAGTCATCAAAGGTAAACTTCCTATGATGAGAAAAGTTTGCATTTCTTATCAATAGAAGACTGTATAAGAGCTATATTAGTTTATTTAAATTTTCTTTCCAAATTTGTCCTTTTATTCTTCACTAGCAGTATAGCCTGACGTTGCTTGGGTGTAATGAAAGCTTTAAAACTAATCCATGGTCCTGGAGCTCAGACTCTTTGGACGTTGACATGAAAGACTAAAAAGCAATAGTTGCTTCCAGTTAAAGCAAAATCGTAGACTGAAAGAATAATGAATGGATGTAAGTCAAATTTTGATTTCCTGCTATTGATATCAAATAAGTTTTTTTCAACGTAAACTGAATTTTGAAGGCTAAATAAGTCCTCTGAGTAAATGGTATCATGGCTGAGACTAAGAACTACAATTATACCTACTTAGTCAAACCCGAAGCAAAAACTAAAATAAAAGGGCTGAAAAAAATACAGACATACAGGCAGATAAACAGACACACACACAAACATCTTGCCATTTATATATATATATATATATATATATATTATCGATTTTCTGCACTATTGTAAGAACTGCAACCTTGAAACTTTTGAATATCATTTCTTATGTCTTTGTCTATGAGTGTATCAAATTTGATTAAAATTGGACCACTCCTTCTATAACCCGTTTTTTTCAATTATCAATTTTCAGTATTTATCAGGGGTACCTTGACACAAAACCTAGCTAAGAACACTCGCAGACGCTTACAGTACAACTGTAAATTTTCAAGAAAATCGGTTCAGCCATTTTGGAGTCTATAGGTAATGGACACACAGACAAAGTTCCATTTATAAATAAGTTTAGATAAAGTAGTAATAATTGGTGTAGTCTTGTATTTAACATGTGCCTTCAGGATGTAGAAAATCATGACTCTCTACAATTTCCTGTCTTTTGAAGCTCTCTCCTATACTCTGTTCTGTCATCTATTTAATCAAGTTGGTTAGATAGGTTATCTGCTATTTTATTTTGTCACTCTTTTCTTCTAAATATTCTGTGAGTATCAAATTTTCCAAGCATTCTTTCCTTATTATATATCCTAGAATATTTTACTATCTCTTTCTGATGTTAAGTATGTCTTCTTTATTTTCATTTTCTCTAAAACATTGTCATAGTTCACATATTCATTTCAACGAACCATGTTAGCTATAAAACTAACCAGTATCTGCGAAAAGACACACAGAGAAACTAAACGAGTCACGAAGACCAACCAGACATAGAAAACAACCGTTAGACTGTTGACCTTTCTTGTCTCCTACACCTTATCTCTACTTTGCTCAGTAATAGAAGTAGAACACAATCTAAGAATAAAATTTGGTTTATTATGAGATGTTTTTTTGTTTTTTTCACTTTTGGGTAATGATCTGACTTAAGTTTATTCTTAAGCAAGTGACCTCTTTATTTCCATTTTCTTCTAATACTTAGTTATTGCTCGTATGTTCAGTTCATGATGTTCTCAGCATCCTTATATAAAATCATATTTCTACTCCCTCAAGTCTCTTTTTCATCTGAGAGGTGATTGTCCAGCATGCACGGCTATAGAGGAGGACTGGTATTACACAGTCCAGCAGCATTTTCTTTGCTTCTCATTATATTTTCCTGTTTCTTAATATTTTGCTTAACTTTTAGTAGGCAACTTTCACTGTTCTAATGCACCTTCAGTTTTCAGTATTGCACTTTCCATCCTTAGTTAAATCATTGCTGTAGCTATATTAGTCAGCTGAAGTCTTGTTAAATCATACCACTCACAGAATATTTATTTTTGACTGATGGGTATCACTATCATTTAGTGGGTTTAACAAAAGGCTTAGACAAAGAGAATTCACTGAGTAAAGATAAATTGCTTTTTTAAATGAACACAACAGGACAAAGAACCATGCTAGCTATAAAAATGACCAGTAAAAGTAGAATAAGTTGCAATAACTTACACACAAATGCCCTTGGGAAAGGTATTAATTCATCTCTTCTTTCTCCAGCCTTGGGTTAAATAGCAGGACAGATTTGATTCTATACCCTTGGTTGGCAATCAGTCTCCCACTGAAAGAAATCACAACCTACGGGAAAATATTCTGCCTTGTGAGTCTTGCATTGAAAGAGACATGATCACTCAAGCTAGTATCACATATGGCACTTAACTGACTGATTGACCCCCAAAAGACAGATGAAGAGATGAAGCAGGCCTTGGAGAATGATCGACGAGGAAGACATCCATTAGACTGTTCCCCTCACCTCTGCTTCATTTCATCCTTTGCTAACATAGCAGTAGGTTGAAACCCAAAAATAAAATCTTGTTTACTCCAAGAAATTGTTTTGTTTTTTCATTCATAGGTAACGATCTGGCTAAAGGCTAATTTTTAAGCCACCAGTATTTGACAGGAAGAAGCAGCACCCTGTTTACGAACCTGGTATCTGGTTTGAGGTGTAACACAACACTACCCAGAAGTATAATTTTTGTAATTGCATGATTTTAGTATCACCAAAACCTATAAAAAATCAAGGGCTTCTTGGTCCTGGGTATGACGACAAACTGCATCCGGCAACAGGGCCTCTGATTGGGAGGTTATGAGGAGCATGGAACCACCTCTTAATTACTGTTGTTTCAGGTCAACCCTGACCAGGATTGGTAGAACCTGTTAGGGTCCCAGCTATGGGTAAATAGTTGTCCCCCAAATCGGGGTCAAAATGCTATGAAAGTGTTTACCAACAAAACATTTTTTTGAATGAAAAATATTACCAACTAAACATTTTTTGAATGAAAAATATTACCAACTAAACTTTTTTGAATGAAAAAAATTGATTTAAAACAAAAATACGTCTTCGGTCTTAAGTGACCATTTAGATGTTGATAGGCCGTTAAGCAGGAACAAACAAACAAACAAGGGCTTCTTCTTTTATTTATTTTCTTATATTGTTAGACACATTGTGAAAGATAACATGATGAGCTGAGAAAGGTTAACTAATGCTAAGTACAGAGGTCAAAGCTCAAACAATAGCATGCTGAGTATCAAGGGTCAAATGTAGAGCCACATGAAAACAATAACCTGAGAAAGTTCAATCATACGAACCTTTTATATAAATTGGCTATCTCAGAGCACTGAACACAGAAAGAAATAGTCAAAAAGAGAGAGAGCAAAACCAAGTGAGAGGAGCCGTGGCATAGAGAGGACTAAAAGAAGAGGAATGCTGCATCCACCAATACAAGACAAGAGTTCTTCCCAGACCATGCAGTGACCAAATTCGAGCCCAACCCCACTCTCATATCCACCCTGCATGCACAGAGAGGCTATTCTAATGTTCTTCTGGACAGTTCCGGCTACAGGGTCAGCTGGTATATACGATTTCCTCATTTCACTCCCTGCCTCACACATAACTCAGGAGGGTACACCTTCATAATTGAGTCATTAAAGGACAAGTGTCCAATCATAAGATGCTTACTATCTATGCTAAAGAGACTTTAGATGCATTTTTCCTTTCATCGAGACAATCATGTCTACATACATGCACACACAATCTGGAAATTAAAGGATTCCAGCTGAAATTCTTTTAACACAGGCCTATTTCTAATCTGGAAACATTCCAATTTTACTTTGTATTATTGTAAGCATTTCACATAAAACTTACCATCTTATATGACATATGGTATTTTATACATTGATATATTTATACATAAACATTAATTGTTAATTTTTATTTTATATATGTCATACATTATATGATTTTTATGATATTTTATACATTTTATATATTGATATATTTATACATAAAAATTAATATTTAATTTTTAGTTTATATATATCATACATTATATGCCTTATATATTTTATGCATTTTATATATTGATATTTTATACATTAATTTATTTATATATGATTTATATAACTTATATGGCACTTAGTCATTTAAGTAAATACATTCTTAAGCATTCCAGCAAAAATTCTTTTAAGACATGCCTGCTTCTAATTCCAGTTGAATTCCTTGCATCCACTTATGCACAAAT
The DNA here is from genome assembly GCA_037127315.1 of Ascarosepion bandense. NCBI lineage: Eukaryota > Metazoa > Mollusca > Cephalopoda > Sepiida > Sepiidae > Ascarosepion > Ascarosepion bandense. Next base: position 3,130,257 of record JBBBDQ010001603.1, on the reverse strand, counting down.
AGCCTTGGGAAGGATGTGCGTTGTGATCCAGTGGATATCGGCTTGGAACGAGAAATCGGGGTGCCGAGTTCGAATTCCAGTTGAATTCATTGCATTCACTTACATGCAAATAACCTTGGGAAAAGTATTAATCCGTCTCTTCCCTCCAGTTATGGGTTAAATAACAGGACAGATTGAGTTCTATAGCCTTGGTCGGCAACCAGTCTACCGCAGAAAGCAATGGCAACCTCAAAAGAGACTTGACTGACTGGGCAGAAGATTATCCCGCAGTAGATTGCCATTGCTTTCTGCGGTAGACTGGTTGCCGAGCAAGGCTATAGAACCCAATCTGTCTCCTGTTATTTAACCCATAACTGGAAGGAAGAGATGGATTAATACCTTTCCCAAGGGTATTTGCGCATAAGTGAATGCAATGAATTCGGCTGGAATTCGAACTCGGCTCCCCGATTTCTCATTCCGAGCCGATATCCAACGCACCACAAAAAGATGCTCAAATTTCAAAACTAAATGTTTCATCTTTTTTAAAATAGAACTTACATTAAAAATAGAATATTCTTCTTGGAAAAGACATTTAAAAATTATTCTCTCGTTAAGTCTGGCCAGCCCCTATCATAAAATCATAAAAATGGAGACAAAAAAAAATGGGTTTTTTTTTAACATTAATTTTAAACACATACCTGGGAAGCAAGAGAGTTCCACAAGCAAAATGTTTGAGAGAAGAAACTGTTAGCATAGAACTTACACTTACATCTAGCCATTTCAATTGTAAAATAGTCAGTCCTAGCAGCCAATCTAATACTGTGCTTAAATTAATGAAGTCGAAGTTCTATAAGTTCATCTTAGAAAGAGAAATTAACCCTGATGGCACAAATATCCATTTCAATGTTATTCTAGTTGTGTATGTATGTATATTTTTGTGTGCATGTATATCTAAATTTCACGATAGAACTATTAGGTTGTCCCAAAAGTTCGTAAACACTTGCAAAATGGGTCTATCTGGTTTAGCACAATCAAGACAAGCGATGGGTTCAGAAAGAGACACTGTCAGTTCCAAAACAAGATCGATTCAGCAAGAGTTGTGCCATCAGTGCCGAACTTTACTGTCAGCAACTTGAGCAGGTCTATGAAGAGTTGAAGCAAAAGTACCCGGCTTGGATCAACCGAAAGCATGCTTTGAAGCAGCAGGATAATGCCAAGCCACACACCACCAGGTAGACCAAAGACAAGTTTGAAAAGCTGGACTGCATTGAGGTTCTGCCACATCCAGCCTACAGTCCTGACTGTGCTCCATCAGATTACAGCCTTTTCCACTCAATGCAACACTTTCTGATGGGCTGCCAATTTGACTCATTTGATGAAGTTGAGGAAGCGTGTCAAGAATTCTTTGATTCGAAGCCGGCTGAATGGTACTTTGACCAGATCCGAAAGCTTGCAGATTGATGGCCTTTATTTTGAGCAATAATTTTTGTTGTTTTTGCGAATAAAATTTCAATTTTTTTCAAGTGTTTAAGAACTTTTGGGGCAATCTAATAAAAGTATTTCTACAAAATTTAATAAAAATAACATTTTATAATATTTATATTTAATCTTGAAAATTAAGTCTGGACAACCCCTACCATGTCCTGAGCAATAAAATCATAAAGATGGAAACAAAAAAAGATGTTTTTCTTTTTTAATTTTTATGATTTTATTGCTAAGAACATGATAGGGTTTGTCCAGACTTAATGAGAGAGTAATTTTTTAATGTCTTTTCCAAGAAGTTTTTTGGGACGAGGAATAATCGTTACCTTGTGGTGCAATGGATATCATCTTGGAATAGGAAATTGGAGAGCCGAGTTTAAATTCCATTACATTTAGTTATGTGCAAAATACTCTTTGGAAAGTTATTAATCCATCTCTTCTTCCACTACCTATGGGTAGAATAGCAGAATAGACTGGGCTCTATAGCCTTGGTTGGCTATCAGTCTACCGCAGAAAGAAATGGGAAAATGTGGGAAAATCTTTTGCCTACTCAATTATGCATTGAAAGAGACATGATCGCCCATGCATGTAACCCTGGTATAAGAGAGTTGTTGAGACTGGATATAAGCTCTCTTATATCCGGGTTTGGTCTATTTTATATACATTATCACAGGCTCTGATTTGGGACCAGATAAAATCTCTCTTATATCCGGGTTATCATGTAAGACACCTAACTGACCGATTTTTTTTGGTATCAACCCCACCTCCTGTCATCAATTACTTTCATGTTTTTTGTTTCTTTAAATGATTTTCTCAAAATCCATCTTTTATTAAAACCATTTCATTTACTGAATATTGAGGAAAATTCTACTGCCATTAATTTTTATGTCCCCACTGTATTAAACCCCTAAGAATAGTCACCAGTGTCAAGAACTTAATATATTCAAATTTAATTAATTAATTTTAATTTAATTTCAAAATTAAGTAATTCAGATTGTTTTATGTATTTTGGCAGTTCAGTCAACAGCTTTCATCTTTCTTTCAATTCTATAGTCTCCATATAGGCCGTCACTACTGTTATTTCCATAGCAAAGAGATTTTAGCAGGTCATACAGGAGTAGGTAGGTTTACCTATCATACAGCTCCCACTCCTCCCCTATCTTTGAACAGGAGTATAGTTGTATGCCTAGTTTCCTTTTTGCAATTAGATTTTCATTTCCTTCTAAAATCCACTTCAACACTATACTTCTGATGTCTCTGAAACTATATTTTCTCTTTATTTGTTTTTTTTTAAATTTTTTCTCAATATTAGTAGAGTTGCCTCTTGTCCGCTTTACTCTCCTCCCCATTCTTTTAAACAGGAGTAGAGGTTTATCCCTTGTTTCCTGTTTAGGATTGGATTTCCAGTTCCCTTCTAAATTCTACGTCAGCCCTATACTTTTCATGTCTCTAGCTGAACTCTGAAACTTTTATTTACTATTTATTTCTTTTTTTTAAATTTTTTTCCTCAGTCGTAGATAAGGTTACCTATCGTCCGGTTCATTCTCCTCCCCAGTCTCTTAAACAGGAGTGCAGGTTTATCAGTTGTTTCCTGCTATAACTGAACATTTAAAAAAAAACCTTAAAATCCCACCTTTTTGGTATTAAACAACTCACAAAGGTTGATATGCCATTAAACAAAACTCAAATTTGGAGTGAAATGATTCAAAGCATTCTAACGATATACTGTTAGTATTGACTGCCAACATTGTCATTTTGCAGAAATAGTTTAAATGAAAATACCACTATAATTAGAATATGTGAGAATAGCATCAGATACAAGGAACCCAGAATGTACGAAAATAATACTGTTCCCTGTAATACTTATAATGTTTCTAAGAAAATAAATTTATGATACAAGAGATGGAAAATTAATTTTGGAAATAAAAATTTAGCATTTATTTCAAATAAATTTAAAATTATTTGCTTCTTCTTAATGTTATATTTTCTCATTCTTTTGCACTCAATAACTCTTGTGGTTTTATTGTTTTACTTCGGGTCAAATGATTAAAAAAAATTAGATAACTTGTACACTATTTACAATATTCAGGCTATTGTCCTCATCTTTGTTAAAATTTATATGACTTTTCAGCTGTTGTATGCTCCAGCCTTCTTCAGGTGCTAGAAATTTAAAACCGAACCCTTTATTATATTAAATCTGATATATCATTCTTATTCCTTGTGCAAAGAACACATGGCCCAGTGGATATAGGTGTTGTTTAGTTCTAGTGACTTGAACCAAAGAGTTGTGAGTTCAATACTAGGCTACAGCAGTGGTGAACAAATAACTTAGAGAGTTTGTTTAAACTCATGGCTACCAGAAGAGGCTTTGCACAATGAATGAGAATGATATCCTCCAGTAATTGTAATAAACAGTTCGGTTTGAAATTCTCAGTATCTGCAGAAGGTCAGAGCATACAAAAGCCAAAACATAGTAAAAATGGCAACAAAGATGAGGACAATAGTCCAAATAATGCAAATAGTGTAAGTACTACCTCATCTCAAACAAATACGTGATAACATGTGTACTTACAAGTGTAAATCTCCTCCGAGGACAGAGTTTTATCAATAAAGATAACACCTTAGACAAAGAATATCAAAGCTGGAATTGCAATGATGATAGATGAGGAGACAGACATTTACTAGAGGATAAAACGTACCAAATTTATTTGAGAGTAAGCAGCAACAAAACTTAACGTCATTGAAGATACTGTATTTGAAGTATTAAGAGTAGAAAGTAATTATCAGATTCATGAATGTTAAGATCATGCAAGCACAGAGATAAATTCTAGGTCATAAGAGGAATGTAGAAAAGCGACACTTTTGACTAAGCAGAAAACAGTATTAAATATAAGAAGGCTACATACAATGCCATAAGTGAACAAACAGGCAAAAGTTTATTCAGACAAATATCAGTGAGATTGTAGGAATTTTCTCAGCATATTTGTAGAATGATGAATGTGATATTTTCAAGGTGTTCATTAGAACTTTTGTTGCCTTTTTATAAAAAACTTAAACAGGGTAGTCGAAAGAAAGCAAGAAAAAAAGTACTAACAATCAACTGCAAGACAATAAAAAGTACAGTCTTCTGCAAGAGAATATACCCAAGATGTGAGTTACAAATTGGAGATGTTAACGTAAAGCTCGTGCAGAAGTCTAAATGTCTGGGAAATGCTTTAACATAGTATGGAAAATATGAAACCAAGATCCAAACACACAGTGGTATAGCAAAAGAAGTATTCCAAAAGCTAAGCAATTTACTGAAAAATGGAAAAATTTAATTAGAAAAGGGAAAAGTGTACTGGATTTCTATATGATATGAATCCTCTTATATGGCAATGAATGTTGGACAGTCTTCCCAAGGATGAGGAGAAAACTGAAAGCTGCAGAAATGTGGTTCTACAGAAGCATACTGAGAATTCCATGGATGGAATGAGTAAACAACAGAGAAGTCTTAAATAAAATGGCAACAAAACATGTATACTCAGAATCAAGAAGAGACAGCTGAAATTATTTGGACATATAATGACAGGGCATATTAAGGGCCACATAGAGGAAGTCAGCGAGACCATTCCTTGACAAGCCTGTGTGAATGGATGGCAGAACCAAAAGCAGGGGCCTTGTAAAAAGGAAAAATGCTAAGGGCTATAACAGATAGGAAGTAGTGGAGAGCCATGATCGACTATGTCCTGAAGGAATGTGGCACATAAAAGAAGATAAGATTCTGTACTGACTTTTTCATTACAGTGGGAATTTACAAAAAGGCAAAGTCAGAGTTCTTCTCTTGACTCATCAAAATTAGCATGCAAATAGAGGTTATTGGTGCTATGTCTTCTGTGAAGGTGTGGTAAGAATCTGTACTGACTTCCTCAATCTTGTCTTCATGCCTGAATTCAGAGGTTCATGGAACTATACACTGATATCTGATATCACCAACAGCACATGATAAAAATAGGAAGTCGTATTTTGGAATTCTGGGATCTTTCTGATTCCATTTATTTTTTATGCCTGATGGGGAAATGGTTTGCGTTTTATTTTTTTAATATTTCTGTAACTCCGAAAATTATCTCAAGAATCATGTAGACAGGGGTTACTTCTTAGATTAAAGCCTAATGTTGCATCCATTGTTCTCAAAACAGATTCTTCTTCTTTTATGTGCCATGTCCCTTCAAGATGTAGGCAATTATGGCCTTCCACATCTTCCTATCCTTAGCACCTCTTCTTTTGTTATCCCACTCAACCCACACTCTGCCATTCATCTGCTTAAGTCTATCAAGTATGCCACTCAATGATTTCTCTTGTCTTTTTTCCTCTCTATCTTTCCCATGACCATCAGATTCTTCAAGCCCTTTTTCCCCATTACATATCCCAGAAATTTCAGTTGTCTTTTTCTGATGTTAAGTATCATTTTCCTTTTTGTTTCCATCCTCTCCAGAACCTCATCGTTGCTCACATGTTTGGTCCATGGTATTTTCAGCATCCTTCTGTAGCACCACATTTCAGTTGATTCAAGTCTTTCCTTCATCTTTGATGAGATTGTCCAGTATTCACTGCCATATTGAAGGACAGACATCACATAACAATCCAGTACTCTCTTCTTTGTTTTCAACAAATTTTCCTGTCTCTTAATACTCTACTCAGCTTCTGGAATGCATCCTTGTGCTTTTGGATCTCAGGAATATAAATGTATAGAAATTGCTGTGACCACAAAGTGAGGGATCAGTTTATGTATTGATTGTAATATGGAATTGATCCCCCATTTTATAACCAGTATGCTTCTGTAGCACCACATTTCGGTTGATTCAAGTCTTTCCTTCATCTTTGATGAGATTGTCCAGCATTCACTGCCATATTGAAGGACAGACATCACATAACAATCCAGTACTCTCTTCTTTGTTTCCAACAAATTTTCCTCTCCCTCAATATTCTACTCAGCTTTTGGAATGCATCATTGGCCGCACCGATTTTGATCTCAATGTCACACTTACCGTCCTCTGTTAGAACACATGCCAGGTATTTAAATTTCTGTCTCTGCTTAATTTTAGCATCCTCAACTTGTAGTTGACATTCTGGGCTCCTCTTTTTACTGATGACCATTTATTCAGTTTATATGTAGTCCTTTCTTTCCATTTTCATTGGTCACTTGTAATTGATGATAAAACAGATCAGTCATTGATCATAACTCTCCACGACATCCTGTCCTTTGTAGCTCTTAATAACTTTCGTCTTTTTTGGCATCTCTCCCAAACCCTGTTCTACCATCCATTCACTTAAGCTTACCAGGTAGAATATTGCTTTCCTATTGCCCTCTTACCTGTGAGCATCAAATTTTCTAATTCCTCCCTCCTCATTTTACTGTCTGTGTGAATGGACAATTAGGAGTCAAATTCAAATCCCAGCTCATTCAGTTTGCATTAATCATAATACCCTTTCGAAAGATATTAAGTTATCTCTTCCTCTCACTACCTTGCATTAAAATAGATTATTAAAATGGGATTCTCAGCCTTAATTAGGCAATTCATCTATCAGTATTCAGATTTGTGAAGAATGCAATGAGAAATCACTTCAAAAGATAGTAAAGAACAGTAATCTTTCAAAAGCCATGATTTCCTTTGACCATTTCTTCTCCCTGTAGCTATGGGTAAATAGCACAATAGACTGGGTTATCAAGCCTTGAGAAGCAGTCAATCTAGAAGAACAGCTCTAAATTAAAAATGATGAAGAAAGCAATTGAAAACCACTATCCTTCCCAAGATCAATTATGGCAATGAACAGTTTATAAATATTAAAATTAAAAGGAAATTGTAAAGAGTCATGATTTCCTACATTCTAAATGGCCAGTAGAGGAGGAAATTCTTTTATAAATGTTTTGTACTTGGACATTACTTTTTCCTTTTGAATGTTAACATTAGAATTTGCAACGAAAAAATGTAATGAATAATTGAACATTGAATTCTGAAAAAACATTTAAGTCTACATAAAATGTTTGCCACCCTATTAAATGCAAGCAATGAATAAAATTGATGGTGATCACGATCACAAGTTTCCTAACTCATGAGAGTCACAGGATGAGCTTTAAAAGTAACTAGACCACCTCCATAAACCCATTGAGTTTTAAAAACACTTCATGGTGCAAAATGATGAGGTAACAATATTATCAATATAAAATAATTTGTATTTGAAGATGTTAAAAGAAGGTTTATTGTTCCTCAGGGCTTCATAGTTAACACATTGAATGAAAATTTGGAGTTATAGCTTAAAACAGGGGTAGGCTTTTTCAAAGTAATAAGGACATTTTTTTTTATTATTAGTTAATAATAAGAAGTTTTAGAAGGCAAAAACAATTGAAAAGCAACAAAAATGCCTTAATGTAAATATATCCCGATTTAAAGTATAAAAATAAATTATTTTATGATCTCTGTGCTTTACAATTTTACATTAAGAGAAATTTCTTCCACAAAATGTACTTTGAATATAAAATGAATAATTAACACAAAAGACAGTAAAAGAAAGTTTATTGTTCCGTACGGCTTCATAGTTAATGCATTGCATGAAAATTTGGAGTAATAGCTTAAAACAGGAGTAGACTTTTTCAAAATAATACATATTTTTTTTATATTATGCATACTTATTTCTTTCTTGCATTTATTTCAAAATACATAACAACATCAAATCAGCATTCATTTATTTATTTATCATCAAGTCATGTGACACGTACAGCATCTTTATCTTTGAAGTAGTTGTTTATAAAAAAAAAGTCCTAATGTAGTGAATTGTATAAATATATGTCATGTTATGCAGATTTAAATTTATTTAATAACATTGTCGTGATGTTTATGAACGTGTTTTCAAACATACATAAGAGGTGGACTATAATATGCAAGTGTTTGTTTATATATGCGGATTGATATAAGAATGTATCTTAAAAACAAATATTAAATTTTCTATTAAAAATGCCATAAAAACAGAAAACTTGCCTAAAAATGTAAATTTGATTAAATTTATCACTACATTCAGCAGGAATTCAAAGTAAAATATGCTCTAAATTGGTTTTGTATAATGTATTGTTTAAGCTGTATATCACTGTATAAGATAACGTAAATTTTAATTTTAATGATTGGGTCAGTGACTAAAAAATGTAAAACATAAACCCTTCCTGGCAAGAAGTTAAAAATACTTCACAGTAACTTCAGTAAGGGATTGCTGGGTTTTTGTCACGTGTTATAGTTTACATGTCAGATCATCAAATGGTAGTCAATGGACTGTTCTCAAGCCAATTTCTACAACTGACGTTGCCAGCCAACTCACTTAATTTTAGTCTCAACTTTTGGTTATTTGAAGTCTTTTATCTAAATGACCCAGAACTTGGAGAAGTTTAATTTATAAAAACAGATTCTCTTAACTGTCAGGAATAGACTTAGAAACATATATGCATACATACAAGATTAGAGTTTTAATATTATATAGATTGCAACAACTTCTATATTCAGTTTAGATATTTTTTTTAAAAGTAAATACTAGTCAAAAATTAATAATAATGGTTGAAAATGCTTCATCTAATAAAAAATGAAGATGAAAGTAAGTTGTTGTAGAGTGGCTGACACCCCTGCTGAATTCTCAATGATGGAGTAGCCCATGGCCAGAAATGGTCTACTTAAGTAAAGAATAGTTGCATTCTCGGCGTAACATTTGGGCGTCATTCAATTAATATTCGGACTCATTACTTTGGCAACTATTGCAATCCAAACTTGTTTAGTACCGGATATTATGCTGAATAATACCACAGCACACTTTTTTTGTTTTTTAATCATATCCCCCGGAGCAAGGCGGTAACATCACTGATGTGCAGGGGGCTACATACGAGTGAAAAGATTGGAAAAGAGAGAAAACCGGAAACTGCATTCTAAACAGGAAACAAGGGATGAGCCTCTTCACCTGTTCAGTAAATGTGGGTGGAGTGTAAACCAGGCGATACTTTGTGTATCGTATCAACCTCAACAGATTGGCACTGAGGATTTGAACAGATTTGGCAAAGAAGATTCAAACGGATTTACTAATGAGAAGATTCAAAAAATACAATCTGACGCAAAAGATTAATAATGAAGAATGAAAAAATCACATCTAAGAGAACAAATATCGCAACAAAACAACAGTTTGGTGTCAGAAAAACACAAATGAAAGGAAAAACGAGCAAATATGCATTTGAATAAATACAAAATTTACTTACAAAAATGGAAGATTTTCAGAAATGCTCGCTAAAATTTATGAAAGAGCAGGAATTAGCACGGAAACAGCAATTTGAAAAGTGGGAGAAACAAAAAGAGAAACAGATTGCTAAATTGCTGAAAATTGTCTTACGTAAAGAAATTGTTCCAGAAAATCCAAATATCTTTTCACATAATTCTGTCTTTAATTCATTAATTAACTAGAAGATGACGTTACTTTCAATGCATATTTTCGTAGATATGAGGAGATATTCTTAAAAGATTGCTCAAATTGGGCTGATGAAAAAAGTTACGTTTGCTGCTAGGCAAATTTGGAGCTGTAGAACATGAAAAATACACAAAATATACTCCCAAAATATAATGGGGAAATTTTGTTCCCAGAAACTATAAAAATATTATCAAGAATATTTGGGGAGCGTAGTTCTCTGTTTAATACATGGCGACATTGTTTAAATCTTTTAAAGAAAAAAGATGAAGATTATACAACTTTTGCTAGCATTGTAAACAATGAGTGCAAAAAATTCAAATTAAGCAAATTAACTCCGGACTTGTTCAAATGTTTAATCTTTGTTTAGGGTCTAACTGTACCAAAAGAAGCAAACATACGAGCAAGATTAATAACTAAATTAGAACAAGATAAAAATTAACTCTTAAAAATCTGGCAGAGGAATACCAGAAAATTGTAAATTTAAAAAAAAAAGACAGCTAAAATTGAAGAACAAGATATATTGCATCTTCACAAAATCAAAATAAACCACAAGGTAGAAAAGTTTTTTAAATTAACTTTTGCTCTGGTTGTGGTGGCTTGCACTTATATAAAGAACGGCCATTTAAAAACAAAAGGTGTTGCAACTCTCAATACAAAGGACATAGATTTTCTCTTTGTAAAAAGAAATTCAAAGGAAAAAAATTAAAAATATGGTCCATTGTAGCATTGGTGAAAAAGTTGCTGAGAAAAGAAAATATATAAATGTCTGAATAAATAACAAGAAAATTAAACCCCAAATAGACACAGGATCAGATTTAACTATAATAAATGCTGATACTTGGAAGAAATTAACCAGTTCTAAAAAAAATCACCAAAGGTGTGACAAGTGAAAGATAAAAGTTTTGGATGAAATTTGCATAATGTTGTTTTCTCGGGGAAAGAGAAAAACTAAAAACATTCATAATGGAGTGAACACAAAATCTTTTTGTGGTGTAATAGATAGAAGCATTTGATTTATTTAGCATCCTGATTAACACACTTTGCAATAAAGTAGGGTTATCAAACATCACTGAAAAATTGAAAAGAGATCTAAGAGCAAAATTTCCTGAAACTATTTCAGATAGCTTAGGCTTTCGCTTTAAAGTAAAAAGCTGAACTGGAATTGGAAGAAAAAACTATTCCAGTCTTTTGTCCCAAAAGACTAGTAACCATTGCTGCATTGGAAGATATAGATAAAGAACTGAAAAGATTAGAGAAATTGGGTGGAATTGAAAAAAATAATTATAGTCTTTGTACAAGCCCAACAGTTTGCATAAAAAATAAAAATAAAAAAATCTGGGTTTGTGCTGACTATTCTACAGGTCTGAACGACTGTTTAAAACAAGCCGACTCCCTCTGCCTTCAGCAGACAAAATGTTTGCAAAATTGAATGAAAGGCGAATGTTTTTTAAACTGGATTTTTCAGAGGCATATTTGCAGATACCAATAGAGGAGGAATGTGCAAAAAATTCTAACAATTAATGCACACAAATTCAGTAGACTACCATTTAGAATAAAGGTAGCACCAGCAATATTTCAACAGTTAATAGACTCTATGCTCAGTGGTCTAAATTTTTCTATGGCATATTTAGACAATGTCTTGATAAAAAGTGAAAACCATGAAGAACATGAAAAGGGTGTAAAAGAGGTTTTTTCTAAGAATTAAAGAATTTGGATTCAAGCTCAGCATAAAAAAATATGAGTTTCTTTTTGCCCAAAATAAAATATTGGAACAAATCATAGACAAGAAAGGTGGGAGACCTGATTCAAAAAATGCAAACACAATAAGGAACATGCGCTCCTACAAATGTATCGTCATTTTTAGGATTGGCAATCTATTATAGCAGCCATATTCCAAACAAGCATACACCGAGAGCACTACTAAATAAACTGTTTTAAAAAAGATGTAAACTGGAATTGGTCAGTGAATTGTAAAGAAGCTTTTCAAAAGTTAAAAACAGCATTAACATCTAACTTATCACTTACGCATTATGACCGTAATAAGGAGATCTATGTGGCAAATGACACAAGTAATCTAGGATGACAGGCCGTACTTCTACATAAGGAAAAGGATGGTCAGCTGAAGGCCATATCTCATATTCTGAGGACTCTGTTTCTTACAGAAACAAACTATTCTCAGATTGTAAAGGAAAAGTTGGCCATGATATTTGTGGTTAAAAAAATTCCATAAATATATTCATGGAAGGCAGTTTGCTTTTCAAACTGATCACTGTCCATTACTGTTAATATTTGGTTCTAAAAAAAGAATTCTGATGCATTCGGTGAACCATCTTCTGAAATGGGCAACTATCTTGTTGAACTACTCATTGAAAACAGAGTTCTTACTGTCAAAAAAGATAGCTCACACTGATGGATTGTCAAGATTAATTCCAAGAATAAGTGAACCACTTAAAGAGACAGTGATTGATTCATTGAGTTACAAATTGGAAACGAAACACATCCTGTATGATACGGTAAAGGAATTACATGTTACATTGGATGAAATCAAGGCCAAAGCAACATTTGACAAATTTATAGCTCAGAAAAAGAAAGTGTCAATGGAACATAACGAAAATAATATTTTTTCAATATGGCAGACTATTATACGGAGACATGGTAATCATCCAAGAAAATTTTGAAAAATTTTGATGCTGGATGCTCAGCTATATTGTGCATGAGAGTGCTCATGAGAAGCTATGTATATTGACACAGTATGGACAAGGATATAGAAAATTTGGTTAAAACATGCAAAAATTGTACGTTGACTACAGACGCACCACCGATCAAATTTAATCCCTAGCCTAAAACTGGCAAAGTCTGGTCAAGACTTCATATTGACTGTGCTGGACCAATAAAGAGGATTTATTACTTTATCATGTGAGATTTGGAATACCAGACACTATTATGTCTGATAACGAAGCATAATTTTCATTTGCAGATTTTTGTAAAGTTTATTTAGTTACTCATCTAACACCCCCGCCCTACCACCCATGGTCAAATGGACAGGCAGAAAGGTTTATAGATGTATTCAAAAGAGTGACAAAAAGGCAAGCTGGATAGAAAATATGAATGAAGAACTTCTAACACCCCCGCCCTACCACCCATGGTCAAATGGACAGGCAGAAAGGTTTATAGATGTATTCAAAAGAGTGACAAAAAGGCAAGCTGGATAGAAAATATGAATGAAGAACTTCAAAATTTCTTGTCTGTATACCGAATAATGCCAAACATAAACACAAGTTCAGGTAAGTCTCCAGTGGAACTGTGGTGATACCGACCGAGTAAAAGCAAGGGACTGGATGTTTGCTCTATACCAACCAGAAGGCAAATGACCAAAAATCGTCGTTGTACATCTGAGTTGGCGCAGATGTTTCGGTTGAAAAATAAAAATGAATCAAATTTCCATTTCACGAGCCTACGCAAATTTTATTTATCAGCCAATGGGAAGCCCAGAATCAAATACAAGTGTGAAATTCCAAACGTGCTGCTTTTGATCCAAAGACAGATATAAAAAGCGGATACACACAAGACCCCAACAGACAAACGGGCAGAGACCAAGGAGAAGAATGTAATTAATATCCCCTTGACTTCAGTCAAGCTGCTACTACATTTGCCTCGCATCACTTCTTCACTGTCTCAAAAGTACTGACTGACCTCAGGAGCAACTACTTCAAAGACATTCCTCACACACCTCCGCTCCCCACATTCCTAAGCCTTTTATCTCTTTCAGCTCATTATTTGCCATGAACATTTTAACCTCCGTTGGACTTATATTCAAGTATTACTTTAATTGTAAAAACATTAATTGATATGTGTATATATAAATGATATTTTCTACTCAAATTGCTTTTCTTGATTTATAATCATTTTATGAATTATAGTGGGCTATCTACCACAAGGCCAAATTCTGTTAACCTGCAACAATTTACAACTACCCTTCTCTAGAACGGACTCCCACTACAAACGGGAAAAGAATAGATAAGCAACCCACTATAGAACTAATGTCTGCTAGAAAAATCAGGCCACTTTTTGATAAATTGAGACCAACAAAAGAAAAAAAAAATAAATGACAGAACAAAATTTAATGGTAAGCATCTCAACCCAGGCAACAAAATTTATTTAAAAAAATACAAATTAGGAAAATTGTCATGGAAGGAAGGTACCATCAACAGAAGAAGTGGTCGTATGCGGTACCTAGTCAAACACACAAGATGGGTCATTAAGAGGCATGTTAACCAAATTAAAAAAGTATATGGCTCATGTAGAGCATAAAAGGAAAGAACCCATGTCAGAGGTCTATGGCATGTTTGACGTATCAATGTCTCAACCGATTAAAAAAGAATTGCACAGGAAAATGTAAAAGAAGTCAACAGGTATAATAGAAATAGACCTGAAAAGAAGGAAATATATTATTCAGGGGATGTAACATTTTGTTGGGAGATGAGGTAGAGTGGCTGACACCCCTGCAGCACTCTCAATGGTGAAATAGCTCTTGGCCTGAAATGGCCTATTTAAGTAAAGAATAGTAGCATTCAAGGCATAATATTTGATTGCCATTTGAATAATATTTGAACTGATTATTTCAGTGACTCTTGTGATCTAAATCCCTCCTTTCTGTGTTGTAAGTTCTGTCTTGTCTGTTATTGTAACTATTGTACCGTTCTGTGTATATCCATTTAGCACCTGATATTGTGCTGAATAATACTGCTGCATAGTTACTATGTGTATCGTATCCACCTCAGGGATAAAAAAAAACTGTGGTCAAATATTATAAATAATGGTTGACAATGTTTCATCTAATAAAAAGGAAGCTGAATGTAAGTCCTAGTAAAAAATTAATAATAATTTTCATTGAGCTGCATGTGCTTGAAACATTGAGCATCAGGTGTTTGAAACATTGAGCAACATATATTTGATAAATTGAGCAGAATGTGTTTGAAACATTAAGCAGCATGAGCTTAAAATATTGAGCAACATATGTTTAAGTCATTGAGCAGCATGTTTTCAATTCATTGAACAGCAGGTGTGTAAAACATTGAGCTGCATGTGCTTGAAACATTGAGCAGCATATATTTGAGTCACTGAAAAGCAGGTGTTTAAAACATTGAGCAGCGTATGTTGATTCATTGAGCAGCCATGTATTCAACCTCTGAAGCCTGATTCAAAATTGCTGTTGGTAGGACATAGTGTCATTTTTATATCCAGATCTTTATTTAATGTCCAGATCATCTGCAAAGTTCACCCTTAAGGTGGGTGTTTATATATTAATTTGTCTTATGGTTTTTCCCTCATATGCATATCCTAGATTCAGCTGGGTTGATCTATTACCTATTATGGTCTATAACTAACATTTTATGGGAACTAGATTTGCATATAGTGACTAAGGATTCATCTGCAAAGTTCAATCTGGTATCATATGAGTTCTGTCATGCATTACACAATCATATTTTTTAAATATTGTTATTTATGTAATGGTTGTGCGTTGTGGTGCAGTGAATATCTGCTCAGAATGAAAAATTGGGGAGCCGAGTTCAAATTTGAGTTGAATTCGTTGCATTCACTTATGCACAAATACCCTTGGGAAAGTTACTAATCCATCTCTTCATTTCATTTATGGGTTAAATAACAGGATAGATTGGGTTCTATGGCAACCAGTCTACTGCAAAAAGCAATGGCTACCTACTGTGGGATAATCTTATGTTTAGTCAGTCATGTCTCTTTCAAGACATGATCACCTAAGCGTGTGTTACATAGGGCACTTAACTGACTGATTTATGTAATAGATGTTGAGGATGCCTAATAGTTAATGCACCAGTAAATGGAACTGACAGAACAAATACAAAACCTATCAAAGTGTATATTCCCAGTCAATGTAATCTAGTAAGTGGATCAGTCAGTCAGTTAAGTACCATACATGAAACACGCTTGGGCGATCATGTCTCGAAAGAGACATGACTGACTGGGCAGAAGATTATCCCACAGTAGATTGCCATTGCTTTCTGCAGTAGACTGGTTGCCGACCAAGGTTATAGAACCCAATCTGTCTCATAGCTGGAGGGAGAAGAGATAGATTATATTACATTATTATATTAAGTATAATTGATGGGGGATCAGTTTATTACTTTATAACAATAGAAAACTGATCCCCCACTTTATGCCCAATAGAAGTTTTAATTATGTTTCCAACCATTATATTCAGTCAGTCAGTTAAGTGTCATACGTGATACATGCTTAGGCAATCATGTCTCGAAAGAGACATGACTGACTGGGCAGAAGATTATCCAACAATAGGTTACCATTGCTTTCTGTGGTAGATTGGTTGCCAGCCAAGGCTATAGAACTCCAATCTGTCCTGTTATTTAATCCATAACTGGAAGGAAGAGATGGATTAATACCTTTCCCAAGGGTATTTGAGCGTAATTCAACCGGAATTTGAACTCGGCTCCCCCGATTTCTCTTTCCGAGCTGATGTCCACTACACCACAACGCACATCCATAGTAAGTGGATAGGAGACTATAATTTTTTTGTTATCCAATTTAATTGAAACAATCTCTCTACAATCATGTACCACTCATATCAACATTTTGAATGTTATACAAAAGATATATATATATATGCAGATCAGATTTTTAGACCAATGAGAACACAGTGTTGTCAATTTTTTTAAAAATCTGAGATCTCTGTTGAAAAATCAGCTTATCAGTGTACTTTTGGAATCTTGAGTGATCATGATCACTCAATAAAAAATTTCTACTCTATATAGTTTGAGGTTTTTCTTGTTTTTTTTTTGTGTTTGTTATTTTTAACTGGACAACAATGTGTTTCATTCGACTAAAAATCTACATTTTTTCTAATTGGCTGGATTTTTTTTTAGGTTGTTTGCAGTATATTTTTAGACAGCTACATTGTAGAATTTATATGAAACAAATTTTGAGTATCTACAAGTAAAAAAGGTTTTTGGTTCAGTTGTAATTTAGGAATTAAAAAAAAAGAGTATATAATTCCCCAGGTTATAGTGTAACCTATCTGTGAGTCAACTGCAAATACCCACTTTAATGACTCCTAAAGTAACAGTGTGACCTATCCACAAGTTTATATGGTAGGCTCTGAAAAATCTCATATTTATCAATTTAAAATTTAGCAAAAAACAGTTCTCAGAACATTTTGCAAAAAAACTATTCAGCTGGAAGTGTCTACTCTGGTGTATGTATATAAAAACATTCAGTGACAGATGTGCATTGTGGTGCAGTGGATGTCAGTTTGGAAAGAGAAATTGGTGAGCCGAGTTCAAATTCCAGTTGAGTACCCTGCATTCACTTAATCACTGGTACCTGTGGGAAAGGTATTAATCTGTCACTTCCCTCCAGTTATGGGTTAAATAACAGGATGGGGCCTGGAGGCAACCCATCCAGTGTTGATGTCACAATAAAAACACCCTTGGTAGCCCTGGCGATGCATCAAGTATTCAGCTATTTGACAAGATTATGAATTTCGCTGCAAACTGCGCCAGGGTTCCAAATGTACAGGGAATACTGGAGGGGTGTAGTGAGTTCTATCTCGGCCAATGGCCAATACTGGAGGGGTGAAGTGAGTTCTATCTCGGCCAATGGCCAATACTGGAGGGGTGTAGTGAGTTCTATCTCGGCCAATGGCCAATACTGGAGGGGTGAAGTGAGTTCTATCGCGGCCAATAGCCAATACTGGAGGGGTGTAGTGAGTTCTATCTCGGCCAATGGCCAATACTGGAGGGGTGTAGTGAGTTCTATCTCGGCCAATGGCCAATACTGGAGGGGTGAAGTGAGTTCTGTCTCGGCCAATGGCCAATACTGGAGGGGTGAAGTGAGTTCTATCTCGGCCAATGGCCAATAGTGGAGGGGTGTAGTGAGTTCTATCTCGGCCAATGGCCAATAGTGGAGGGGTGTAGTGAGTTCTATCTCGGCCAATGGCCAATAGTGGAGGGGTGTAGTGAGTTCTATCTCGGCCAATGGCCAATAGTGGAGGGGTGTAGTGAGTTCTATCTCGGCCAATGGCCAATAGTGGAGGGGTGTAGTGAGTTCTATCTCGGCCAATGGCCAATAGTGGAGGGGTGTAGTGAGTTCTATCTCGGCCAATGGCCAATACTGGAGGGGTGTAGTGAGTTCTATCTCGGCCAATGGCCAATACTGGAGGGGTGTAGTGAGTTCGATCTCGGCCAATGGCCAATAGTGGAGGGGTGTAGTGAGTTCGATCTCGGCCAATGGCCAATAGTGGAGGGGTGTAGTGAGTTCGATCTCGGCCAATGGCCAATAGTGGAGGGGTGTAGTGAGTTTGATCTCTGCCAATGGCCAAAGGATGATGAAATAAAAACATCAAGTTTTATTCTCTTATTGTCATTCATTTATGATTCTAAACATTTCTCACTGTAAATCTGCTTATTAAATCAAATCTTTGCAACTACAAGTTTAGTAAACTGGGCTGCTGTTAAAACTTGCATTTTAAATCAAACACGTATAGAACCTATTAAATATTTGTAGTATGATATTGCTGACAAGAGATATTGAATTAGATTTGATGAATTATTAATGAAAGACAATATTTCCACAACAATAATTTCACAAGTTTATGAATGTTATAGTAAGACATTTTCCCACCACCTTTTAATTAGGTAGATTCTAAAACAAATTCATATGTTAAATTAAAATTTATAAAAATCATTAATTTCAGAATCTTTTCAGCAAAAATCAATTCAACTGGACGTGTCATGTCTGACATTCATGCGCTCTGTATAAAAAATATCAGATATATTACATTTGATGAAGTCATATCATACCATGAGTCCTATTACACACCAGGCTCATTATCAGCAGTATATCTAATGCAGCCAAAACAGTAATAGTGTGACTACAGCAAGATAACCTGACAGAGGCCATCCCTCTTCAAGCTTGTTTTAAATTCACACTAATTCTTATCCTAGACTGATTGCCACCTTAAAGCAAGAGAAATCAGTCAGTCTTGCTGTTTAATTCATAGCAGATGGAATAAGAGATGATTTCATGCCTTTTTCAAGGATATAAGCTTCTTGAAGTATCAGGTTTTGAAATTCAATTGGCATCATTTTACTTCTTAAAACTCTGCTCATGAAATTCAATTATTTCCTCATCATTTTGTGCCAAAGCATTGTAAACATTGTTATATCGGATATTAAATGCATTTTTTGTTCCCAAACATTTATTGTTCCCAAACATTTATTGTTGGTTGCTGGGTTTTGACAAAGACTGCACTTTTCGAACCTTCTGGACTGGTCTACAGAATCACAAAGAACTGTGATAGATAACAGAAACTACAACAGCTGCAACAACTAAAATATATAGCACATCTAACTTGAAGAGAAAATAACATAATCAAGGTGTTTCCTGTTTATTCAAATAAAATGTTATGAAATCCCCCCCCCCATGAATACTGGAAAGAGCAATAACAGTTACTATTCATAAGAAACCTATTTTTCTGAAATATTGTTTTAAGAGAAAGATTTTATAAGTCATATCAGAAATTTCTCTAACCTTTATTTCTCTCCTGGAAGCATCCAAAATACGATGCGTCCATGCAATTTCAACTTTCTTTTCTCAATGGTGGTTATGGTATCTTTCCATGAGTCAGTCTCTTGTTTGATTGTATCTCACACTGTGTCATTTATACTACAGTCTATGTAGAAGATGCCTCAATGTTTCTGTAGCATCTCATGTTTTGCTATAATTTACCTGTTAATGTCCAAGATTCATTGATGTTTAGAATGATTGAGAAAGCCAATGTATGCAACAGTTTAATCTTTGATTTCAGGCAAATGTGCTTTTCTTTCTAGATGGTTTTTAGTTTGTGGTAAATGCTTTTGAAATTATTTCCCTTCTAATTCACTCTTTGTAGGTAATTAAGCCAAGACATTTGCATTAGCTCACAGCTCGAAATTCCCGACCACCGACTTTTATCTTGATTGAAAGCCCTTTCTCATTGTTTGTCATAAGTTTGTTTTTTCAGTATTAATCTCCATGTTATATCTGGAGGAAGTTTTGTCTTAGTTCTTCACCAGACTGACAAGATCCTCTTCTTTGCTTCTTTTTTTTTATCTATATCTTCTAAGCAAAAAAATGTATGATGTTTCGATCTCCAATGCTGACTATGTCTTCAAAATTTCTAATGCAATTTTTTTTCTTTTCTTTATAGGTAAACAACTTTTCATATTATCACCTTTTCCAAATATCACCAATTTTCGTGAGTGTATACTTTTTTCATGTCAGAATTTTCTCCAATCTTGCTTTTTATTAATGATACAGAGTTCAATAATAATACAAAACAAAAAAATTAATTTGAAAAAAATGTCAAAGTGAACAGAATTTATGTTAATAAGTGCTTAATAGCTATCTAGAATAAAATATAATATTTATAAAGCACATCGATAAACATCAGTAACTTCTGCTATTAGTCTTTTAAGCTTGAACAAAATAAGACCAATTCAGTCAGTCAGTTAAGTGCCATACGTGATACATGCTTGGGCGATCATGTCTCGAATGAGACATGACTGACTGGGCAGAAGATTATCCCGCAGTAGGTTGCCATTACTTTCTGCGGTAGACTGGTTGCCAGCCAAAGCTATAAAACCTAATCTGTCCTTCCATACCTGGAGGGAAAAGAGCTGGATTATATTACATTATTATATTAAATATAATTAATGGGATATCAGTTTATTACTTCATAACAATAGAAAACCGATCCCCCACTTTATGGTTAGTAGTAGTTTTGATTATGTTTCTAACTATTATATTCAGTCAGTTAAGTGCCATACGTGATACACGCTTGGGCGATCATGTCTCTTTCGAGACATGACTGGGCAGAAGAATATCCCGCAGTAGGTTGCCATTGCTTTTTTATCACCTTTCACAAATATTGCCAATTTTCATAAGTGTACACTTTGTTTTTTCATATCAGAAAAAAAGATTTCAAGAATAATTAAAAAACAAAACATCAACCTGAAAATTTGACTCACGTTCTTTAGATCAAAAAAATTATGAATATCCTGCATCGCACCAAACCTATTCAGAAATATCTAAACTATCAGCTGGATACAAATGTTTCCTAATATCAGGGTTTTAAAATGGGTTTCAGTGGATAAAGCCGGTGGATCTTAATGAAAGCCATTATTCTTCAAATCTTGTGAACTGATCTACAGAATCACAAACAAAGAACTGTACCTGATAACAGATACCATATCACTTGAGGACTTTCAACAACTGCATCAAATAAAATGAATATCACATGTAAATTAAAGAGAAAATAACATAATAATGATGTTTCATGATTATTCAAACAAAATGTTATGAAAGAAAATCCATAACCATACTGGAAAGAGCAATAACAGCTACTGGACTTGAGAAACCGATTTTCCTGAAAAATTGTTTTAAAAGAAATATTATATAAATGTCAACCAAAAGAGAAAATAATGACCTAATCAAGTTAGTGACATTCCACAATACTTCAAATTTCTCCACTTCAGCAACTGTTATTGCACTTTCCAGTATTGATGGGGGTTTCCTTGCTAAACTTTTATTTGAAGTAGTGTGGAATGTCAGCCTCTTGATTATATCATTATATTCTCTTTGACTTACTGGATGTGTTGGTGTACATGACAATCTTTTAATTTTAAAACTTCTCCCAAAAATAAGGGGCCATCTTATAGTTCAGGTATAAAATGTGAGCTCTAAATTCTGTTGTTTATGGTAAGTTGTTAGGATGAGAGATTTTTGACTGTAGACTAATCCCTGCCTTGGTAACTATCGACACAAGTATTTTCTACTGAAACAAGTTAATTTACATTATTTTATAAAATAATAAAAGTGTAGTATACTAAAAGTACTCTTACTTTATGTATAATATATGGTATAATTGCACATCAACAATAAAACGCATATCTGTCAAGGCAGAAAACTATTGTCACATTAAACAATGTAACTGCTAACCTTGTAGGGGTAGCAGTAAGCATAGATTGTGGTATTTAATTGACAATATCTCACCACCATTTTTTAGTGATGTTGAATAAAAATTTAACTGGATTTATGTCTTAGCAAGTTATTTAAAGATAGCATTTGAGAACATTGGGAAAAAGTGGATGGCTAGTCGGGAAAAGTCATTCAGACGACTGTAACAGCCTCCCAAAAACACAACACCCACTCATGAGGTGTTGTAAATTGTGGTAGTTTATAACAGTACCTCATTACTATTTTCTCGTTAGAATTTGAGTGAAAAGAAAGTATCTACTTTTTGAAATTAATAAGCTATTTTTAACCATTGATTTGAGAATGCGGTTGTATATTACTGACAGTTTAGATATTTCTGAACAAGTTTGATTGCATGCATTACATCAATATGAAAGTCTTGATCGGATGAGGATATTTAATAACATGGCTTAATTTTTCAGGTTGATATTTCGGTTTTGTAGACAAGTGAATATCAAGGATCTTTTGCTCCAAGATCCACAGGCTTCAATCGCTCAAAGCCATTTTTAACCATTGATGCAGTTGAATATAGCTAACAGTGTAGGAGTTTCAGTGATGCTTGTCAATTTAGCCTTGTGCCAAACACAACCAAAGTCCCCACAATTTCAATATCAGAAGGTTGAAAAGATACTGAGATGGATAAAATGTTTACATTTGTACATTAAAGTAAAGATTTATTAATCAAATAAGAAAATTATAAAAAGAAAAATATAAGTAAAATTTCTTTAACTGAACACTATAACATATTTGTGAGAAGAAACATGTTCATTGAGAAAATACATGTGGTTTTGTAGTTAAAATTGTTCAAAGAGAAATGTAAGTATTTAAAATGTCCCACAGAAGTTTAGAATTCATGGTTGATAGTAGCAGAATGTAAAGTCTTATGTTCCTTTTCCTTTTTTGTTAGGTTGGCAACAGGGTAAGAAATAAGGTGAAACAAATAAAAAAAATCGTACTTAGAGTGTCCTGTTGTTGTTGTTGTTGTTTTCTTTGGTGGCCTGGAGTAAAAATGAAGAAAAGAAAATTATACAGCATGCTAAAATTTCACTTCTCTGATTCTATACGCCTATGCCTTAGAGGTGAGCGACTCAGACTGACACTGAATCGGTCGTTTTTCAATCCCAGACAGAAACAAGTGGTTGTCTTGTCACATTGATGAGCTGTGATACAGTGAAACAGACTTGTATGTGAATGATGAATATATATATATATATCCGCAGACAGATCTGTTTCGCTGTATCACAGCTCATCAGTACGGTTAGACTCCAATTGCTTTTAATCCAGGATTGAAACCCAACCGAATTGGAGTGAGTCAGCGATTCTACCTCTAGGTTATGGGCACTCGGTAGAAGAAGGCAGACTTTTTAGCGTGTATATTATCATTATACACACCCAATAGCCAGGGTGCTCTAATTCATTACTGAATGAGCGAAGGTATATATATATTTCATGACACACCTATGATCCTTTCCCTGCACACTGGTGTGCCATGGCACTCCAGTTGAAAAACCAGTGATTTAAACATGGCACAGTGTGCTTCTTACCTGAATGGCACCTGTACATTTTGTTTTTTGTAATCATAAACTTCATATGACTCTATGCAGATATTTTATGATTATAGTATTCTGATTAATGTTCTTTTTTTTCTTTTATTCCTTCGGCATGCATCTACATCCTACAGCACAAACACAGGTGTCCCTCAGGGCTCTATCCTAGGCCCGACGCTCTTCCTTATTTTCATAAATGACCTCCCAGATGAGATCAAGAGCCAAGTAGGCATCTACGTAGATGACACCACAATTTACTCCTGCATCAGTAAGAAACCTGGCACAGTAGACAAACATAATCTCGCTGCTGATCTTGAGAGGGATCTACATTCTGTGGTGAATTGGGGTAAAAAGTGGCTTGTAAATTTCAATGCATCTAAGATGAAGCTGCTGTCTGTCAAACATCACAGGCAACCTCTCCTGCCTCCCGTAAGCATGGACCAAGCGAGTCTCCCTGAGAGTAATATACTGCGCCTCTTCAACCTTACCCTCTCTTCTGATCTCAAGTGGAACCACTGCTAGGAAGGTTGGATCACTATGTCGGGCCAGGATGTTTTTCCCACCTGAAACCATCCTGCATATATACAAATCAACCATTCATCCATGCATGGAGTACTGCTGCCATATATGGTCCGGTGCCCCCGCTGTTCACCTTGGTGTTCTTGACAGGCTCCAAAGGAGAATCAGTAATGTGATAGGTACCGACTTGGCGGCTCAACTACAGCCACTTTCCTCTTGATGGAATGTGGCTTCCTTTTGTCTGTTCTATAAATACTTTCATGGCTTCTGCTCTAATGAACTTAAGTCACTGGTGCCTCTGCAACAGGTGTTTACTCGTGCAGCCACACTGGCAACTGGGTCTCACCCATTCACAGTTATATCAACCAAATGCAGAGAACAATTCTACTCCTACAGCTTCTTTCTTTGCACTTCCCACCTGTGGAACTCACTTTCTTATTCTTGCTTTCCTGACGGCTACAACCTCCAGGAATTCAAATGCAAGGTCAATACTCATCTCTTAAACATATGACCCTAGTTCTTTCCTCACCACCCTGTATATCCTTTCTTTTCTCTCCACCTCTGCAACTGTCATCACACCTGTGTTCCCTTCCTTCTCTTGCTCCTTTCTAAATGGTTTGTCCTTCTCTTTACTCTCTTCTATTTAGTGCTTTCACTCTTATGTAGCCCCATGCACATTAGTGGCATTACCGCCTTGCTCGGGGTGATATGATTATAAAAAAAAAATTACCGAGTAACCCCTTGTGTCCTACCGATTTCATTGCAGTGCTTAGGAGGAAATGGTAAAAAAACTAAAGAAAGCAGTTCATATTTGGCAAAAAATTTCAGAATGGAAACATTTGCAAAGTTAAAGCTACCTTCTTTTTCTCTTTTTTTAACTATGCCATCTTTGAATGTTTGCTCTTATCATGCTGAAGGTGTTATTTAATTCATTGGAGATCTTTTGATATCCCATTCCATGATTATGATGACCAATTATCTCACTACAAAACACTTGAAAGACCTCCTTCAATGTAAGCACTTCAGTTAGAGATTCAAAGTTCATTCAAAGTACCTACAGGAATTTTAAATTGATAATCCTTGTATCTGGTGTGTTCTGGTTGGTCAGGGAAAAACTTGCAAATTAATTATCCTCTCTAGTACAGTAATGAGCATTGTGTATTTATTTGTGTATGGGAGTTTATGATGGCGAATCTTGTAGGAATCTATATTTTAAACATATTAAGTAGATTTTTGAATCACAAACAGATAGGTTTATATTGGGATGATGGGTTAATGTTTATCCCCAATAGCAATGGACCCTTTATGAATAGAATCCATAAAAACGTCATTAGAACCCTAAATTTTCTCAGTTTTAAGATTCAAGTTTCTTCCAATCTTAAAATAGTAAACTACCTAGATATTACCCTTAACCTAAATGATGGCTCCCCCCACCCGCCTTATCTCAAAGAAAATAGTTTACCCTCTTACATTAATATCTCATCGAATCATCCAAAAACTATTTTAAAACAGATACCCAATACATAAATAATAGGATTAACCGTTTATCATCGAACGTCAAAACTTTCAATGAAAATAAAGAAATCTACAACAAGGCCACTCTGAAAGCGGATACAAAAATAAATTAATGTATATAAAACCAACTATTGACCCCAAATCATCTAATACCAAAAATAAAAATAAATGTAGAAAAAGGAAGGTAATATAGTTTAACCTTCCATACTGTAGACTAATATTAATATAGGAAAATATTTTCTCAGGTTAATAGATAAACATTTCGATATCAACAATCACCTATGGAAAATCTTTAATAGGAACACATTAAAAATTAGCTATTCCTGTACCCCAAATATAGATGACATCATTAATTCTCACAATAAGCAGATTCTAAAGGATTTATATAATACCGATTCTAAGTCTGGAATTTCTAATCAATGCAACTGTAGCTCTGTGAGTATCTGCCTGGTGGAAGGCAAGTGTAAATTCACCCAGGTAATCTATGAAGCTCAAATCTCACCATCCAACAACAGAAAAAATTACTGGACCTATATTGGTATATCAGCAGGGGCTTTTAAGCAACGTTATTACAATCATAGGTATTCCTTTTCTAACCCAAATCAGAAATACCAAACAGCCCTTTCCCGAAAATTTTGGAAAATGAAGGAAGAAGGGCTAAACCCTATAGTTAGTTTGAAACTGATAGGCTCAGCTAGTACCCCTAGGAATTTTCACAATAGATGCAATCTATGTTTACAGGAAAAAATACAAATATTAAAACACCATAACCAGCACTTACTCTTGAATTTAAAAAAAGAATTCATTAGCAAATGCTGCCATAATGTGAAATTTGTGAATTTTTATACTTAGGATTTAAATTTTAAATTTACTCTAAGAAAATAAATTAATTTTTAATTAATTTAATTTTTAACTAGTAAATTTGGACCCCACTACCAATGACTGATCCCAGCCCTATAGATTCCTTCTTCTTCCTTTTCCTATCTTAATATCTATCATTTAACAAGTAAGAATCCTTTGACAATTTTTAGCCCCCATTTTTTCCTACACCTTTATATATTTTTTTGTTTTTGTGAAGATTCTTATTTGAATTTTGTTTGTCATAACAATTTTACTCATTTAACTTCCCAGGGCTTTGTTATAAATGTATATGTATTTATATTTTTTATTTTTTTATATTTTATATTTTTTTATATATTATTTTTAGTATATATATATATATATATATAATATTTTTTATATATTTTTTATACATTTTTTTATAATATTAATATTATTTTTTATATTTTTTATTTATTTTTAATACTAAATCCAGTTTAACTTGACACACATTACGATTAGTTTTGATGAACTCTTACCAGGGCCCTTACAATAAATTTAATAAAATATAAGTTTTCGTTTCTTTTGTACTAAGCCACCTTTAATTAGTTTCTTAAAGTCTTCAAATATAATTAAAATCGAATTTAACTCGTAAATTGCAAATATTCTTTAGCTTTTTAAGTAAATTATGTTCAGGAATGTGTATTTGTGATTTGTGTGTATGTGCATATATATATATGTGTGTGTAGGCTTTTGTACACATGTGGTTGTGTGTGTGTATGTGTTGTGTTTTTTCTATATTTATATATGCATATGTGTGTGTGTGTACACTTGTTGAATTGATATACTTCTTAAGTTACAATTTTTTTTTTTAATTAATTTTTATAAATTTTTTAATTTAAATGTAATTTTGAAATTTATATTTAAATTTAGTTTTTTATGTTAAATCTTTCCTAAAAAAATTTTTTCTATAAAATTTGTCCCATTTATTTAAACTAAAAACCACCATGATTTATTTTTCAACATGGTTGATAGCAATTTCCTTTGTTTCTATGGAAATAGATTTTTTCTTTTCTTAGCTTACTTCCCTGTCAACCACCCCTTCCCACTTTTTTACTTCTTTTTTTTTGCTTTTTTTCTTTCTTTTCATTTTATTCTCCCTGCTACCATTTCTTTTGCTGAGACAAGGCTAAATTTCAACTTTTAATTCTCGACTCGGTTAAGGGGTAGGGGTTTTCAATAAATCTAAAAATAAAAATAGACATGGATATCTGTCTGCTTTCTTATTAATCCCACCCCTTTAATTTTCTGTGAAGAATATTTTTTTTTAACTTCTACCGATATAATATCTTTGTTCATTTTGTCATTTGGTTTTTTGAAATAAAATTCATTTGCTGAGGACACAAGAATTTTTTTGTAGAAATGGCCATCCAACAAATTTGAACGTTGGAATTTTGTTTTTTTTTATAATTGGCTCTGTAATTTGAATATAAATTGCATTGAGCCCTCCACCCTGATCAATTTTAATATTAATGTAATTAAGATTAATTAGGATTGGGTTTTTGGGATTTATCTGCCTGCTTTTTCTTTTGGATTAAAGTTATATTAAATAATATATATATATATATATATATATATATATATATATATATATATAGTCATCTGCAGACAGATCTGTATCGCTGTATCACAGTACGGTTAGACTCTGATTGCTTTTTAACCCAGCATTGAAACCCGACCGAATTGGCATCAGTCAGCGATTCTACCTCTGGGCTATGGGCGTTTGGTGGAAGCAGGCAGACTTTTTTAGCAGATATATTATCATTATACGCGCCCAATAGCTAGAGTGCTCTAATTCATTTTACTGAATGAGCGATGCATACACGCCAGAGTAGCTACTGTTTTTCAAAGTCTACCATTCTTCCAGAGTGCTCAATCACGGTGTGAGAGCATATTTCTCTCCTCTCATGCTCATGAAGAGAGAGAGACAATAGTGAGGTAGCATCGTGTTAGTTCATTCTCTTGACTACGAGCTATTAAAGCTCTTGCTGCATCTTCACTCTTTAACAGGGCCTTATTATTTTTTTTTTGCAATAATTATGTCATTGAGTAGAGAAGAATATTTATATATTTATATATACTCCCTGTTATGATAAAGACTGTTGTATATATATATATATATATATATATATATATATATATATATATACTAGCAGTATAGCCTAACGTTGCTCAGGTGTAATGAAAGCTTTAAAACTAATCCATGGTCCTGGAGTTCAGACTAAGTTTAAAGAATATTTGTGTGAAGTTTGATGAGAATCAAATAAAAATTGTGGATTTGTAAAAAGGACATAGAGACAGATAAACAGACACATACACAAACATCTTGCCTTTTATATATATATATATATATATATTATCGATTTTCTGCACTATTGTAAGAACTGCAACCTTGCAACTGTTGAATATCGTTTTTTATGTCTTTGTCTATGAGTGTATCAAATTTGATTAAAATCGGACCACTCCTTCTATAACCCGATTTTTTTTGATTATCGATTTTCGATATTTATTGGGGTTAACTCGACACAAAACCTAACTAAGAACACTCGCAGATGCTTATAGTACAACTGTGTAAACTTTCAAGCAAATCAGTTCAGCCATTTTGGAGTCTATAGGTAACGGACACACACATACACACACACACAAAGTTCCATTTATAAATAAGTTTATATATATATATATATATACACACACTCCCTATTTTGATAAAAACTACTGTGTGTGTGTGTATATATATATATATATATATATATATATAAAGTGTAAAAAAATCAAGGGCATCATCTACTGCTGACTCTCATCATTCACAATAAGAGAAAAACTATATATATATATATATATATATATGAGTTGAACATATGGATTGGAATCCAACAAGATGTATAGAAAAAGTAAAGAACAAGTTGGAAAAAAGTGTCTTTAATCTAACATGTTTCATCTTAACAAACTTCTTCAAGGAATCTTTAAAGAATCTCTGAAGAAGCTTGTTAAAGTGAAACATATTAGATTAAAGACATTTTTTCCTACTTGTTCTTTACTTATTTTATTCACACACACACACACACACACACACACACACACATATTTATTTCCATCCTGTCATGCTTTAGTTTTTTTGTTATTCTGTTGTTTTTTTATTTTGTTGTTTTTTCTTATGTCTGAATAAAAGTTGTTCAATAATAAGTACATCAATATATATGTTCCCTTTATTTTAGATGCCATATCGATATAAATATTTTGCTGTTAGTTTTTATGGCACTGACCCACTCGTTTGAATATAATTCAGTTCTAAACTTCAAATTTTATTCTCTTTTATTCATCATTTCAGGATGTGTACAAAACGTCATTAAATTTAATTTGCATATAAATTTGTGGTGGGAAGACAAAACTCTTTATTTCTTCTACTTTTTCTTACCATGTCTCTTCAGAACATTGCCGATCATGGCTCTCCATAATTTCTTCAAAAACCACAGCAGAACAAGCTGTACGTAATTCGGCATCACAAATACACCAAGTGTCAAGATACCAAATGTCTCTGGAGAACAAAGTGAGTCTCAATAAAAAAAGACTGCTGGTTTTCTTGTCACTTTTAGTGACATGAGACAGTTGCCATATATTGACACATATTGGCAGTTGATATTTGTTGACATACATTGATAAAACTTGTATCTGGACAAGTTTCACAGATTAACCAAATGCAGACCACAATTCTACTCTTGCAGCTTCTCTCGCACTTCTCACCTGTGGAACTCGCTTCCATATTCTTGCTTTCCTGACAGTTACAACCTCCAGGAATTTAAATGCAATGTCAATACTCATCTCTTAACCACTTGACCCGAGTTCTTTCTTCATCACTCTGTATATCCTTTCCTTTCTCTGCACCTTTGCAATTGTCATCACACCTGTATTCCCATCCTTCTCTTACTCCTTTCTAACTGGTTGGTCTTTCTTTTCACTCTCTTCTAATTAATCTTTTTACTCTTATGTAGCCCCCTGCACATCAGTGGTGTTACCGCCTTGCTCAAGGTGATATGATTAAAAAAAAAATTGCAGAGAAGCTACTAATGACCAATGACAGGCAGAGGTTTGATAATGCCCTGGGCTAACTCTTTAACTGCATGCCCCTATGACTCAAGTAGAGGTGTGGAGGTGAGCTAGTCCAGTCTCACTTATTAAATACAGATCCACATTTATACCAGCTTGTCGGACTCTAGGGCACTTGTATAATTAAGTTAACAGAGACAATTTCAGATTTCAAAAACTGAATTTTTTTTGGGGATGCTGTCCTGATATGGATGCCTGGTGCCATTGCACCCTATTTCCCCACTTCTTCATGCTACTGCTAACAGAAAAATCTGAATGTGACTTAGTCTTCTTTTGCATCTGTACTGACATATATTCAACACATTTTTCATTAAAAAGCTTTTAGAAATTATGTTTCAATACTTTTGCAAGTATATGATAATTGACCAGGTTATTTTTAGCTCACCATTTAGCCGGCATGTTCCACAAGCAAGACTGACTGGGTATTATTTCTTAATCTGTCTGGAATGTATCTCACCATTTAAATAACTTTAGAACTGGTTATGCAGCCTTGATTTAAGTTGGCTATCAGAATTGCATGTGTAGGAACAGAGACCATTATATAAAAGTATCTCTTAAAGTACCACTTGGGTGAGCCTGTGTACTGTGTGACCATTGCATTTTCCACAGCTGAGTGACTAAACACTTCACGTTTTGTTCAGTAATGTTTGGAAAAAACATAACCACTTGTGTCTATTAGCCCACTACAATCCAGATTTGAACTGTTGTAAGTTTTATTTTTTAATATAAAATCTATTTACCTCATTTATAAGTATCGTTTCATGTTTGTAATTGGTATGATATAGCAGGAGACATTGTGCTATATATAATTACAGAAGATTTTACATCAATGTAAGCAGGAGGTTTTAAATTAAATCGAGAAGTAAATGCATGCTGAGTTAAACCAAATTTAACTGTTTCTTCAGTATTTAAATTAAAAAAAAAGATATTTCTATCTAAGTTGAACTAAAAGTTATTGGCTTATCTTGTGAAAAAGATTATCTGTACTAATCACTTGTCATTGACTTACATGAGAAAACCTCCATATTGAGTGTCAAGGAAGATAACATCAGCAATACAATTTTGACTTAAATTTTTGAAGCCATTAGTTAAAGATGAATGTTTTTTAAAAATCTTCATCAACACAATGTCTTTTTTTACAACTGGTATCTTATAATTCTGAAAAGATGCTCATGAAAACTTAATTTGTCACCATTGTGGAAATATATGTTATTTAATAAATACATTTTATTGGATATATACGACATTTCATTAGAACATACAGGTAAGTTTTATATATATATATATATATATATATATAGTCATCCACAGGCAGTCCAGTTTCACTGTGTTACAGCTCATCAATATAGTTAGACATCTGATTGCTTCCATCATGAATTGAAACCTGACTGAATTGACATCAGCCAAAGATTATAGCCATAAGCTATCACCGCACAGTGGAGGGAGGTAGATTTATAAACACATACACACACACACGCACATATATATATATATATATATATATATATATATATATATATAAATTAATATAAAATATTGCACATTGTGTGCTGGTGCTAATAAAATAGTTTGATGCATAATAAGAGTTATAAGTTACATTAATCATCATCATTCATCATTTATTCATCACACCCAATAGTGCATAGGGCAACAACTTTTTATTGCTGTTTCTGTAACAAACTGTTTTTTACGGGGCAGGGTTGTTAGCCCTGCACCCAACCCCCAAACCCCAAACCTGGAAGACCGGTAGACCATTCTTGGTCCTTACGTTTACAGCACCTGGTATTCCCTAAAGGTCACCCATTTAAGTACTGACCAGGCTCGATGTTGCTTAACTTTGGTGATCGGATGAGAACCAGTGTATTCAACACGATATTGCCGTAGACAAGTTACATTTAATAATACATCTTTATTCTTCACTGATAGAACAAGTTTCATGCATGATGAAATCTTCAGGTGCTGATTGACTGATGATTACATGATGTATAAAACTCAGAGTTGTACAAACCACGCTGGAAAAGTGTGTATATATATATATATATATATATATATATACGTAAAAAAATCACAAGATCGCCAAAACCTACCGCGGTTTCACACAACGGCTCGTCAGGGCTCGTCAGGGGCCCTAACGAGCCGTTGTGTGAAACCGCGGTAGGTTTTGGCGATCTTGTGATTTTTTTACGTGTCTTTGCTCTACATTGCTTCCTCTTTGTTATTCCGCTTTGGTTAGTTCTGTATCGAGCACTTTTTCTTTCTTTGTGGTTGGTTCCGTTTGGGGTTTTTTTTCTTTACTACGGGATATTGTATGTATTGTCTGTATTCCGCAGTTTTCTTTTTTTTCCCCTCTTGTCCAACGCCTTATAGCAACGGACAATAACGGAGTTAGATTCTGTCTGTTATTTGTTGTCCTCAAAGTTTATTTTCGTATAATTTTAGGATTTAGATACTTACAGAGTTGGTCTTGTTATTATATATATATATATATATATATATATATATATATACTAATTTGAATAGGTAAGAAGGGAATTATTTTTTTTCTTAACCTTTAGGATCCTTTCATGCCAACACTTCTCCAGAAGGTACCATTAAAAAAATTAATTGATATAACAGAAAAATGACTAATAATGAAGATATAGTGAATGACAAGGGCAAAAGCTGAAATACACTTAAAATAATTTATTAGTAAAAACAATTTATAAATAAAAAAGATAAAGGCTACAACAGAGTATAAAAAAGGAAAAATTGGTACTTACCATACATAGATCTATGTGTATGCAAGTTTGTGAAAATTCTTTTGTGTCTAAGTAGCTACCAGGTTGTAATGTGTATTCATAATTGTGTATGTGTGTTTGTCGAGTGGGAGTTCTGTCTTCACATTTATGCGGACAGGTCAAGTCTGGTCGGCACACTGCAATGCCCCATCAGTTTAATGTGTCTATTTTTTTCTCAGTCTCTGATCAAGCTTTAATAAAAGTAAAATGTGTTAGATTGATATGTTTTTTATTTGTTTTTTTTATCCTTATAGGTAGATAGATATGCACAGATTGGGACTAACAGATAGATAGATACATAGATATGAACAGCCTTATATAGATAGAGAGAGAAAGAGAGAAATAACCTTATAAAGATAGATATGGGCAGGCTGATAGATAGATAGATAGATAGATAGATAGATATGAACACCCTTACCTAGAGAGATAAATATGAACAGCTTTATCTAGATATGAACAGCCTTATATAGATAGATATGAACAGGCTGATAGATAGATAGATAGATAGATAGATATGAACAGCCTTACATAGATAGATAGATAGATATAAACATCCTTACATAGATAGACAGATAGATATGAACAGCCTTACATAGATAAGTAAATAGATATGAACACCCTTGCCTAGAGAGATAAACATGAACAGCTTCATAGATAGATAGATATATAGATATGAACAGCCTTACATAGATAGAGAGAGAAACAGCCTTATATAGATAGATATGAACAGGCTGATAGATAGATAGATAGACAGACATGATCACCCTTACATAGAGAAATAAATACGAACAGCCTTATATATTTATATATATATATATATATATAGAGAGAGAGAGAGAGAGAGAGAGAGATAGAGGTGACAAAAATCTTTAATACCAAAGATAATCAAAAACACAAGCTACAGTCCTAAGTCCTAAACAGTTTCCGTGAACTTACAATGTAAATTATTTGGGTTCTTGTTTAATACATCTTTCAATTTATGTGCATGTATTCTTCGGTGTCTATTTCCAGCTGACTAATCAGTTTTTTGCTGTTAAGATGGTAATTCAGCAACGAAAGTGCCATAGTTCTTTCATCTTTTCCAAGATTCTTTTCAGGGATAAATTACAAAGACAAACTTATTGTAACTGTGATAAAATCTGCATTACATTTTGATGGTGATTTTTAAAACACATGTGAACACATGCTGTTATAGCTTTACAATATTTTAATCTACCCATTGTAGTTACGTGATTTTTTGAGAAACAAGCATTTCAATATAAGCAAGTTTTTTTTTATAATCATTTTACCCCATACAAAGCAGAAATACCACTGGTGCACAGGGTATTGCAGCGAGAGAATAAAAAACATATTGGGGATATCAAAGAAAAGATGAGATGGCAATCAAGTAGAAAAAGATTGTAATCGACATTGCATTTAAATTTTTGGAGATTGTAGCTATCAGAGCAGCATGCAAATGGGAGTGAGTTCCACAAATGAGAAGTGTGAGAAAAGAAACTGTTAGAGTAGAAGAAGTGGTTACTTTTAACTAGTTTGACAATAAAAGAGTGGGACCTTAATGCCAATTTAATAGCATGAATAAATACACATGATTGAGGTACCAGGGTAAAATGCTCGTCATAGCAGTTGCCATGAAAATACTTTTTAAAAAAAAGAAGGAAGCCACATCACATTGGTGAGAAAATAACTGAAATCAAGCCGCCAAATCAGGATAGATTATATTACAGATCCTCCTTTGGATTTTGTTGAAATCCTCAAAATGAATAGCAGGACCACCCAACCAGATATGGCAGCCGTATTCAATGCACGTATATCATGACTCCTGGTTGTTCGATCGATTCTGCCCATATTGTAGTGTTGATCTCAGATCAGCCAAAGCAGGATCGCTTGTTGTTGCTTGAAAACATATATATTTATATATATAAAATAATTACAAGAATACAAGCAAGTCAAAGCTTAGTGACACAAGAAAAATCAGTTGGCTTGTATTTCAGTAGCACACTAATATTTATATGCGATTATCACCATGGGATAGTGGTTTTCTCAAATTGCAGCTCACCAAATTCAGAATGACCGTCTCTTGCAAAATCTCTGGAGGCAAACTGTTTCAGCTTGACTGCATCAATTCATCGCTGGTTCCCATCTCTCATTAGCAGCAGGCCCCAAACTAATCTCTTTCTACTTTCTCATTTCAAAAACAGGGCTTGAACTGATTTCGTCTTGCACCCTGGTTTTATTAAACAAGCACAAAAACCAGGGTAGGAAAGGGTAGTTAGGGGGTGGGGTTCAATTCTTTCTCACTGTATAGCTTTAACCAGTTTGAAATGAAAACAATTGCTGTTGTCCATTTTGACTGAGTCTCTGAGGTGGGGGAGTGAACTCACTCTCTGTTATCAATAGCCTGTTTCCAACATCCGGCAGCTTAGAACAGGAAATTCTTAAGACTGGATTTTGACCTAGGGTCACAAATCGTCAAAAACCAATGACAATATTTTCACTAACTCGCTTTGATAAATTTACTGACTTCTCCCGACTTTGCATTCTTTGTATCTTTAATCTGTATTTTCTAATTTTATCACTTCGGCTACTTTTCCTGACCAAAATAATTGTATTCTCCAACTTTTAGGAAAATGTCTTCTCATCTTGAAAATCACTTAAATTTAATATTAGCCATCTGGAAATAGGGTTACACACAAATGAATGGTAGATTTATACATATGCAAAATGAATTCTGACAAGGAAAACTTCCAGCAGAGTGAACCAACCTTTCTAGCAGTAGAGGTAGCTATGGATTCAATGTAATCATTCCATTTGAAGTAATTTTATAGAGTGAGACCAAGGAGGCAGTGTGTTGCTCTCTAGGATTGTAGGCAGGAATGTTTCTCTATGGTGGTTAAAAGTTGGCTTGAAATTGGCAGAAAATGGCATTAAACATAATATGCACTAATATTTTTTTTGTTATATTGTAATAAATGTTGTTGAGTGCTGGTTGATTTATTTTGATATATGTCTATATTATTCAGTGAAACATATATATCTATATGCACATGGTCAATCCCTGTGACTTACACCATCATGCAAATTAACTGAAACAACTGCTTTAGTTTCTTTTCTTTCACCATATGGTTAGTTTTAGACACACTGAAGTGACAGGGTGTAATCAATTTCTATTTTTTCCTCAGATTATTTCATTTGCAGTGGTATGCAGTAATATGAATCTATTTTCAGAGTGTATAATGAAATTTGTTTGGTCTTGAAAAATATTGTTTCATCCATGATTGCATCAGATTTTTATCACTCCCAGACACTATTGTCTTCACTGTCGATTAGTTGTTTTACAGCCATTGTCTATGATGACTGTTACTACAAGGAAGTGTACAAAAATTGTAATGCTGCACAAACACACTGGCAAGCCTTACAGAGAGATTGTGGATATTGTTGGTGTCAGCCTTTCAACTGTCAGTCATGTCATCAAAGCAAAGAAACAAACTGGATCCATCAGTCCAAAACATAAAAGATGCAGTTGAGTGAGAAAAACAATGCCAAGAGATGATGTATACATGACCAGGGAAAGTGTGAAAGATCCTAGGAAGACATTATTCATTTTGTTTCAATTGATTTGCACATGGATGTATTAGCTTGTCAAGGTACTGTGTAGAGTAATTTCTCTTCATAATATTACTCAGGAAAATGGATGTTTCTTGCTGGTGCTCACATCCTCTCCAACTAACCCCATAGATTCTGTTAGGTCACATGGTATTAACATCAAGGATTAATCTCTAATTTGACCTATTACAGAATACCGAAACAAAATGTTTTTAAAAGGCTCAAAAGCTCTACTTACAATGTTATTTATCCATATCTAGTGAGACACTAACTAACTTTTCCAAGCTCATGCTTCCAAAGTGAACGCAAACTACTCCAGCTCGAGTTTAAGCTCACCTTGCTTTTAACTACTACGTCGCCTACACCTTACTTTCTAAACTTGAACGTGCAGATGTATTAAATTTTCTAATCAGATACTGGTTATAGGAATTTATCTGTTACTTGGAAATCTGATCGGACTACATTGCAATTCTCAGACCCCCACCCTACATTAGTATTTGCAAATTAAAAGAGAAGGAGGTGGGGGATAGATATGTGTACTATCATGATATTTGGATCGATCCTTGCCTGGCATGTACACAGGCTTGCATCTGAGAAAGAAAAAATAGACACATATACAAATACAAGATGTACAAATAACATAGCAGTTAAATATCCACTTCACGACAGAAATTACTTCACAGATTGGAAAATAGGAATTGAAAAAATCCAAAAAAATAAGATGGGGGAAAAAAGTGGTTCTTTAAGTGTAACTGAATTGCACCTGTACAATTTTATAATCATCAACATCATGTGATTGTTTGCACAGATTCTATGATTATATACAGGCTGAGATAGATAAATTATCACCTAAATTACTCAAAAATGAAAATAACACTGACATCTCATTTTACCAGATATATTTATGATATAAAAGAGTTGAGAGAAGGTTGCATGTTCAAATCATGTTTGGGTCACTAGTATGGTATAGAAGGATTGAGATAATGAGTAAAGACCAGATTTTATTAACTATCCCATCATTTTTATTTTGTTGTTGACTCCAGCTTTTGTTATATGTGAATAATTATCATTTCCATTCTTTTTGTATTTTATGTCTTTGATATGTTTCTTGGCTAAATCATTGTATTATTCATGTGAATAGTTCTTATGATAAGAACTATTCACATATATATAGTTCTTATGATAAGAACTATTCACATATATATAGTTCTTATGATAAGAACTATTCACATATATATAGTTCTTATGATAAGAACTATTCACACATATACAGTTCTTATGATAAGAACTATTCACATATATATATATAGTTCTTATGATAAGAACTATTCACATATATATAGTTCTTATGATAAGAACTATTCACATATATATAGTTCTTATGATAAGAACTATTCACATATATATAGTTCTTGTGATAAGAACTATTCACACATATATAGTTCTTATGATAAGAACTATTCACACATATACAGTTCTTATAAGAACTATTCACATATATATATAGTTCTTATGATAAGAACTATTCACACATGTATAGTTCTTATGATAAGAACTATTCACACATGTATAGTTCTTATGATAAGAACTATTCACACATGTATAGTTCTTATGATAAGAACTATTCACACATGTATAGTTCTTATGATAAGAACTATTCACACATGTATAGTTCTTATGATAAGAACTATTCACACATATATAGTTCTTATGATAAGAACTATTCACACATATATAGTTCTTATGATAAGAACTATTCACATATATATAGTTCTTATGATAAGAACTATTCACACATATATATATATATTGCCGTGTCAGGTTATAAAAAGATTTTCTTTCATGTATATGCATATTTATGTAAATATAGCATATTTATTTCTCCATGTGTATGTCAAGTGGAATGTAGTATCTGGTTTCTGTTTGTGTTATGTTATATTGTGTTCTGCTATTTACGTGTATAGATTGTCCTCTTTAATTCATTCTTTAGTTTTCTGCATTTTTTTTGTGAAGATTATTTAAGGCACATATTCCTTTGGCGATTTGGTGTGTTGAATGAATCTCTGACAGCTGGCATGCACACCACATGCATGGTGGGCAAATGTAGACCAACTAAAATATGGAAAAGAAGTTATGGATGTGTTCACTGATCTTTTTATATTTACTTAATGCCTACACATATTCTGCTTTGATTTTGTCCGGATCATTAGTTATTGGTTGGCTTTTGCATGATGTCCATTGACCAAATTAGCTATGTTTAGGTTATAATCTAGGTTACTAAAAATGTAGAAGAATCAAAAGATGGAAAAGGATGTATGTGTTGAGA
Source organism: Ascarosepion bandense (assembly GCA_037127315.1). NCBI lineage: Eukaryota > Metazoa > Mollusca > Cephalopoda > Sepiida > Sepiidae > Ascarosepion > Ascarosepion bandense. The sequence continues at coordinate 3,090,988 of JBBBDQ010001603.1, read as the reverse complement.
GAAAAAAAGAGAGTTTCTCTGTCACTTTATTAGTAAAGAAAAAGGGTATATTTCAATACAATTTACTACTACTTATCTAATCCCCACATACTTATCAAATTTGCACAAAAATATCTTGAAATACGAAAAGGTTAATTTATTCAATAAAATCAACAATAGTTTCAATCAGACAACTTCATATATATATATATATATATATACACACACACACGCACACATGCTTCCTATGTTGTGTAGGGTTTCATGTGTGTGCTTGTAGGTAGTCTATTGTATTTCGATTGCACACACAAAAACATACAAGTAACTATGGAGAACAAATATATATATACACACTAAAAAACAAACACAATAGACTGCTCACAAGCACGCACACAAGATCCTACACAACATAGCAAGTATGTGTATGCATGTATATATATATATATATATATATATGGATGTATGTATGCATGTATGTGATATATTTGGGCAGCAATCTTTCATTTAAACATGTTTCATTAAAAATATACAAGGAAGATTTTATTAATTTTTGATTGAATTTTTCTAGTATTTTTACATGTTTTCTTTTTGCTGGAGATAAGGAATATAAAAATGTTCCATAATTCTTGACTTTCCGAGCGCTTTCAGCCTCTTCAAAGAACATTTTCAAGGATGTTTTTTTTCCATTATTGTTATGTTCTCATTTTTACTGTAATGTAATTTTTGTTTCAGTATTTTTTTTTGTTTTTTGTTTTTTGGAAAGGAGTGTTCTTTTAAGTTATCATGTGAGCATCTGTCTATTTTTTTAAAAAACTTGCAAAATTCTATTTCCACTGTTAAATGTCATCTCAACCACCTTAAATAACACGATTTCAAACACCTTAGTAGCACGTTGGAACTAAACCAAAAACAATAAAAAAACTTTGCAATCTATATAAAGGGAAAATTCTATTACCGAATGGTAATTGCAACTTTATAAACTTTTCTGACCAAAACCTCACTGATGACCAAATAGAATTCTTGAACATTGGCCCAAATTGCCACCTCCAGACTCGATATGACCCTATTCAAAAGAAAACTTAAATCAAAAAACTCTATCAATCTATCCAACAGTTAAAAACAGAAAATTTAATGACAGAAAACCTAATTCTGAAAGATCTTCTAAAAGCTGAAGGTCTAAAAACACCATTCTTCACACAACAAACACAGTAATATGCTCCCAAACAAAGTGAATTTAGCTTTGAAAGATTTACAAAATAATGCCAACATCTTCATTTGACATGCTGACAAAACCAACAACTACATAGTTTTCAACCGACAAGATTACAATAAAAAATTACAATCTATCCTAGATGTTTAGGATGTGGTTTCCGGTTTTTCTCTTTTCCAATCTTTTCACTCTTTTTTTTTTATTTTTATTTTTTTTCTATTGGAGTAGATAGTCTAAATTATTGCCCGGTTCACACTCCATCCACATCTATTGAACAGGTGAAAAGGCTCATCCCTTGTTTCCTGTTTAGGATGTGGTTTCCGGCTTTCTCTTTACCAATCTTTTTACTCTTTTCTTTTTTTTTTTTCAATTGGAGTAGATAGACTAAACTATCGTCCGGTTCACACTCCACTCATGTCTATTGAACAGGTGAAGAGGCTCATCCCTTGTTTCCTGTTTAGGATGTGGTTTCCGGCTTTCTCTTTTCCAATCTTTTTACTCTTTTCTTTTTTTTTTTTCAATTGGTGTAGATAGACTAAACTATCGCCCAGTTCACACTCCACCCACATCTATTGAACGGGTGAAGAGGCTCATCCCTTGTTTCCTGTTTAGGATGTGGTTTCCGGTTTTTCTCTTTTCCAATCTTTTCACTCTTACGTAGACCCCTGCACATCAGTGGCACTTTCGCCTTGCTTGGGGTGATATGATTAAAAAAAAAAAAAAAAAAGGACACAAAAAAAATTACTAAATTAAAAAAAATCCCACAGGTTCATTAAAAAGTACGTAAACAAATTAATCACAGCAAACAACGTGGATGTTAGGTGTTTAAAAATCAAGAAAATTGTCAGTAATTACCAACCAGGATATCTTTAACATAAAAATCCTTAAACCAGGTTTTTTTTTTTTCAGACTGATCATATCACAAATACCTACACTGGTATGCTATCTAAAACCTTAAATTATATTTCTTCATACATTCCTAACAATTGCAGCATCACTTCAACTAATAAATTTCTCCATCTATTAAAAGCTACCAATTCCAAAGGCAATATTCTAGCTTTACAACCTTTTTTACTAACATCCCAATTGAAAAAAAACGTTACTGAATATAATTAGCGACATTGTTTACAAGCATCCATCTATCCCTGCTCTAAAATCCAACCTTCAAATTACTTACCACATGCACCAAACAAACTCCATTTTCAAACCATAATGGTCACATCTACATATAAACTAACGGTGTCAGCATGGGAAACCCCTTAGGTCCTACTTTCTCAAATTTTTACATATCACATATCGAAACAAAGAATTTATACAAATCAACAAGTTAGAGATTTACTCATGGTACATTGATGACATTTTTGTTTAAATAAAAATTATGGACAAAATCACAAGTCTAAGATTAAATTTTGAAAATGACTACTTGCTGAAATTCGCTTATGAACTCATGGACAACAAAATATCATTTCTTGATGTTAATATATAGAGCTAAAAACCATCAAATGTATCACTTATCTGCATAAAAAACCCACCAGTAAAAACTCTTGTCTTCTTAATTATAATAGCCAATACCTTGAAAGATATAAAATAGCAATAGTAAAACTTCTTAAATAGAGCACATCAAAATTCCTCCTCTCAAACTAAAACACATAAAACAAACATTAGTCAACAATAATTTTCTCAACTATGTCATTGATAAACAAATAAAATTATTCTTACAAAAAATACATGACACTAACATTAAAAATAAAACAAGAAAACATCTATTTTTATTGCAGCCAAATGCACATTAATTATAAACAGGATGAATTTTCTATATGAAAAATTATTAACCATATTTCTGCAGTAATTCCTCAAAAACAGGTAAAATTTATAATATATTATAGAAGATGGAAGACAGCAAACCTTGTTGTTTCTAATAATAATAACCCTATCAAATCTAAATTAGTGATGACTAATATAGTGCATGAATTCCAATGCCCTGTACAAGATTGTGTTTCTTGTCATAAATCAATTACCTATATTGGTCTTACTACCACTTCCCTGAGTAAACACTTGACATGCCACCTATCTAGTAAAAACAGTGCAATAAAAATATTTATTAACCCATAATTTACAAGAAATCTTAAAAAAATTTTGTTTGTAAATAGAAAAATACTATTTAAATTACAATATCAAAGATACCTCTCTATATTAGAGGCACTATATATCAAACAATTTTCTCCAACTATCAACCTTATACTATTTCACAATGAAAATGGAGTTTTGAAAGTTTTTTTCAAAAATAGACACATCACATGACAGCTTTAAAGAACTCTCTTTTTCAAAAAACAAACACTAAAATGAAAAATTACATTACAGTCAAACATGAGAACATAACAATATCAGAAGAATATCATCTTTAAAAATGGCCTGTGAAGAGGCTGAAAGTGCTTGGAAATCTCCAGCAAAAAGGAAAGAATACTGGAAAAATTAAATCAAAATTTAATATAATTTTCCTTGTCAGCCGTTTTTATTGAAATATATATATATATATATATATATATATATATATATACTAATTCCTTATAATAAAACAGTGTATATGTATGGAGAAAGAACATACATACATACACATACTAACAAAAAAACACATGCGCACACAATAAGCAAAAATGGAAATGGGTATAAGTAGATACAGATGGCATAAAAAATAAGAACAAAGACCCCACTTCCTTCACTCTATCTCTGACCTATCCCAATTATTTTATTACCCCTTAAGCAGAAGAAGATTTTTCTCCAAGTCCAAGAAAGTTTGGATTACTAGTACACACACAAAAAGAAAATGGTTGAACATTGAAATTGTAAGGAGAATTAATTCCTTTTAATAATATGTGGAAATAACTTTGTCTGATGAATGTTGTGAGACCAAAAACACATGCAGTAAGAATAAGAAAAAAGTATAATATAAATATAATTTTTTTAAAAATCCACTTTGTAACCAAAAAAGTTTGCAGCTTGTCTCTTTTATTTACACTCAATCAAGATATGTCACTATGTAGGTTGCAAAGAGAACAAAGTTGATAAGTCCACAGCAGTTGAGTTCCCCCCCCCCCCAAGCCTTGTAACAAAAATAAAAAAAAAAGAAGAAAATCTTAATAAATACAGCAGAGGCATCAGAAAAAGATTGCTGGGAGCGTCTAAGGTAGGTGTCATGAACAGAACCTGGCCTTGTAAAACCTTGCCTCAAATCATTATGATGGCTCCTTTATCAGGCAAGATCCAACAAAAAATCACAGCTGCATATGTATGTATGTATGTAAATTTACATCAATTGGTATGTGCATTCAAGAGTCTTGAGAAAATATCTTTTCTGCCAGTATTTGAACCAATGTCCACCTTCTATTTGAAACAACAGTTAAGCCTGACATACTTCAGATCACTTATAAAGTTCAGTTACCTTATTTAAGAAATACACATCACTTGTTCAGATCCCTTGAAGCTGATATCTGCAAATCTTATTGCCATGACTAAAACTTAAACAAAATATTTACATCATTTACATCGTTCAGAGTATTGTTCTCATCTTTCTTAGCATATTCATAACAACTGTCCAAACAATATAAATAGCATAAAATTTTTAAATAATTACAATACCTCATCTCGGAAATATAGACATAAACAAAGTAATTTATAAATAATTATTTTATTTATAATTTACACTGCATGTGCATATGTGGATTAGTCGATAAAATGCATGAAATTATTTTCTGTTAAGACAAAATTTGCTCAAGAATATTGATCTGCAACTTTAAATGATTCTTGATTGTATTCTTTGCAGCCGATATCTGCTAACATTATTGTCATGAGGCGAAAAGCAAAAAAGAGTAGAATTGTTAAGATAAATTTTTCTTCATGCTTTTCACTTTAGCATCAACATTTAAGATTGGTGCATTGGATATCGGCTCGGAATGAGAAATTGGGGAGCCGAGTTCGAATTCCAGCTGAATTCATTGCATTCACTTACGCACAAATACGCTTGGGAAAGGTATTAATCCACCTATTCCTTCCAGTTATGGCTTAAATAACAGGACAGATTGGGTTCTATAGCCTTGGTTGGCAAACAGTCTACCGCAGAAAGCAATGGCAACCTACTGCAAGATAATCTTCTGCCCAGTCAGTCATGTCTCTTTCGAGACATGCTCGCCCAAGCGTGTATCACGTATGGCACTTAACTGACTGACTGACTGACTGACTATACTGGCACCAAACCACCAGATTATAGACAGGAAATGAGTTCAGCAAATATACAAGGATAGAAAAGGGCATCAGATAAGGATGGGTCTTCTCACCAGATCTATTCAACTTATACAGTGAAACAATTCTGAGAGCCCTAGAAATCATTCCTTGACTAATCGTCGGTGGCAACAACCTTAGCAATATATGATATGGAGATGATACAATGCTGATAGCAGACATGGAAAGGAAACTACAAGACTTCCTCCAGAAGGTAGTTAAAGAAAGTGAGAAGAAAGGACTAAACATAAACTACAAGAAAACTGAATGCCTGGTCATCAGTAAAAAAAACAAGCCCAAAATGCCAACTACAGGCCGGGGATACTAAAATCAAACAAGACACAGAAAGGAAACTACAAGACCTACAGAAAGTAGCAAAAGAAAGTGAGAAGAAAGGACTAACATAAACTACAAGAAAACTGAATGCCTGGTGATCAGTAAAAAGAGGAGCCCAAAATGCCAATTACAGACAGAAATTCCTGAATTTAAGCAGATATCAAAATTTAAATACCTTGGAAGTGTTCTAAAAGAAGATGAAAAGTGCGACACTGAAATCTGATGGCAAATTGCAGTGGCCAAGGATGCATTCCAGAAGCTGAGTAAAGTATTAAGAGACAAGAAAATTTCATTAAAGACAAAGAAGAGAGTACTGGATTGCTATGTGATGTCTGTTCTTCAATATGGCTGTGAATGCTGAACAATATCATCAAAGATGAAGGAGAAGCTTTAAGCAGGCAAAATGTGATTCTACAGAAAGATGCTGAGGATACCATGGCTGTAATATGTAAGCAATGATGAGGTTTTGGAGAGAAAGGAAATGAAAAAGAAACTAATACTTTACATCAAGAAAAGAAAACTGAAGTTCCTAAGACATTTTATGAAGAAGGAGGGTTTGGAAAATCTGATACTCATGGGTCAGATGGAGAGAAAAAGAGACAGGGGAAAGCCATTTATAACATACTTGATGGACTTGACCAAATGGATGGCAGATCAGAATTTGAGTGAGGTAACAGGAAAAAGCATGTTAAGAGCCACTAGGGACAAAATGTTGAAGGCTATGATTGCCTACGTCCTGAAGGGACACAGCACATGGCATATATAAGAAGTTATAAATAGCTAATCAGTATTGAGAAGAGGTGGATTCATACCAAATCAGAATTTAATAAACAAATATAAAATTATAATGTAGATATAAAATGAGGGATCAATTCTATATTATAATCAATATATAAACTGATCCCTCACTTTGTGGTCATAGTAGTTACTCTACATTTATTTTCTAGATTCATTGGCTTGAGCAAATGTGTTCCAGAGAAGGATTTGGGAGGAGTAACAAGAGAAAAGGTGGTAATAGCTACAAGGGATAGGAAGATGTAGAGATTCATGATCGCCTACCTCCGTCCTGAAGGGACACGGCACATAGAAGAAGAGTTATAAATAACTAATCAGTATTGAGAAGAGGTATTCATACTTGATCAGAATTTGACATGCAAATAAGAAATTATAATGTAGATATAAAATGAGGGATCAATTTTATATTACAATCAATATATAAACTGATCCCTGACTTTGTGACCATGCTAGTTTTTATACATTTATATTCTAGATTTATGGGCTTCAGCAAATGCATGGCAGAGCAGGGTGTGGAGGGAGTAACAAGAGAAAGTGTTAAGAGCTACAAGAGATAGGGATATGTGGAGGGCCATGATCACCTACATCCTGAAGGAATATGGCACACAGAAGAAGAATTTGCAAACAATTATTAGGTGTATATGTTAAACAGAGAAAATGTACTGCGGTATTATTCAACACAATATCCGGAGCTAAACAGATATTCACAGAACAGTACAATAGTTACAATGACAGACAAGGCGGAACTTAACACATCACTCAATAAATCCCGAGTTTAACTAATAAAACAACAACTTTTAGGCAAAATTCATCTTCCTTCACCAACATAGTCTTTTTCTAGGGTGATACACCAATTCCAACGCTTCTCTAACAATTTGACACTTTTTTTGTAGAAGGATTTGTCTTTGGCCTCAAAATACACCTCAGATTCCGATATTACTTCTTCCCTGGAACCAAATCTCTTTTCCTGGAGCATTCTTTTGAGGTCTGAAAAATGGCCAGTAGTTGCTGGGGGCCACATCTGAAGAATAGGATTGATGAAGAAGCAATTCAAAGTGCAATGCATGTAGTTTTGCCATACTTGCCATCAACTTGTGATGCAATGCTTTGTCTTGGTGAAAGATCACTCTTTTCCTCTTCATTTGTAGCTGTTTTTTGGCGATTTCTTTCCTTCAAATGCACCAATAATGCTATATAATATTCACTATTGATGGTTCTTCTATTTTCGAGGTAATCAACGAACAAAATAGCTTGTGCATCCGAAAATACAAAGGCCAAAACCTTGCCTGCTGATCTTTGCCCTTTTGGTCACTTTGGACGGTTTTCACCTGCTGCTGTCCACTCAGTTGACTGCCAATTTGACTCTGGAGTGAAGTGGTGGATTCATGTTTTATCCATTGTCACATATTTATGGAAAAACTCCTTCTTGTTTTGAAACATTTGCAAACAATGCTCTGAATCATCGATGAGTTGTTGTTTTTGATCGTCTGTAAGCAAACGCAGCACTCAGTTTGAACACAGGTTTCTCACTTACAAATGTTCATTCAAAATGGTGAATACACTGACTTCTCATATGTTCAACTCCTCTGCTATCTCACACAACTTCAATTTACAATCAGCTAAAACAAGTTTGTGGATTTTTTGGTGCTTTCTTGGACAACTGCTGATTTTGGGCAATCTGAGTGTTCAGTATCATTTGTGTCTGTTCGACCGCGTTTAAAGTTGGTATCATCATCATCATTTATCCATAACACATTTCTGTAACAAACTGTTCTTTACGGGGCCGGGGTGTTAGCCCTGCACCCAAACCTGGAGGACCAGTGGACCATTCTTGGTCCTTTTGTTTACAGCACCTGGTATTCCCAAATGGTCATCCATTTAAGTACTGACCAGGCTCAATGTAGCTTAACTTCGGTGATCGGATGGGAACTGGTGTATTCAACACGATATAGCCGTAGACAAAGTCAGTATACCACCTCTTAATCATTGTTTTCGATTGAGCAGAGTTTGAATAACACTTATCAAGCAATTGCTTTGCTTGAACAGTATATTTCCCATCAGAAAGCAATGCTTTATCAACACACAAAATTCTGATATTTCTGTCGTTTTGAAAATCTCCTACTGTAGCTTCACTTAAATAACTAATTTGTAAACTAAAAATTTGATTAGATCCAAATTTTGTCATGTGCTATTTGGAGGTTAATACTTTATAAAAATCATATGGATTTTTTATTAGTGGCATCATATATATGTCAGACCTGGGACTTATTGAGTGGTGTGTTACAACACATAATGAAGAGGTTTAGATCACAATAGTCACTGAAGTAATCAGTCCAAATATGACTTGAATGACACTTAAATATTATGCCTCAAATGCTACTATTCTTTACTTAAATAGACCATTTCAAACCATGGGCCATTCCATCACTGAGAGTGCTGCTGGGGTGTCAACCACTCTACAACATTTAGTGTTATGCACATTTAAGTAGATGTCCCTTCTTTTTGAATAGTTTAAATTTACATTTACCAATCTCTGTATTTAATATGTAGCAACAAAATATAATGTTTTAAATCATATAAAATATTACTGCCATATCCTATGGAGTTCTATTAAATGGATGTTAATATCTATATCCAATGATTTTGCCTCTCATGGTTGTCAGGGTTCAGTCTTCTATTCTGCAGGCTTCTAATAATAAAATAAGCAATAATCTTATTGCAGCTTCTAGACATGAGAGAGAGAGAGAGGATATTTTAATACACCGAGTCAAGTAAATGTATCAACTGATAGGCTAATATGCAGTATGATATATGTGCCTGATGTAAAACTGTCTGACTCATAATTTATCATAAAGAGTCACATATACATGCATTCATGTCAATTAATGCTGATTCATAATTTACAATGCATGTATATATCTGTATTAGTAAATAAAATGAGTGAGTCTGTTTTCTGCCAAGATGCAGTTTGTTCATGAATATTGTTCTGCAAGCATTAAGTGATTCTTGATTGGATCAGGATGGCTACTGCTACTTTAGGAGACCAGCAGGTGCTAAATGCAAATCTGCCTCTTAAATCCTTTGACTGATACTGTGCCATCAGAGTTCACCTCACTGGATTGGAAATTTTTTTTCTGCTTTCATAAAATCACTTATTGTATAATTAGTCAATTCAGATTTTACATAATGGAAAGTGATAATCCACAAATGCATCTGGGTGATCAATGTACACTTAACTAACATTATTCATAATCTTATAGGTAGATGTTCATCCAACTTGCAATTATCACAGGTAGGATTTACTAAACAAAATGTTAAAACTTTTATTTAATTTAGTGAGTACAACAAATACAAAACTAAGAGAATTCATTGTAAATTATTTGAGAATAGAAATACTTTTTAATTATTTCACAAAGTACTTCAAATTAAATTAGTTACCTTTAACAAGATCTCTGAGTATTTTTGGACCACATGTTTGACAAATAAAAATTCAATCATTTATTAAAAACTTTTACTTGCAGTATTAACATTATTTGGAGCATTGTCCTCATCTTTGTGGCTAGTTGCATGACATTTTGGCTGTTGTAGGCTCCAATTTTATCAGGCACGAGGAATTTCAAACTGAACCCTTTATTACAATCACTGACGTATATGTTCTCCATTCCTTGCATAAAGCCTCTTCTGATAGTCATGAGTTATCTCCCTCAAACCCTGTAAGTTACCTGTTCACCACTGCTGTAGCCTGGTATTGAACTCACAACTCTTTAGGTCAAGTCACAGAAACTAAACAACATCTATATACACTGGGCCGGCAGTCTAAATAATGTAAATACTGTAAATACTACCTCATTTCAGAAATATAGACAAATTATTAGATCTATTATTAAACGTTGTATAAATGACAACAAAGATGAGGACAATAGTCCGAATAAAGTAAATAGTGTAAATACTACCTCATCTCAGAAATATAAACAAATAGAATGATCTATTATTAAAAGTCATACAAATGGCAACAAAGATGAGGACAATAATTCGAATAATGTAAATACTGGAAATACTGCCTCATCTCAGAAATATAGACAAACTTTTACTTGCTTGAATAATTACCTATTGCAAAACAACAAGTACTGCCAAAAAGAAAAGAAGATGAGAACTGTCAAAATAAAATTCTTTGTATTGCCAATATAAAGGACCAAAATGAGGAATGTCTCTTTGTGGGCATGGGAAGCAACTTGGAGGAAGAAGAGACAGTAGGGACTGGAATTGATGCATATGCTGGGTCATTGACTAAGGTCACTGGTAAAGATATTGACAGATTGTCTGCAAATCTGCTGACACAGTCATGAGTTGTGTTCTTAAAAGCAGACTGAATGGATCATGACTCAGCATCTTTTATCATGTCACTAAATTTGCTGGTATTGTTTGTGACTTGTTTCTTTTATACTGTATTTTATGTATATATATTTACACTCTCACACCCTAATTGAGCACGCTAGAAAATGGTAGACTTTGAAAAACAATAGCAACTCAAGCAACTATGCATCGTTCATTCAGCAATGAATTAGAACACTCTCAGCTATTGGGCGTGTATAATGATAATATACATGCTAAAAAGTATGCCTTCTTCTACCGAGTGCCCATAGCTCAGAGGTAGAATCACCAACTGATGACAATTTGGGCAGATTTCAATCTTGGGTTAAAAGCAATTGGAGTCTAATCATACAGATGTGCTATGATACAGTGAAACAGATCTGTCTGCGGATGACTATATATATATATATATTTTTTTTTTTTAAACATATATTGTTAAATATAACAGATAATGAATGTCTATTATGTTTAATCACAAGCCAATCTAAATATCATATTTGGGCTTTAATTTCAGGTGAAAATAACAACAAAAACTGTCCAACATTTGGATATGTTTTTATTGTGCTGGTTCTAAGCTTTCAGCTCCTATAAGCCACCTTCAGACTGGTCACAGAGGCATTAGCAAAACGACATCCACCATCAAAGATGATATTATCTTATGTTCACATAAACATTGCTATGCAACAATAACAGTCACTGAATAGCAAATGCAGTTCGTAAATTTGTAATGCTGTTCTATGACGTCACTCCGTGTGAGAGACAGAAATGTTAACAACAGAACCATATGTCTAAATGCAATGTAATGTGTTGTGACCAGATTAAAATGTGATTTTATTAAGTGTGGGTTGCTTTGATTTAATGCACATGTAGAGTCTTCAAAAGTTAAATATTCATATATTACATGTACATAAAAATGTAGGGAAAATTAAACACCCTCCTCATATGTATATTTACTAATTTACGTATATATATATATATATTGCAATGGTTGTTACAATGGTTTTTAAAAGCATATTATCACTACACTTACGCACAAATACCCTTTGGAAAGGTATTAATCTGTCTCTTCCTTCCAGTTATGGGTTAAATAGCAGGACAGATTGGGTTCTATAGCCTTGGTCGGCAACCAGTCTACCGCAGAAAGCAATGGCAACCTACTGCGGGATAATCTTCTTCTCAGTCAGTCATGTCTCTTTCGAGACATGATCGCCCAAGCGTGTATCATGTATGGCACTTAACTGACTGACTGATTACTACACAAAAATTTTTGTGTTTTGGAGCTATGTTTGCCCCATATGCATGAACAATGGGTTTAAAACCTACGTGTTCCATAACTTTCTTACAACTATATATATATATATATATATATATATATATATATATATATATATATTATCCTACATCTATGACACGACTTGAAGTTTCATGCATTATGCAATTATCAGGTGCATATATCAAACTGAGAGTTTAATAGTTTTGTATTTAAGTTCAGTCGATGTTCATGAGAATTCAATCTTATAAAGTTAAGTTACTGCTTTTTTAATAACAAAATTAAAAATTTATATATTCTACGGTTACATGTGAATAAAAATTTAAGATTTAAAATTAAAATAATAAAGTGCAGGGAGAAGAAATCAAAGGAGTGTAAATCATGAGTCTTAAAAATTTAAATATTCAAATAAAAATGTAGGGAAAATTAAACACCCACCTCATATGTATATTTATTAATTTACATCACTATATATATATATATATATATATATATATATATATATGTTGTAACTCGAAAAGATTACTTTGTCAGTAATCACCAAAACGGAGGTTGGGAATACTAGTATGTCAACAAATACAAAACTCGCACACTGCATAAAGTAAATACACTACTAGTGAACTGTTAGTCAATATAATCACTCTCCTCTACTCCAATAGTGTCCACATATTTAAGAGGATAGGAACATGCCATTCTTTTACAGAAATAGGCATACAACATTATATTAATAAATACACATATTATCCGATGTCTAAAGCACAACTTGTAGTTTCATGCATTGCACAATCATCAGACCCATATTATGAACTGACTGTTTTTAGATTTGAATTTTGTGTTTTTGGTAATAGCATTGTTTGAAGTTGTTATAAATTATAAATCTGGGACGTCAATTTTTTTCATTTATAAAATGTATAATTTTAATTTGGTTTATACCAAAACCTAAAAATGAAAATAAAGTCGTAGGAATTGTGAGCCAGTATGGTACTACAAGCCAAATGTGATGCTAGGAGCCACTGCACAGAGAATAATATTTTTATTTTTGCTTTCTTATCATTCACTTGAGGCCAAGATGTCTTAGTGTAGAATGAATCAGAAACAGATCTAAATTAAAAGAGAGTATAAAAATAGTGATGCAGCAAATAATGTTTGCACAATTAGAAACAGCACATACTATTAAATGATGTCACACACTGAACAAGCACAAACTGTATTTAAACAAGACTTTACACACTACTGAATATATTTCCAAATAACTGTTTCCCACAACTTAAAATAAATGGTTAGGAAGGAAACCACCATCAATACAGAATCACGAACAAAGAACTGTACCAGATAACAGATACCACATCGCTTGAGGGCTCTCACCAACTGCAACAAATAAAATGGATATCACATGTAAATTAAAGAGAAAATAGCATAATAATGATGTTTCATGATTATTCAAACAAAATGTTATGAAAGAAAATCTATAACCATAATGGGAAGAGCAATAACAGCTACTGGACTTGAGAAACCGATTTTCCTGAAAAATTGTTTTTAAAGAAAGATTATATAAATTTCAACGGAAGTTGAAAATAATCAAGATGTTGACATTCCCCACTGCTTCAATTAAAAGGTTAGGAAGGAAACCCCCATCCATATTGGGAAGAGCAATAACAGCTACTGGACTTGAGAAACCTATTTTCCTGAAAAATTCTTTGAAGACAAAGATTTTATAAATTTCAACTGAAAGAGAAAATAATACCATAATCAAAAATGTTGACATTCCACACTACCTCAAATAAAAGGTTAGGAAGGAATCCCCCCCATCAGTACTGGAAAGAGCAATAACAGCTACCGGACTGTAGAAACTTATTTTCCTGAAAAATTGTTTTAAGAGAAAGATTTTATAAATTTCAACTGAAAGAGAAAATAATACCATAATCAAAAATGTTGACATTTCACACTACTTCAAATAAAGTTTAGGAAGGAAACCTCAATGAATACTGGAAAGAACAATAACAGCTACTGGACTTGAGAAACCTATTTTCCTGAAAAATTGTTTTAAAAGAAAGATTTTATAAATTTCAACTGAAGTAGAAAATAATGAAATAATCAATATGTTGTCATTCCATACTAATATTATGTCTTAATATTATACTAATATTATGTCTTAATAAAAAGATATTATAAATTTCAGCAGACAGTAGTACTTGCTGCTCAGTCACTGAATACCAAATATTTCCTTATAAGGAAACATCTAATCGTACCATTACCCTTATCATTTAATTATTAGCAACGCTATGTCGTATGACACCTTATTAATCAACTTGATATATATACAGCAGAATATAATGGTTTTAAAATCATGCTGTGTATCAGAAATTATCTGTTTAAAAAACATCTAAACTGAAAATAACTAATATTCTTCTCTTTCATTTCATGTTTGTAATTTCTAAAATACAAAGAATTTTTTATGTGTAGAAAAACTGGAGGTGTAAATAAAAGGAATACTTAGCTTTTCAATAAATAAAAACATTAAAAATTTCCCTGCTGTTTTTTGGCAAATAACATTACATTCTTTTTGTGTGTTTTTTAAAGCTTAATTCTTTAAAAAAAATAACTAAATACTATCTTCTCATGTCTTCTAGTTCTGTGAAGGTCATTGCTGACGTAGTTTCTTTGAATTCCTTCCAACTTTTGATTTAATAATCGTTTGTTTTCTCATTGTTTAACGGAACTTTCTCAGAAGATATAGTTTTGGTTCTTTGCACTTTATTACAAACATACATCATTTAAAACTGCAACACATATAAAAAGAAAACAAATGTATACAAATATATATATATATATATAAATTTGACTAAGAGATGAAAACACTTTTGAAACCACACAAAGAAGTAATATTTTACAACTGATTCTTGATAAATAAATATTAAAAAAAAATATTAGTGATCAAATAAACACTTGAATATATTGTCTGAATTTCCAAGATGAACAATTCTTTTTCCTGGTAATTTTTTTAAAAATTATATGTTTGTTTTGATCATGTTACTTTTTAAAGTTTCACATAGTTGTCGAAGTTCCCAAGCTGAAGTATAGTCATACTTCTGTGAATATTTTACAAACCATTTCAGCACTATTCAAACTCTCTCATTTCAACATATCTTTATGGGATAATGGTTAGTGAGGCTAGTCTGGTTCAGCATTACTACTGAGTGGTAAATTTGGATCTCACTGGGTGCTTCATACAAAAATTGACATTTAATAACCCAATAAGTGTTGACATGTCATAAACTCAATCAAACAACAATCAACATGTGATAATTTTAAGTGAGGCTTGTCTGGTTGATCGTTATCATTGAGTAATGAGTTTTGTCCTCACTGGGTGCCCCATACAAAAGCTGACATTGCATAACGCATTGAGAGTTGATCATACATAAAATCAACCATCCAACAACCAGCATGAGGTCATGGTTAGTGAAGATAGTCTGGTTCACCATTACAACTGAGTAGTGGGTTTGGTCCTCACTGGGTGCCCCATCTGAGGGCATTTGCATATCTAATGTTGTCATAATTGCACCCACCAACAACGAATCCTAGTAGGACTTCTAATTCTTTCAGGATTGTTTCTGTACCACACCATCTGCTTACTATGTCACCAAATTCAAAAACAAGTGCTATAATAGACTAGATTGTTATCCCATGGGACAGTCCAAAACTAATCTACCCCCATAGATCAAGAAAAGTGTTTGATTCAACATTTTTTGTGGGTTAGCCAGATCAAGAGAAAAAACTTGTGGCACAATGGATGAAAAAATACAGGTAATATTGTGAATCATGATAACTCTTCACCCTAGACATTCAGACAGAAGGTGATCAGGAGATAATAAAAACAAAGATGAGGACAATAGTCTGAATATAAATAGTGGAAATAATGATAACTCCTCATCCCAGAAATTCAGACAGAAGGTGATCAGGAGATAATAAAAACAAAGATGAGGACAATAGTCTGAATATAAATAGTGGAAATAATGATAACTCCTCATCCCAGAAATTCAGGCAGAAGGTGATCAGGAGATAATAAAAACAAAGATGAGGACAATAGTCCAAATATAAATAGTGTAAATAATGATAACTCCTCATCCCAAAAATTCAGGCAGAAGGTGATCAGGAGATAATAAAAACAAAGATGAGGACAATAGTCCAAATATAAATAGTGTAAATAATGATAACTCCTCATCCCAGAAATTCAGACAGAAAGTGATCAGGAGATAATAAAAACAAAGATGAGGACAATAGCCCAAATATAAATAGTGTAAATAATGATAACTCCTCATCCCAGAAATTCAGGCAGAAAGAGATCAGGAGATAATAAAAACAAAGATGAGGACAATAGTCCAAATATAAATAGTGTAAATAATGATAACTCCTCATCCCAGAAATTCAGACAGAAAGTGATCAGGAGATAATAAAAACAAAGATGAGGACAATAGTCCAAATATAAATAGTGTAAATAATGATAACTCCTCATCCCAGAAATTCAGAGAGAAGGTGATGAGGAGATAATAATAACAAAGATGGAGACAATAGTCCAAATATAAATAGTGTAAATAATGATAACTCCTCATCCCAGAAATTCAGACAGAAAGTGATCAGGAGATAATAAAAACAAAGATGAGGACAATAGTCCAAATATAAATAGTGTAAATAATGATAACTCCTCATCCCAGAAATTCAGACGGAAGTTGATGAGGAGATAATAAAAACAAAGATGGAGACAATAGTCCAAATATAAATAGTGTAAATAATGATAACTCCTCATCCCAGAAATTCAGACAGAAAGTGATTAGGAGATAATGAAAACAAAGATGAGGACAATAGTCCAAATATAAATAGTGTAAATAATGATAACTCCTCATCCCAGAAATTCAGACAGAAAGTGATCAGGAGATAATAAAAACAAAGATGAGGACAATAGTCCAAATATAAATAGTGTAAATAATGATAACTCCTCATCCCAGAAATTCAGAGAGAAGGTGATGAGGAGATAATAAAAACAAAGATGGAGACAATAGTCCAAATATAAATAGTGTAAATAATGATAACTCCTCATCCCAGAAATTCAGACAGAAGGTGATCAGGAGATAATAAAAACAAAGATGAGGACAATAGTCCAAATATAAATAGTGTAAATAATGATAATTCCTCAGCCCAGAAATTCAGACAGAAGGTGATCAGGAGATAATAAAAACAAAGATGAGGACAATAGCCCAAATATAAATAGTGTAAATAATGATAACTCCTCATCCCAGAAATTCAGGCAGAAAGAGATCAGGAGATAATAAAAACAAAGATGAGGACCATAGTCCAAATATAAATAGTGTAAATAATGATAACTCCTCATCCCAGAAATTCAGACAGAAGTTGATGAGGAGATAATAAAAACAAAGATGGAGACGATAGTCCAAATATAAATAGTGTAAATAATGATAACTCCTCATCCCAGAAATTCAGACAAAAGGTGATCAGGAGATAATAAAAACAAAGATGAGGACGATAGTCCAAATATAAACAGTGTAAATAATGATAACTCCTCATCCCAGAAATTCAGACAGAAGTTGATGAGGAGATAATAAAAACAAAGATGGAGACAATAGTCCAAATATAAATAGTGTAAATAATGATAACTCCTCATCCCAGAAATTCAGACAGAAAGTGATCAGGAGATAATAAAAACAAAGTTGAGGACAATAGTCCAAATATAAATAGTGTAAATAATGATAACTCCTCATCCCAGAAATTCAGAGAGAAGGTGATGAGGAGATAATAAAAACAAAGATGGAGACAATAGTCCAAATATAAATAGTGTAAATAATGATAACTCCTCATCCCAGAAATTCAGACAGAAGATGATCAGGAGATAATAAAAACAAAGATGAGGACAATAGTCCAAATATAAATAGTGTAAATAATGATAACTCCTCATCCCAGAAATTCAGACAGAAGGTGATCAGGAGATAATAAAAACAAAGATGAGGACAATAGTCCAAATATAAATAGTGTAAATAATGATAACTCCTCATCCCAGAAATTCAGACAGAAAGTGATCAGGAGATAATAAAAACAAAGATGAGGACAATAGTCCAAATATAAATAGTGTAAATAATGATAATTCCTCAGCCCAGAAATTCAGACAGAAGGTGATCAGGAGATAATAAAAACAAAGATGAGGACAATAGCCCAAATATAAATAGTGTAAATAATGATAACTCCTCATCCCAGAAATTCAGGCAGAAAGAGATCAGGAGATAATAAAAACAAAGATGAGGACAATAGTCCAAATATAAATAGTGTAAATAATGATAACTCCTCATCCCAGAAATTCAGGCAGAAAGAGATCAGGAGATAATAAAAACAAAGATGAGGACAATAGTCCAAATATAAATAGTGTAAATAATGATAACTCCTCATCCCAGAAATTCAGGCAGAAAGAGATCAGGAGATAATAAAAACAAAGATGAGGACAATAGTCCAAATATAAATAGTGTAAATAATGATAACTCCTCATCCCAGAAATTCAGACAGAAAGTGATCAGGAGATAATAAAAACAAAGATGAGGACAATAGTCCAAATATAAATAGTGTAAATAATGATAACTCCTCATCCCAGAAATTCAGATAGAAGGTGATCAGGAGATAATAAAAACAAAGATGGAGACGATAGTCCAAATATAAATAGTGTAAATAATGATAACTCCTCATCCCAGAAATTCAGACAGAAAGTGATCAGGAGATAATAAAAACAAAGATGAGGACAATAGTCCAAATTTAAATAGTGTAAATAATGATAACTCCTCATCCCAGAAATTCAGGCAGAAAGAGATCAGGAGATAATAAAAACAAAGATGAGGACAATAGTCCAAATATAAATAGTGGAAATAATGATAACTCCTCATCCCAGAAATTCAGACAGAAGGTGATCAGGAGATAATAAAAACAAAGATGAGGACAATAGTCCAAATATAAATAGTGTAAATAATGATAACTCCTCATCCCAGAAATTCAGACAGAAGGTGATCAGGAGATAATAAAAACAAACATGAGGACAATAGTCCAAATATAAATAGTGTAAATAATGATAACTCCTCATCCCAGAAATTCAGGCAGAAAGAGATCAGGAGATAATAAAAACAAAGATGAGGACAATAGTCCAAATATAAATAGTGTAAATAATGATAACTCCTCATCCCAGAAATTCAGGCAGAAAGAGATCAGGAGATAATAAAAACAAAGATGAGGACAATAGTCCAAATATAAATAGTGTAAATAATGATAACTCCTCATCCCAGAAATTCAGACAGAAAGTGATCAGGAGATAATAAAAACAAAGATGAGGACAATAGTCCAAATATAAATAGTGTAAATAATGATAACTCCTCATCCCAGAAATTCAGATAGAAGGTGATCAGGAGATAATAAAAACAAAGATGGAGACGATAGTCCAAATATAAATAGTGTAAATAATGATAACTCCTCATCCCAGAAATTCAGACAGAAAGTGATCAGGAGATCATAAAAACAAAGATGAGGACAATAGTCCAAATTTAAATAGTGTAAATAATGATAACTCCTCATCCCAGAAATTCAGGCAGAAAGAGATCAGGAGATAATAAAAACAAAGATGAGGACAATAGTCCAAATATAAATAGTGTAAATAATGATAACTCCTCATCCCAGAAATTCAGACAGAAGGTGATCAGGAGATAATAAAAACAAAGATGAGGACAATAGTCCAAATATAAATAGTGTAAATAATGATAACTCCTCATCCCAGAAATTCAGACAGAAGGTGATCAGGAGATAATAAAAACAAACATGAGGACAATAGTCCAAATATAAATAGTGTAAATAATGATAACTCCTCATCCCAGAAATTCAGGCAGAAAGAGATCAGGAGATAATAAAAACAAAGATGAGGACAATAGTCCAAATATAAATAGTGTAAATAATGATAACTCCTCATCCCAGAAATTCAGACAGAAGGTGATCAGGAGATAATAAAAACAAACATGAGGACAATAGTCCAAATATAAATAGTGTAAATAATGATAACTCCTCATCCCAGAAATTCAGGCAGAAAGAGATCAGGAGATAATAAAAACAAAGATGAGGACAATAGTCCAAATATAAATAGTGCAAATAATGATAACTCCTCATCCCAGAAATTCAGGCAGAAAGAGATCAGGAGATAATAAAAACAAAGATGAGGACAATAGTCCAAATATAAATAGTGTAAATAATGATAACTCCTCATCCCAGAAATTCAGACAGAAAGTGATCAGGAGATAATAAAAACAAAGATGAGGACAATAGTCCAAATATAAATAGTGTAAATAATGATAACTCCTCATCCCAGAAATTCAGATAGAAGGTGATCAGGAGATAATAAAAACAAAGATGGAGACGATAGTCCAAATATAAATAGTGTAAATAATGATAACTCCTCATCCCAGAAATTCAGACAGAAAGTGATCAGGAGATAATAAAAACAAAGATGAGGACAATAGTGCAAATTTAAATAGTGTAAATAATGATAACTCCTCATCCCAGAAATTCAGGCAGAAAGAGATCAGGAGATAATAAAAACAAAGATGAGGACAATAGTCCAAATATAAATAGTGTAAATAATGATAACTCCTCATCCCAGAAATTCAGACAGAAGGTGATCAGGAGATAATAAAAACAAAGATGAGGACAATAGTCCAAATATAAATAGTGTAAATAATGATAACTCCTCATCCCAGAAATTCAGACAGAAGGTGATCAGGAGATAATAAAAACAAACATGAGGACAATAGTCCAAATATAAATAGTGTAAATAATGATAACTCCTCATCCCAGAAATTCAGGCAGAAAGAGATCAGGAGATAATAAAAACAAAGATGAGGACAATAGTCCAAATATAAATAGTGTAAATAATGATAACTCCTCATCCCAGAAATTCAGGCAGAAAGAGATCAGGAGATAATAAAAACAAAGATGAGGACAATAGTCCAAATATAAATAGTGTAAATAATGATAACTCCTCATCCCAGAAATTCAGACAGAAGGTGATCAGGAGATAATAAAAACAAAGATGAGGACAATAGTCCAAATATAAATAGTGTAAATAATGATAACTCCTCATCCCAGAAATTCAGACAGAAGGTGATCAGGAGATAATAAAAACAAAGATGAGGACAATAGTCCAAATATAAATAGTGTAAATAATGATAACTCCTCATCCCAGAATTTCAGGCAGAAGGAGATCAGGAGATAATAAAAACAAAGATGAGGACAATAGTCCAAATATAAATAGTGTAAATAATGATAACTCCTCATCCCAGAAATTCAGACAGAAAGTGATCAGGAGATAATAAAAACAAAGATGAGGACAATAGTGCAAATTTAAATAGTGTAAATAATGATAACTCCTCATCCCAGAAATTCAGGCAGAAAGAGATCAGGAGATAATAAAAACAAGATGAGGACAATAGTCCAAATATAAATAGTGTAAATAATGATAACTCCTCATCCCAAATTCAGACAGAAGGTGATCAGGAGATAATAAAAACAAAGATGAGGACAATAGTCCAAATATAAATAGTGTAAATAATGATAACTCCTCATCCCAGAAATTCAGACAGAAGGTGATCAGGAGATAATAAAAACAAAGATGAGGACAATAGTCCAAATACAAATAGTGTAAATAATGATAACTCCTCATCCCAGAATTTCAGGCAGAAGGAGATCGGGAGATAATAAAAACAAAGATGAGGACAATAGTCCAAATATAAATAGTGTAAATAATGATAACTCCTCATCCCAGAAATCCAGACAGAAGGTGATCCAGAGGAGATAATAAAAACAAAGATGAGGACAATAGTCCAAATATAAATAGTGTAAATAATGATAACTCCTCATCCCAGAAATTCAGATAGAAGGTGATCAGGAGATAATAAAAACAAAGATGGAGACGATAGTCCAAATATAAATAGTGTAAATAATGATAACTCCTCATCCCAGAAATTCAGACAGAAAGTGATCAGGGAGATAATAAAAACAAAGATGAGGACAATAGACCAAATATAAATAGTGTAAATAATGATAACTCCTCATCCCAGAAATTCAAACAGAAGGAGATCAGGAGATAATAAAAACAAAGATGAGGACAATAGTCCAAATATAAATAGTGCAAATAATGATAACTCCTCATCCCAAATTCAGATAGAAGGTGATCAGGAGATAATAAAAACAAAGATGGAGACGATAGTCCAAATATAAATAGTGTAAAAAATAATGATAACTCCTCATCCCAAATTCAGACAGAAAGTGATCAGGAGATAATAAAAACAAGATGAGGACAATAGACCAAATATAAATAGTGTAAATAATGATAACTCCTCATCCCAGAAATTCAAACAGAAGGAGATCAGGAGATAATAAAAACAAAGATGAGGACAATAGTCCAAATATAAATAGTGCAAATAATGATAACTCCTCATCCCAGAAATTCAGATAGAAGGTGATCAGGAGATAATAAAAACAAAGATGAAGACGATAGTCCAAATATAAATAGTGTAAATAATGATAACTCCTCATCCCAGAAATTCAGACAGAAAGTGATCAGGGGGAGATAATAAAAACAAAGATGAGGACAATAGACCAAATATAAATAGTGTAAATAATGATAACTCCTCATCCCAGAAATTCAAACAGAAGGTGATCAGGAGATAATAAAAACAAAGATGAGGACAATAGTCCAAATATAAATAGTGTAAATAATGATAACTCCTCATCCCAGAAATTCAGACAGAAAGTGATCAGGAGATAATAAAAACAAAGATGAGGACAATAGTCCAAATATAAATAGTGTAAATAATGATAATAACTCCCTCATCCCAGAAATTCAGACAGAAAGTGATCAGGAGATAATAAAAACAAAGATGAGGACAATAGTCCAAATATGAATAGTGCAAATAATGATAACTCCTCATCCCAGAAATTCAGACAGAAAGTGATCAGGAGATAATAAAAACAAAGATGAGGACAATAGTCCAAATATAAATAGTGCAAATAATGATAACTCCTCATCCCAGAAATTCAGGCAGAATGTGATCAGGAGATAATAAAAACAAAGATGCGGACAATAGTCCAAATATAAATAGTGTAAATAATGATAACTCCTCATCCCAGAAATTCAGACAGAAAGTGATCAGGAGATAATAAAAACAAAGATGAGGACAATAGTCCAAATATAAATAGTGTAAATAATGCAACGGTGGACAACTAGAGAATGTCAAACAGGAGATGGACAGACTGCACATAAACATTCTAGGCATATGCGAAACCAGATGGCCTAATAGTGGAGATTTCAGTGGCGACACCCACAGGATAATATGATAATATATGCAGCAGGTAAAAAAAATGAAAAAGGGGTCGGCTTAACACTGAACAAACAAGTGAAGGAATGTGTTCTTGGATACTGCCATCTTTCAGAGAGTGTCCTCTTGGTTTAATGTCCTCTTGGTTTAACTGCGAGGAAGGCCATTCAATATAGCTATTATAGTAGTTTATGCACCGACAACCCAGAGTTCTGAGGACGAGATAGAAACTTTCTATTCAATACTGGAAAATGCCAAGGCCCAGTGCAAAAGCCAAGAAATTAGGATTGTAATGGGAGACTTGAATGCCAAGGTAGGTAAAGATAGAGAAGGAGACACAAGCGGCAACTTTGGACTAGGGGAGCACAATGAACAAGCAGAAAAATGGGTCCGATGGTGCTCAGCCAATGATCAGGTAATTACTAACACCTGGTTCCAAGAACACCCATGACGTTTATGGACATGGAAAAGGCCAGGAGGTGACACGAAGAACCAAATAGACTACATAACTATAAACAAGAGATTCAGGAACGTGGCGGTCCAATGCAAAACATACCCAGGTGCCGACTGCGGAAGTGACCACATCCCAGTCATCTGCAAACTAAGGGTGAAACTCTGAAGACTGAAGAAGCCCAGCACATCACCAAGGCTACAATATGACACGCCAGAGAATGACCTCCCCCTGCAGAAAAAATACAATAAAAGCGTGAGAAAGAAATATGAAGAACAAATTGGAAAAGGGCACTCAAAATGGGAGTCACTAAAAGAAGCGATGGTGACCTCAGCGAATAACATAGCCCCAAAGGAAATTAGACACAGAAAAAAAACAAATGGATGACTTAAGAGATCCTCCACATGATGCAAAAGAGACAAAAAATAACGCCAAGACATGGAGCAGATTACAAGAAACTCCACAGGGAGATAAGGAACAAATGCAGACAAGCCAAACAACAACAAATGCAAAGAAGTAGAGAGATTGAGCAGGACCAACAAAGCAGAGATGCATAAAGAGATAAAAGAACTAACAGGACAAAAAACTTGCTCCTCAACAGGATGCATAAAATCCAAGGATGGAACAATCATATTAGAGGAGGAGGAAATACTCCAGCAATGGGAAGAATATATAAAAGATCTTTTTTGCGACAAGCGAGAACAACTGAGAATACACAAGGAGATGGATGGACCAGAAAAACTAAAATCCGAAGTGGAAGCTGCAATGGCCAAAATGAAACAGAAACAAAGCAGCTGGTCCAGATGGCATAGTGATAGAGCTGCTGACAGCCTTAGAAGAATATGGCATAGAAAAAATTACCCATATAATAAACGAAATTTATAGCAGCAGAATAATACCAGATGACCTATGCAAGTCGATATTTATAGCACTGCCAAAGAAACCAGGCGCAAACAAGTGTGAACTACACAGAACTATCAGCTTAATGAGCCACATTACCAAACTGATGGTTAGAATCCTGATGAATAGAGCGAGAAGCAAAATCAGGCCAGAGAAAGGGTAGGAACAGTGCGGTTTCATCAAAGACACTGGAACAAGGAATGCCATATTCATGCTTAGGATTGCTCTGAAAGGGCAATACAAATGAAGAAAGATTTGTACCTATGTTTCATTGACTATCCAAAGGCATTCGACAATATACGACACAAAGAACTGATGGAGATGCTCAGCAGCCTCAATATTTTTGGCAAAGACATAAGAGTAATCAAGAATCTCTACTGGCAGCAAATGGACAGGTAATGATCTCAGTAGATTTACAAAAATAGAAAGAGGCGTAAGACAAGGATGTGTCTTTTCACCAGATCTGTTCAACCTGTACAGCGAGAATATCTTGAGGACACTAGATGACATGCCAGGATTTGTTGTTGGAGGACACAGCTTAAACGACATAAGGTACGTAGACGATACAATGCTGATCGCGGACACGGAAACTAAACTACAAGACCTCATACAGAAGGTAGCTGTGGAGAGCGACAAAAAAGGACTGCAAATAAACTTTAAGAAAACTGAGTGCATGGTCATCAGCAAAAGGTACAACCCAAAATGCCAAATAAATGTGGGAGATACCAGAATCAAGCAAGTACAAAAATTTAAATAACTAGGAAGTGTCCTAACTGAAGATGGAAAGTGCGACATGGCACTTTCCAAAGGCTAATTGGCATGGCAAACGACGCGTTCCAGAAGCTGAGTAAAATACAGGAAAATCTCACTGGAAACAAAGAAAAGAGTGCTGAACTGCTACATGATGTACAGTTCTTCAATACAGCAGCAAATGCTGGACAATATCATCGAAAATGAGGAAAAAACTGGAAGCAGCAGAAATGTGGTTCTACAGAAGGATGCTGAGAATATCGTGGACTGAGCATGCAAGCAACGATGAGGTGTTGGAAAGAATGGCAACAAAGAGGAAATCGATACTGAGCATCAGGAAGAGACAACTGAAGTTCCTGGGACACGCAATGAGGAAAGAGAGCCTGGAGAACCTGATACTGACTGGCCAGATAGAAGGAAAGAGAGACAGAGGAAGGCATAACATTTGCAGGGCCTGATCAGGTGGTTGACGGAACGGGGGTTGACAGGAGTAACGGGAACAAACATACTAGGAGCCACAAGGGATAGGGAGACATGGAGAACCATGATCGCCTATGTCCTGAAAGGACAAGGCATATAGAAGAAGAAGAAGAACTCCTCATCCCAGAAAGTCAGGCAGAAGGTGATCAGGAGATAATAAAAACAAAGATGAGGACAATAGTCCAAATATAAATAGTGTAAATAATGATAACTCCTCATCCCAGAAATTCAGACAGAAGGTGATCAGGAGATAATAAAAACAAAGATGAGGACAATAGTCCAAATATAAATAGTGTAAATAATGATAACTCCTCATCCCAGACATTCAGACAGAAGTTGATCAGGAGATAATAAAAACAAAGATGAGGACAATAGTCCAAATATAAATAGTGTAAATAATGATAACTCCTCATCTCAGAAATTCAAACTAAAATAAACATTTATTTGCTCCCATAAAAATATGTCATTACTCATCACTTCAGTGCTGAATTCAGCTTAGATTCAAGTTCAAACATTTTTTGAATTTGCTGCATTCATTTACACACAAATACCCTTTAGAAAGGCATGAATCTTTATTTTCTCTCTCCAGCTCTGAGTTAAATACCAGTACAGATTAGGTTCTACAGCTATATTTGGCAATCAGTCTAGCAAAGAAAGTAATGTCAATCTCCTGTAGAAGAATCTTCTATCTCGTCAGTCATGTCTTTTTTGAGACATGATTTTCCAAGTGTGTATCACATATGGCACTTAACTGACTGGCTGTACTCATTCACCTGTTATTTCACTGTGGCATAATCTTTTCATTACTTTTTATAAAATAGATGAAGAAAAAAGTGGTTCATATTTTGGCTCATTTTTTGAGCAAAGAACTTTTCTTCAGCATGCTCTTGACATCATCCAACAATGGCTTTTCTTAGATCCATTAATGATATTGACATTAGCAAAGTGTCATTTTTGGGACACGTGCAAGATGAATAGTGGGTAAGATGAACAGAAAGTAAAGGATTTGTTATTTGTCTACAAGGCAAATGTACCCCCTTTGTTATTGAAACTTTCCACATTATGTATCCAAGAAAGTTCAGCTATCTCTTTCTGGTGTTATAAAAAATATTTTTCTTTTGTTTCTGTCTTTTTTAAAACTTTGTTTCTTCTCACATATTCAGTCCACGATATTCCTAGCATCCTTCTGTATAGTCACATTTTCATTGCTTCAAGTCTCATCTTCATATATGTGAGGATATTGTCCAGCATTCACTACTATATAGGTGGATGTAACAGTTCAATAACCTTTTCTTTGTTTTTTATAATATTTTCCAGTTTCTTAATACTTTGCTTAGGTTTTAGAAGGTTTTTTGCTATCCTGAGCAGCTCAGAAGACAAGTCAGCAAGACAACTTCAAATTCTGGCAGTACTTGTTGCAGTCACTTTCTCACAAATACCATTGAGAAAAACATGGATTATTCTCTTCTCCCAACCTACATTGGATTTAATAGCAGCTCTGCACAAACTTTGTGAAAATCAGAATCATGTCTGGGTAAACTATTAGTTCACTGCTATGAAAATCAAAAAGTTATAATTAACCTAGTTAGATGTTAAATGATAAGTAGACTGGACTCTTTAGCCTTACTTGGTATCTCATTTTAACAGAGATATTTACCAAAATTACACATATCTTGAAATGCTAAAGAGTAAATTTATTCAATAAAAATGCCATTGGCTCCAGATGACTTTAGAATCTCTTGCAACTCTTCTGGATTGTTTACTCATTTAAGTTGGTAAATGCTGCCATAATTCTTGACTTCAATTCATCTCTGGTGTTAAAAGGAGTTTTTGTTGGTCATTCACTCAGACGTTCCTCACACATAACAATCAAGGGGGTTGCAGTCTGGGAAGTTAAGTGTTCAGATGCAAAAGGTGATATGGTTGCAGAAATTGTCAGTCATGACTGGGTTCTCTTGTTAGTGTGGCATAGTGCCAAACATAGGGAATTTTAGCAGCTACACTCTTGATTTAGGGCATCACAACCTCCTCAAGTCACTTGATGTAAGCCTCCATGTTGAGTCTGAGACCTTGTGGGAATATGAATAGAGGCATAAAATCATCACTAGTGATCACTCCAAACACCTTCGTAATCACCATTAGACTCATCCAACTCTTTCCAAATCCTCTGCACTGTTCTCACATTGACAATTAAACACTTTGAAATGTTCGTATTGAAGCTTTTAGTACAAATGCCAAGCATTGCGGCATACCATTTCCAAATTTTTGACAGAGTCAATTGGATCATAGTATTTGTTTTCCCACAGATTGTACCCAACTGACCCTATTATACTGTGTAGTCAACAATTATGCCATTCATCATATCATTATATATTTTACCCTGAAGAACCATAGGGTGAAACCTAGGTAGGTTTATTGGCTCGTGCTTAGATTTTCTGTCTTTGTTGCTCTACTTTCGTACTGAGGGCTTTAGTGTTAGGGTTTTCATCTTGGGGTTTTTTTCTTTCTTACGAGGACTTGACTTTTTGTTCATGTACTTCGTTTGGTTCTTTTTTTTTACATCCCCTTCTTTTCCCTCCAAGTTCATCCTCGGTGGGTTGTTCAAGACAATTTAAATTACAGCTTAATTAGTACTAGTTTTGGCAGAGTTAGTTCTGTTCCTATTTGTATTGGAATTACTATAGTTAATAATATTATATATATATATATATATATATATATATAAAATTTCTAAATATGTACCAGAAGCATCATACCATTTTATATATATACATATATATGTGTGTGTGTGTGTGTGTGTGTGTGTGTACCAGAAGCATCATACCATTATATATATATATATATATAGAAATTATAACATGGATACATTACAATATCACTACAAAGTAGCTATTTCATTTTGACTTTTGTAGTGGTATTGTAACATATCCATGTTATAATTTCTGAATAAATATTATTAGCTCTACTTTGTATTGAGCATTTTTTAAAAATAGTGTTTCATTGAACTAGAAATATTATTCAACCCATACTTGTATGTATATATATATATATATATATATATAATGGTATGATGCTTCTGGTACATATTTAGAAATTCTTGGTAAAATACAAAGGAAACCCTACAATATTATTGGTCCTGACCTGGCATCTCAGCTTCAGTCAATTTTCCAACTGTAAGTACCATGCTAACAATTTCTTCCATTATACTTCTTACTTGGAGAAATTTCTTTTTAAAAATCTAAATGCAATATCAATTGTTATCGTCTCAATTCCTCTCCTTTTATTGTTCTCTCTACTTATAATTTTTTCTCTTTCTTTCTAACACTCAGTAACTCCTTGCATCTTAGTGGCTTTATTTTTTTTTAAAGTCCTATGCTTATAGTTTCTTCTTTTGCTCTTTTCACTTGCTGAACTATCTTCTTGCTTCTAATTAAATGTAATGTCTTATAATTATCTTTTGCTTTCTCAATTTCTGTTCTTTTACTGTTTTCTTCTTAATAATGTTATTTTTTTCTCATATTCTTTCATCCTCAATAACCCTTTACATCTTAGTGACTTTATTGCCTTACTCAGAATGAAATGAGTGAACAAAAAACTAATCTAAATTCCTACTCTGTAAAATCAAAAGCAAATTGGGTCCTATTAATAGGGTAAGTAAAATTACTTGGATATTTTAATTTCATTTTTGTGATTAGTGGCAGTCTCCTAAAAGATGAAGAAGAGACTTCAGTCTTCTGAAAGATGAAGAAAAGACTTGAAGCAACATAAATGTTGGATCTACAGAAGGATACTGAGAATACCATGGTCTGAACATAGATGCAATAATGAGGTTTTAGAGAAAATAGAAACCTATACTTAACATCAGAAAAAGTTAGTTGAAATTTCTTAATGAGGAAAGAGGGCTTAAGAAATCTGACACTCACAGGACAGATTGAGGGCAAGAGAGAAAACAATGCATAACATGCTTAATTAACTTAAAGAAATGGATGACAGAACAGAGTTTAAGAGAAATAGCAAAAAGAAAATTTATTAAGAGCTATAAAGAACATAAACTTGTTAAGAGCCATTTTCTTGTAAATTCTGAAGAGCCATCTTCATAAAGAAGATGATTTCATAAAAGCTAAAGTTTGGTTTTAATGTTTCAACAAAATAAACACTTATTCCTTGCCATAAGCGCACAGAGATTACAGAGGAAAGAGTTTTACGACAATCCTTTATAGATTTTGGTGTGTGCATACATAAACATGACAATGAAAGCTTTTATTCTGAAACTTGTCAAATAAACTGTTTCTTGAGAGTGAAGAAGACAAGTAAATCTTAGGATTGTTCTCTATGAGAAATAAGTAAAAACAATCAAATATAAACCACTCCTGGTATTTGTACTGCCAATATAGAAACATCTATATCAACATTTAAAGGAAACCAGTCTCTAGGTAGGCTTCTCCAGAGATGTATTATTGTTGTATGCTTTCGAAACTTTTCTAAACCGGGAAGCTATTGAAAGAATAGTGGATAACTTGAATGACAAACATTTTTATGTCCTCCTCATTCTGTCTTTATTGGATTTCTGAAGTAACATCGACAATTTATACATTCATGTATGTTCTCTCCATTCTCCCATGATTAAAGACAGAATGTACCAAATGAATATATTCTTTAATTTGTGACCTGTGACCTTGAGTAGACATATTTTAATGAAATGATGGTAATCCATCTATACATAAAATTCTTTTTAACCATCCATCTGCCCGTCTGTCCATCCCACCCTCTAAAATGGCCGCACATTTCCCACTCAAAACCAAGTTGTGGAATGAATGCATACAGGTAAGAATGTACAAATGACAGTCAATTTTACTCGAGCGTATAGCTTATTATAATAGATTTTCATTAATTTGATGGCAGAAGTTAGAAGTTTTATTATTTAGCTTACAAAATACTTAATTTAATGATTAAAATAAAAATATCTAAACTTATTTATAAATGGAACTTTGTCTGTGTGTGTGTGTCCATTACCTATAGACTCCAAAATGGATGAACGGATTTTCTTGAAAATTTACACAATTGTACTATAAGTATATGCGAGTGTTATTAGCTAGGCTTTGTGTTGAGGTACCCCCCCTTAAATATAGAAAATTGATAATCGAAAAAATTGGGTTATAGAAGGAGTGGTCTGATTTTAATCAAATTTGATACACTCATAGTTAAAAACATAAGAAACGATATTCAGAAGTTTCAAGGTGGCAGTTTTTACAATAGTGCAGAAAATTGATAATATATATATATATATATAAAAGGCAAGATGTTTGTGTGTGTGTCTGTTAATCTGCCTGTATGTCTGTATTTTTTTCAGCCATTTTATTTTAGTTTTTGCTTTGGGTTTGGCTCTAAGTATGTATAATTGTAGTTCTTACTCTCAACCATGATACCATTTACTCAGAGGACTTATTTAGCCTTCAAAATTCAGTTTACGAGAAAAACACTTATTTGATATCGATACCAGGAAATCAAAATTTGACTTACATCCATTCATTTTTCTTTCAGTCTACGGTTTCCCTTTAACTGGAAACAACTACTGCTTTTTATCCTTTCATGCCAACGTCCAAAGAGTCTGAGCTCCAGGACCATGGATTAGTTTTAGAGCTTTCATTACACCCGAGCAATGCTAGTATATATATATTCTGGCTTCTGTCTTTCCAGTCAAGTTTTATCTTCAAAAAATTAAACACAATGTCAATTGTTATCTTCTGTCTTCTTAATTCTTGTTCTATAATTCTTCTCTCTCCTTAATTATATTTTCTTCTCATATTATTATAAATCCTAAAATAACACTTTCTTCTCTTGATTGTGGAACTCTCTTTTTGACCTTGCTTTCCAGTCAAATTTGATCCTCAAAGATTTATATGCAATCTCAATCATTATTTTTTGTCTTCTTTTTGTATAATTATAAATCCTATGCTAACAGTTTCTTCTCTCACTTGTGAAATTCTCTTTCAGCTTCTTGCTTTTTAGTTAAGTTTGATCTTCAAACATTTAAATACAATATCACTCATTATCTTCCCACTTCTTAATTCTTGTGCTTTTATTGTTCTGTCTCCTTCATAATGTTTTCTTTTTCTTATATTCTCTCACACTCAATAACTCCCTTGCATCCTAGTGGCTATATTGCCTTGCATGGGGTGAAATTGTTAAGAAAATATGGGACAGACATAACAACTTCAGAGTCATATCTTGATACTTTTAAACACCTCAAATCAAAACTGTCTCAACAGACTTCTATAAACATGCAGTTGTGAACATTGTAAATTTGTTATAAAATAATAACAATGATAGTCTTTTGTGACTTGGATTTTTAAGATGAATTTTTATTTTTATTTTTAATGAGTTTCCTTCATCTCATTGTTATATCTAAACTTATTTATAAATGGAACTTTGTCTGTGTGTGTGTCTGTGTGTGTATCCATTACCTATAGACTCTGAAACGGCTGAACTGATTTTCTTGAAAATTTACACAGTTGTACTCTAAGCATCTGCGAGTGTTCTTAGCTAGGCTTTGTGTTGAGGTACCCCCAATAAATATCGTGAGAAAATTTAATTCTTATTTTCCTTAGTTTGAATTATGGATTTAAGCTGAATCTATTCAATTTTTAAAGATTTTTAGATTGATATTTAAACTGATATGTTTGCTAAAAAAATAAAAAGTAATTATAAAATCACAAATAATATATGCATATGATAGTATTTATCTGTACTTTTGAGATGAGATAGTATTTACACTATTTACATTTTTCGGACTATTGTCCTCATCTTTACTGTCATGTTTACAACACTTTGGCCATTGTAGACTCTGGCTCTCTTCAGGTGCTAGGAAGTTTGAACTGAAACCTTTATTATGATCATTGGAGTATATTATTCTCGTTCCATGTGCAATGCTACTTCTGGTAGCTTTATAGTTATCTCTCTTTAACTTAAATTTAAGTTATTTTTTCTCCACTGCTGTAGCCTGGAATTGAACTCACAACTCTTTGGGTCAAGTCACAGGAACTTACCAATGTCTATATCATGATAAAGGTTCAGTTCAATGCACAGACAAATGGTAGATTTATAAATTTTCAAGATGGATTTTGAATGTCACAGTGAACCATTTTTTTCCTTGCAGCAGCTCTTGCAACTGTTTTAATATCATCACTTCAGTATGAGTGGATATGAAACTTCATTGTAGAAGAAGATTTTGATAAGTAATCATTAGAGCAAAACTTGAAGGATCCTATACACTGTTTCATTCTGTTAGCAACAATAATTTAGCATCATTAAGGATTCTCTTGCATTGATTACAAGCAGAGACAAAATGGTGCCGATTATGGACAGAGTATCACTCCAGTAAAGCTGGAAGTGATTACTGTGGGCAATGGTGGCCAAGCAAGCAGGAGAGAACCAAGGAGGAGGCTTGAGTTGGAATGTCCTAGATGAGATGAAAGCATCAATGCTGGCTTTCACCCAAGAGGAGACCTCAGATGCACAGTCTTCAACAGGGAGACTGAAAACCTTGTTCCAAGACGACATCACAAAGGAAGTTACCTCCCAGTTTGCTCTCTGCTAACAGTAGGGCATTCTGCTGGAATAAGGGAGAGTTGAAGGATATATCAACAGAAGGGAGAGTTGAAGGGTATATCAACAGAAACCACAGCATGATCAGAGTTGCCAAGAGGGCAGAGTTGCATAGCATGGCAAGAGTCAGAGATAGAAGTAAAACAGAGATCTAGTAATGAGCCGAGTATATTAGGGTTATTAAGGAAACTCATGGAAACATCCACCA
This sequence comes from Ascarosepion bandense, assembly GCA_037127315.1. Taxonomy (NCBI): domain Eukaryota; kingdom Metazoa; phylum Mollusca; class Cephalopoda; order Sepiida; family Sepiidae; genus Ascarosepion; species Ascarosepion bandense. The sequence goes on along the minus strand of JBBBDQ010001603.1, from coordinate 3,056,953 downwards.
CTTGTGTGAGAGATTGAATGATTGAAAAGTTCAAGATTTTTGACAGAGTTTCCAGCCACTTGGCATGGTGGGCATTAAAGTCATCAAACACAAAAATATTAGCGTATAGATGAGAGGAAATGCCTTTGTCAATATGGTTTGAGATGCTGTCTAGTACAAAACAGTCAGGAGATGAAAGAGAGCAGTAAATAAAGAAAAGAGAGCTAACTGATCTTAGTATAGAGAGACGGAGACAGATGTAGGAATGGTTTGGAGATTCAAAGAAATCATCCTAGCTAGAGAGAGATGTTTGCTGACATAAACACTAAGTCCATACATATGGACATTGAAATCCTTCTTAAAGTGAGGATGGTAACAGGAATATATAAATCAGAGGAAGAGGTAGAAGGGTCAAAGTTAGTTTCCCAGAGAACTAAGATAGGAGAGTTTTCATGAAGGAAGTATTCAACGCTGTAAAAAATTGGTATGGACACCACAGAAGTTTGAAAAAGAGATGTTGAGGTGTTTCTTGTTTATCTGGTTTTGTTTTATTTCTTTGATTGTGTGTTGTCATGATTAGAGGTTTGTTTAGTCAGGAGAGGCCCAGAGTTTTAGTATCAGTCGATCAGCAAATGCACCATGTATTAGAAGAGAACTGGCACATTTTGCAGCATAATGTGGCCTCAAGGTTGCCCACCAGAAGCACTTGCAGAGATACCAATCCATAAGTGACAATGTCACTATAAGAACCCCGATATTATTCAACTATTAATCAGGGTATCCTCTCGAGATACTACACAAGAGCATGGGCTCCTAAGTACTGGTCAGAAACTGCCAACCCAGTCACCTCATTAAAAAGAGATGTTGCTACCATCCAGACACATGACAAAAAACTTGTGACGGCACCACTATTAAGACCTGAGGAGAGAAAAAAAACCAGGCACCCCTTCCTGAACAGGGGAAGAAGGAATGAGCATCTACACCTGTTCAAAAGAAGGAGAAGTGAGAATGAACTGGGCAATAATGATAATTATAATTTTAATAATTGTATGATGATAATAATAATAGTATTAATAATAATAGTATTAATTATAATTAAAATAATAATAGTAACGATTATAAATATAGAAAATAAATGGAGCAAGAACACAAAAATTGAAAAGGGAGCATAAGACAACGATGTATCTTTTAGCCAATTTTCATTTACTTTTTACTGTTATGCGACCCTACAAGATTTAGAAGTCTTATCAGGATTTACTGTCAAGGAGCACAATCTCAACAATATGAGATATCCACATGTTTCAATGTTGCTTGCCTGAGAGCAGACACTGAAAGAAAATGGCAAGAACAATGACTGTAAAGAAATTTTTTTTTTTTTTTTTTTTTTTAATCATTTCACCCTGAGCAAGGCAGAAACGCCACTGATGTGCAGGGGGTTACATAAATGTAAAAAGATTAATTAGAAAAGAGTGAGGAGTACAAGCTAGTTAGAAAGGAACAATAGAAAGCTGAGAAAGCAGGTGCAATGACAGGTACATGGGCGGAGAGAAAGGGAAGGTTATACAGGAGAGGGGAGAGAGCTAGAGGCCAGTGGTTAGTAGGTGAGTATTAACTTTGCTTTTAAATTTCTGGAGGTCGTAGCCATCAGGAAAGCAAGAATACAGGAGTGAGTTCCACAGGCGGGAAGTGCGAGAGAGGAAGCTGCAGGAGTAGAATTGTCGTCTGCGTTTGGCTAACCTGACTGTGAATGGGTGGGACCCAGTTGCCAGTCTGGTTGAACGGGTAAACACCTGTTGAGGAGGCATCAGTGACTTAAGCTCATCCGAGCAGAAGCCATGAAAGTATTTATAGAAGAGACAGAGGGAGGCCACATTTCGACGATGGGAAAGTGGCTGCAGACGAGTCGCCAGATGCAAGAAGAAAAGGCTAACCTTTGATTATTAAAAAACAGAATGCATGGTCACCAATGAAGAAACAACTCAAGATGTCAGTCAGTTAATTGTCATATGAGATACACGTTTGGGTGATCATGTCTTGAAAGAAACATGACTGACTGGACAGAAGATTTTCCCGCAGTAGGTTGCCATTACTTTCTGAGGTAGACCAGTTGCCAACCAAAGCTATAGAACCCAATTCTTTTGTCCTGCTGTTCAATCCATAGCTGGAGGGAGAAGTGATGGATTAATACATTTCTTAAGGGTATTTGTGTGTAAGTGAATGCAACAAATTAAGATGGAATTTGAACTCGGCTCTCCAATTTCTTGTTCCGAGCCAATATCTGTTGCACCACAATGCACATAATGAGGATGTAAGACGTCAAAACCAAGCAAGTACTGAAATTTAAATATTAAGGAAGAGTTTTAACTGATGGAAAATCTGACACAGAAAATACAGAAGTACACAGGAATATCAAAAGATTCTTACCAAAAGCTAAGCAAAGTATTAAGAAACAGGAAAATTTTGTGGGAATAAAGTAAGTTCACGCTTTCTATAATGCATGGTAATCAGTAAGAAAAAGGGCCCAAAATGCCAACTACAGGTGGAGGGTATTAAAATCAAGCAAGTACAGAAATTTAAAATCGCTGGGAAGTGTTCTAACAGAAGACGGAAAGTGTGACAATGAGATCTGAAGGTATATTGGCATGGCCAAGGACGCATTCCAGAGGCTGAGTAGAGTATTAAGAGACAGGTAAATTTCACTAGAAACCAAGAAGAGAGTACTGGATTGTTATATAATCTCTGTTCTTCAATATGGCAATGCATACTAGACAATCTCTGGAAAGATAAAGGTGAGACTTGAAGCAAGTGAAATGTGACTCTACAGAAGGATGCTATGGTTCCTATGGATCAAAGATGTAAGCAATGATTAGGTTTTGGAGAGATTGGAAATGAAAAGGAGACTATTACTTAACATCAGGAAAAAACAGCTGAATTTTCTGAGACATGTAATTAGAAAGAAGGGCTTGGAGAATCTAATATTCACCGGTTAGATAGAGAGGAAGGGGAAAGCAACACATATCATACTTGATGAGAGAAGACAAAAAAAATAAATGAATGGCAGAATGGGGTTCAGATTGGGTAAAAAGAGAAGGCATGTTAAGAGCCATTGGGGATTGGGAGATGTAGAAGGCCATGATCTAAGGGACATGGGACATAAAAGAAGAAATACAAATAACTAAACATCATGGATTCATAACTAATCAGAATTTGATAAACAAATAAGAAATTATGATGTCCATATAAAGTGGGGGATCAGTTATATGTTATAATCAACATGTAAACTGATCCCTCACTTTATGGCCGTAGTAGTTTCTATATATTTATATTCTAGATTTATGATCTTGAGAAAATGGATGGCAGAGCCAGGTTTAGGTGGAGTAACAGGAGAAAGCATGTTAAGAGCTACTAGGGATAAGGAGATGTGGAGGGCCATGATCGATTTTATCCTGATATAGAAGATGATTTAGCAGTGAATGCTAGAAAAATTGAAGATGAAAAGGACATTTGAGACAGCAAAGACTTGGTTCTACAAAAAGATACTAAGAATGCCATAGGTGGAATATTTAAGCAATGAGGAAGTTTTAATAAAAATAAAAAGGACAATTGAAATCTCGAGAATATATCATGAACAAAAGTGAGCTTGGAAAATTTGATACGCACAGGAAATATTGAAGATGAGAGGTATAGACAGAAACAGTAATTTACCTAGCAAGCATGTGTAAATGGATGTCAGAACAGGGACTGAAAAGGAAAGCAAAGGGACAAACATTTCTTAGGGTGCTCAAGAATGGGAAGAGAGTCATATTCACCTCTGTCCTGTGACATTATTTGATCAATAATTCAAACAGGTTCAAGGTATTTAAATATTCAAATAGAAACCTAAACTTTTTTATGATAAGATGCACAACACGAGTAAAAGAATGTGTAAAGTATTGTAAAGCCAGGAAAAGGATTTTTGATGACTGATTAATGATAGTCTAAAACTTACAGATGACATTTTTTAATCTGAGAAAGAAAATAAACAAATGTAATTTTTTGAAGCTTTAAGAAAAAAATATGGTTTTCTTTATTTTCTAACAAACTGACAAAGTAAATTGATGTCATTTTCAAAGCCTGAAGATAACTACTGTTGGTAACCAAAATGTAATTAGAAAAAAAAAAAAAAATATATATATATATATATATATATATATATATATATTTATTTATTTATTCAGAAATTATAGCATGAATATGTTATAATATCACTATAATAGTATCAATTTTGTTTCGACACTTCTTGTGTCTTATCAAGTGATATATATATGTATGGTATGATGGATACTGACATCTCATTTTAACAGATATATTTACCAAAATTACGCAAAAATATCTTGAAATACTAAAGAGTAAATTTTTTCAATAAAGTTACCATTGGCTTCAGCAACAGCCTCCAGACAACTTCGGAATTTCCTGCAACTCTTGTTGATGGTCTCCTTGTTTAAGTTGATGAATGCTGCCATAATTTTTGCCTCGAGTTCATCTTTGGTGTTATATGGAGTTTTGTTGTTCTCTTACTCATATGCACCCCACAAATAATAATCAAGGTGGTTGCAGTCTGGGGAATTAAACGACCAGATGTAAGGGATAATGGGGTCACAGAAATTGTCTGACAGTCATGACTGAGTTTTCCTGCAGCCACTCTCTTGAACGAGGGCAGCACTACCTTCTCATTGCCTCCATGTTGAGTCTGAGGCTCTCACCAATATATTTTTGAGTCCTTTCCTTAACAGAAAGATCAGAATGAGTTTTCTGAGCTGTTGTACCTTCATAATTACCATTTGATACAACTTACGTCAGAAAGTAGGTGCAAATACATAGTTATTTACTTGGTATGAACTGCAGTGCTACAAGGTTAAAATATGAGTTTCATGTTCATGATCTGTAATAATATTTAAGAATTTAAAATCTAATTTTAATGCTAGATGTTAGTCATTGTTCATCAGTCTTGAAGGGGAAATGTTGCAATGTAGAGAAATTTCTGTTTAGTTTCAAGAGAAACATTTCTGAAGTTTATCATAGATTGTTCAGTTATTAATCAAATTTGATCACCACTAAATTATACTTGAAAGTTATGTAAATTTGGTATTATTTGTTTATATTTAAAAAAATAATCTTTCCTGTTTTAATTTGTAAGTTTTAACTTTCAAAACGCTGGGGGAAAAATAGCACTTATTTGTCAGCATGACCGTATCTGATGACCGGACACACCAGGCAAGAGTCCCGCCAATCCATGCAATCATAGTGAAAATCTGGGCAAGGAAAAATGTCTTTGTCAGAAATCAACCTAAACAATTCACGAAGAAAGAAAGAAAGAAAAACGAAGAAAATGTCTCAATGAATGCAGTAAAAATCTGTTTGTTTATTTATTAATTTTGGGAGAAAAGACTGGTTATACTCAGAAAGTCCGAACCAGATTTCCTGCTTTCATTCACGCTCTGTGCCTAATTTTTATTGGAATAACCGAAAAAATCTGCAAAAATCATAGTTTCTGGAAACGGATGACGCTGATGACGTCATCACATTATCAACTAATAAATCCGAGCAATTTTCTCTGTGCCCGGTGTTTTTTTAGCATCAGCTACGGCCCTGTTTGTCAGTGTGAATCTTTGAAAAGGCCCATGTACAATTTTTTTATCAATGAGGCCAGAAAGAAAGAAGAGATTGAAAAAAAGAGAATGGCTTACTGTCTTGAGTTCCAATACTGGATTCTTCTTTTAAATTGATGAAAACTTTATTTAATAGTTATTTATTTAGGTGCATAACTTTTAAAGAAATTTTTTCTTTTGTTTTTTTTTTAATCATTTCATTCCAAGCAAAACAGGACTGCCACTGGTGTGCAGGGGTTACAGTGAGAGAGAAAAACCTGGTTCAAGAGATGGATTAGAGATGAATGGGGATCAAGGAGATGGTAGTTGATGTTGCATTTAAATTTTTGGAGATTGTAGTTATGAGGGAAGCAAGCAAACAGAACGGACTTCCACAAATGGGAAGTGTGAATAAAAAACTCTTAGAGTAGAAGAGGTGGTTACATTTAAGTTTTTCAATGGTAAATGGGACCTAGGTGCCAATCTAGTAACAAATGTAAATACATATGCTTGGAGAACCAGGGAAAAAAACCTTGGTCGAGCAATTGCCATGAAAGTACATCAGTGAGAAAGTGACTGAAGTCAGGATCAATCATATTGCAGATCCTCCTTTAGATTTTGTCAAGAATCTCAAAGTGAATAGCAGGAGCACCCGACCAGATATGGCAACAGTATTCAGTGCACAAACGAATGGTAAATTTATAAATGTGCAAGATGGATTATGAAGAGAACCTCGAAATGAATAGCAGGAGTACCCGACCAGATATGGCAACAGTATTCAGTGCACAAATGAATGGTAGATTTATAAATGTACAAGATGGATTATGAAAAGAACCTCGAGATGAATAGCAGGAGCACCCGATCAGATATGGCAACAGTATTCAATGCATGAATAAATGGTGAATTTATAAATTTGCAAAAGAGAGTCTGATGATAAAAACTTCTTGGCCCAATATCTTCATTTGGTTGTCATCTGTAGTAGTAGAGATCTGCCTGATCATTTCTTCATCAATAAGGCTACAATCACTCACACGAAACTTAGCAAAACCTTTCTGTACAGTTCTGTCAGCTCAATTACCTTCACCATACACAGCACATATCTTTTTAGTTGCTTGAAATTTATTTTTGCCTTTATTTTTTTATTTATTTATTTTTTTTAATCATATCACCCCGAACAAGGCGGTAATGCCACTGATGTGCAGGGGGCTACGTGAGAGTGAAAAGATTGGAAAAGAGAAAGCCGGAAATCACATCCTAAACAGGGAACAAGGGATGAGCCTCTTTACCTGTTCAAAAGATGTGGGTGGAATGTGAACCGGGTGATAGTTTAGTCTATCTACTCCAATTGAAAAAAAGAAAAAAAAGAAAAGAGTGAAAAGATTGGAAAAGAGAAAGCCGGAAACCACAAATAAAAAAGGATCAAATGTCTAAAATGCACATTATAATCTTCCATTTTGATAGGGATGCAAAATTGACAAAAATTAAGTAATTTTAAACTTAAAGGGCAAGAGAAGAATGGAAACACAGGTGTGAAGACAGTTGCAAAGGTAGAGAGGAAGGAAAAGAACAAGATATACAGGATGATGTAGAAAGAACTGGAGTCAAATGGTCCGTTTTTCTCTTCACTCTCCTCTTGTCTAAACTTTTACTCTTATATTGCTCCCTGCACATAAAAAAAAACGTGTGTTCTCATGAGAAATGTAAGCATATTGTATCTGTTGATAAATTTAATGTGTTCTAACATGTTGAAACATTAACGACAAAAAATTTGTATGAACATTTCAAACACCCCAATGATTCTTGTCCGAGACACTGCAAAGCCAACAGTTAATACATTTTATTGAAATGAATTATAATTTATAACCAATTTAAATGATGTGTTGAGTTTTCCTTTATAAATATCATATTGCTATGTAAAACATCCATTAAGCTCTCTATAAAGACATAATACTTCATATTTTATATTATGTTGATCTTGTTGGATTATCCTCGCTGTTTATGGACTGGACATATATATATATGATGAAAGGCCGAGAAATATCAAATATATATATATATATATATATAATAGAAATTAATAAATACTGTCAAAAAATACATTTTTAAACTTACAACTTTTTAGTACTTTTTCCTATACATAAGACAGTATACGTGGATCATCATTATGCTATATATATATATATAGAAAATCTAAGTGAGAGCCAACAAATCTGCCTAGGTTTCACCCTTCGGCTCATCAGGCTAAAAGAGCCAATTTACCCTGATGAGCCGTAGGGTGAAACCTAGGTAGGTTTGTTGGCTCTTACTTAGATTTTTCTGTCTTCGTTTGCTCTACTTTCGTATTGTTAGGGTTTTCGTCTTGGGTTTTTTTCTTTCCTACGAATATTTGACTTTTTGTTCATGTACTTCATTTGTTTCTTTTTTTACTTCTCCTCCTTTTCCCTCCGAGTTCGTCCTCGGTGGGTTGTTCAAGATGAACTTAAATATAGTATAACAATTACTGGTATTAGCAGAATTATTTTTGTTACTATTAATATTGTTATAATTATTATCATTATATATATATATATATATATATATATATATATATATAAGAAAATGTTATTAAAAAAGATTTTAACTCATGAATAATCATTCTCAGACAGAAGGAAATTCCATTAGAAATTTTCTGAAGTTCATTTCAGAAGAAAAATACAATATTATTCAGGTTTTTGACTTTCTTAAGGCTATATCACGTTGAATACACCAGTTCTCGTCCGATCACCGAAGTTAAGCAACATCAAGCCTGGTCAGTACTTAGAGGGTGACTGCTTGGGAATACCAGGTGCTGTAAGCGTCTATTTTCAGATGGGTGTTGTGGTGCAGTGGATATCAGCTCGGAACGAGAAATCGGGAAGCCAAGTTCGAATTCCAGTTAAATTCATTGCATTCACTTATGTGCAAATACCCTTGGGAAAGGTATTAATCCATTTCTTCCTTCCAGTTATGGGTTAAATAATAGGACAGATTGGGTTCTATAGCCTTGGTTGGCAACCAGTCTACTGCAGAAAACAATGGCAACCTACTGCAGGATAATCTTCTGCCCAATCAGTCATGTATGTTTCAAAACATGATCGCCCAAGCTTATGTCACGTATGGCACTAAACTGACTGAATGATGACAACTTAAGAAAATCAAAACCACAACCATTAATAAAGTTTTTGAAGCACTTGCCACATCCTAGTATCATTTCTTGAAGGAATATTATTAAATGGTCACCTCTTTGAGAAATGTTATGGGTTTTTGGTACGACAGGTGAAGAGGCTCATCTCTTGTTCCCTGTTTAGGATGTGGTTTCCGGCTTTTTCTTTTCCAATCTTTTCACTCTTTTCTTTTTTATTTGTTTTTTCAATTGGAGTAGGTAGACTAAACTATCACCCGGTTCACACTCCACACTCCACCCACATCTACTGAACAGGTGAAGAGGCTCATCCCTTGTTCCTTGTTTAGGATGAGGTTTCCGGCTTTCTCTTTTCCAATCTTTTTACTCTTTCCTTTTTTCTTTTTTTTCAATTGGAGTAGATAGACTGAACTATCGACTGGTTCATACTCCACTCACGTCTATTGAACAGGTGTAGAGGTTCATCCCTTGTTCCCTGTTTAGGATGTGGTTTCTGGCTTTCTCTTTTCTAATCTTTTTACTCTTTTCTTTTTTCTTTTTTTTTTTCACACTCCACCCACGTCTATTGAACAGGTGAAGAGGCTCATCCCTTGTTCCCTGTTTAGGATATGGTTTTCGGTTTTCTCTTTTCTAATCTTTTTACTCTTTTCTTTTTTCTTTTTTTTTTTTCACACTCCACCCACGTCTATTGAACAGGTGAAGAGGCTCATCCCTTGTTCCCTGTTTAGGATGTGGTTTCCGGCTTTCTCTTTTCTAATCTTTTTACTCTTTTCTTTTTTTTTTTCACACTACACCCACGTCTATTGAACAGGTGAAGAGGCTCATCCCTTGTTCCCTGTTTAGGATGTGGTTTCCGGCTTTCTCTTTTCTAATCTTTTTACTCTTTTCTTTTTTCTTTTTTTTTTTCACACTCCACCCACGTCTATTGAACAGGTGAAGAGGCTCATCCCTTGTTCCCTGTTTAGGATATGGTTTTCGGTTTTCTCTTTTCTAATCTTTTTACTCTTTTCTTTTTTCTTTTTTTTTTTCACACTCCACCCACGTCTATTGAACAGGTGAAGAGGCTCATCCCTTGTTCCCTGTTTAGGATATGGTTTTCGGTTTTCTCTTTTCTAATCTTTTTACTCTTTTCTTTTTTCTTTTTTTTTTTTCACACTCCACCCACGTCTATTGAACAGGTGAAGAGGCTCATCCCTTGTTCCCTGTTTAGGATGTGGTTTCCGGCTTTCTCTTTTCTAATCTTTTTACTCTTTTCTTTTTTTTTTTTTCACACTACACCCACGTCTATTGAACAGGTGAAGAGGCTCATCCCTTGTTCCCTGTTTACGATATGGTTTTCGGTTTTCTCTTTTCCAACCTCTTTACTCTTACGTAGCACCCAGCACATCAGTGGCATTACCACCTTGCTCGGGGTGATATGATTAAAAAAAAAAAACCCTCTAACAGTGTCATATTCATTGATGTATTTACATAAACCATATGGAACTCGTGGTAGAATAAATCTAATTTTGAAATTTGAGATTTTTGAGAAGTAAATATTTTCTTGTTGTTTTTTTTCAAGAGTCTGACTGCAATGTTCACTTGAACATTAATTTATTGTCAATTAAAAGCCAACAATCTGATTTTTCTTTTGACACTGAAATTGTTAAATGCAATATCCTGGACTCGCTTATTAGTTTCTTTTTGTCATTTCTGATTTGTCTTTACAAACATCATTTGGACTTAATCCTTTAGCCAAGTTCAAATAACTTGACCTTCTTTAACCTAGAGAAAACTCAATCAGTCCATACTTCACAAGTATTCACCAGTCATTCGAGTGATCAATACAAAGTCAATCACTTCTTTCTATTTACAGGCAAAATCATATTCTCAGATGCATCTTGTTATATTGTTTATGGAACTTATTTCATTCAACTTCCTTTCTTGTTCGGTGTCGTATTTCTATCACTCTCACTCTTTTCTTTTCGACGTTTCCATCATATCCGCCAGAATTTCTACTCTTTTGGTCGAGAATGTAATACATTATTTTTTTATTAATACTGAAGTGATGCATTAATGGATTGAACGTCATAAAATACAGACTGCGGAAGAAATTTCAAATTCTGTTTTTCATGAATGCGTTTGAGGAAAGGCATGAATCGGGACATTCCAGCTTTTCATCTCATTGTTTGTTATTTTTATTTTGACTTGTCCTTGGGAAACAATAATGAACGAGTGTATCCCTGCCATCATTTCTGATGGCAAAATATTTGAGAGGATTATTACTTGTTTCTGTACTGATTATCCCCCACCTGAGTGTGACAGGAGGGATATATATATATATTTAGTATATCGAGGCAGCAAATAATTTTCTAAACATATGCTGTTAAATATAAGAGAAAATGAATGTCTATTATGTTTAATCATGAGCCATTCTACACTACATTCTCTACAGAAAACCAATGTAGTGTACCAATTTACATGCCCATTCAGAGATTGCATCTCTGATACTAATAAAAAACCCAGTACATATATTAATTTTACTACAACCACGCTCTCCCATAGACTTACATGTCATCTTTCTGATCAGAATACTATTAAACAACATTTCTCTGAAAAACATAAACATGTAGGTAATATCAGACAGATTTTGGTCAACAATACGGTGATCCTTACTCATACACACAGTAAGAGGAACCTGCAGATATTGGAGGCCATGTACATCAAATCTAAACAACCAACACTCAATAAAATCACCTTTAAATCCAGACATAACATATTACATTGCATTTGACTATATGGTTTTGTTGTCATTTCGCGCTATCATGCAGTGTGACGTCATAAAACCGCATTGCAAATTTGAGAACTGCGTTTATTATTTTTGGTAACTATTGCCATTGCCAAGCGGAGTTTTATGTCAACACAAAATAAAACCATCGGTGATGGTGGATGTTATTATATTTCAGTCTAAATAACCTCTCTGAAGATGGCTCATGTGAGCCGAAAGCTTAGAAGCAAATCAATAAATAATTATCCAAATGTTGGAGAATTTTTGGCTTTTATTTTCAACCAAAATTAAAGCCAAAATATGATGTTTAGAACATCTCATGATTAAACATAATAGACATTCATTGTCTCTTATATTTAACAATATATATATATATATATATATATATATATATATATATAAGAAAAATTAAGGCAGACACATTATTTCATGGTGAATCGGAAGTTGAGGCCTATTTCAGGCAAACTATCATCAGCTTCTGTCTTTATTTTAGAAAGGATTTTACACGAATTCGATCAATACAATGCCCGGGAGCCACTGAAGGTAGTACCTTACTGAATGTGTTGCATGATATGTATAGAAAAAGAGTTGATAAGAACTGATGATTATGAGTGACGAGGCCTGAGAGTGGCTGACATAAAACGTGAAGCGGATTATGATTGCTTTGCTTGGGTGAAATGATTATAAATCAAAAATGGTTTTGAACTTTATCAAGGCTGGAAAGTGAGAATTAGACATCAGTAAAGGTATGAACTTGTGAAAGTAACATTCATCTGAACATGGCCGTATCTGACTACCGGGCACACCGGGCACAGGTCCGAGCCGATCTGTGCAATCATAGTGAAAATCCGGGTAAGGAAAAATGTCTTCGTCAGAAATCAAACTAAACAATTCACTAAGAAAGAAAGAAAGAAAGAAAGAAAGAAAAATCAAGAAAACATTTGAATGAACACAGTAAAAATCTGTTTGTTTATTTATTAATTTTGGGAGAAAAGACTTGTTATACTCAGAAAGTCCGAACCCGATTTCCTGCTTTCATTCACATTCTGTGCTTAATTTCCATTGGAATAGCTGAAAAAATCCACAAAAATCAGTTTCTAGAAACGGATGACACTGATGATGTCATCACATTGTCAACTAATAAATCTGGGCAATTTTCTCTGTGCCCAGTGTTTTTTTAGCATCAGCTACAGCCCTGCATGTGAACATTTACTATAAAGATCGTGATTGAGTATCAATTATCTTGCAAGCTTGAGCCTGTGAGAAAGTGGCTGTAGAGGGGGGAAAATCATACTGCCACAAAACCGCATAAATGATTTGATAGATTTCATGTAGAACTCCCTTCCATTTACTCGCTTCCCTGATTACCTACAATTGCCATCTTTTATGTTTCTTGAAGTTCATTCATCTTTTATCCTTTCTTCCATAACTCTTGTACCCGGTCTTTTCTTTGACTGTAACCCCTCTGCACACTAATCGTGGTCCTGCCTTGCTTTGGGTGAAGAAAATAAAAATGATAAAAAAATACTTCAACAAAAGAACAATGGACTGAAAACTACTGTTTTAGTAAACTCTTTACTAAAAAATACATACACAACAGTTTGATTGATTTGTTTTTTATGGTTTATCAATCTTTTGTGGGTTATTTAAAGCCAAAAGATATTTTGGATCGTAAGAATAATTTTTTTTTTTAAGTGAATAAAGCCTTAACAATTTTTTGAGAAAATTCTAATATTTAAGAAAGCTTTAGTGAGTAGAAAGGACAATAAAATATTAGGTTTCGGGAAGACAAAAGATGACGATTGATGTTGCATACAAATTTTTGAAGATTCTGTGGTAGAAAAGCCAGAAATTGGAAGAGAGTTTCACAAATGAGAAGTGGGAGAAAAGAAATTATTAGAATAGAAGTTGCGGTTACATCAAGATCTTTTAAAATAGAAGCAAAAATAGAAAATGGGTTCATACCATTCCAAGTGGTATTAGCACATAATTGAATACAACAAACTCAACTGGAATTGAAACTCTGCATGAATTAATAAATGAATTAATAAACAGAAATTCTGAATACAGATAAATTTGGATTACAAAGTTATGTAAAAGTAGTTTTTTATTTGTCTATTTTTTTTTTAAATCATTTCACCCCAAGCAAGGCAGTAATGCCACTGATACACAGGGAATTACATAAGAGAAAAAGATTAGATAGGAGGAGAGTAAAGAGAAAGACAAACCAGTTACAGGGGGTGTCAGAGAAGGAAGCAAGAGAAGGATGGGAATACAGGTGTGATGACAGTCGCAAAGGTAGAAAGAAGGGAAAAGATATGCAGGGTGATGTAGAAAAAAACTGGAGTCAAGGGGTTAAGAGATATTTCTGAGATGAGGTATTGTAATTATTTAAACTATTTACATTGTTTGGACTGTTGTTCTTGTCTTTGTTGCCTCAAGGACACATGGTTCAGTGGATAAAAGCATCGATTAGGTCCAGTTATTTGACACAAAGTGTTGTGAGTTTAATACCTAGCTACAGCAGAGGTGAAGAAAAACTTAGAGAGTTGAGTTAGAAGGGAAATAACTGATATTGACACTTCTGGAAGAGGCATGACCAGTGAAACTAGAACAATCTACCTTGGTTAATAAAATAAAGGAGTCAGTTCGAAATTGTAATCACCTGAAGAAGGCTTGGAATGTGGCTACAAAGATGAGGTCAACAGTCTGAATAATGTAAACAGAGAATTTTTTTCCATTTTTTGTTAATATTCCTGTGACATTTGTTTGAAAGAAAATTGAAAGATTTGGATTAATGTCTTCTGAATGTCCTGGAATTATGAATTATTTTAGTGATCAAGACAATTGATCATCCAAAGATGCTGGTGGGTGGGGGGTGAGTATCAAGGATGAAGTAAATTTTTCCAAATTAATGATATTTTTCTTCTGGGTTTATTTTGCTGAACAAAGCCTCATATTGAAATAATAAGATATTTCTAGTGTCTGGTAAATGCTCATGTTGTTGTCAGTAAAGATCGGCAAAAATAGTTTCTTAACGATTTAGTAACTCGTACTGGACAGGACAAGCCATGTTCATCAAGATGCCTCATGAAAACATTCCGTGGATGATATTCTGAGGCTGATTGGAATTGGTTCATATTTTGCTTTCTTTTTAACATACAGTTTTTATTTTAAATTCAAAAGAGAAAATAGGTTTTCATTTCTGGTCAGCTGACTGTTGCAAATGCATATGCACTGACATTTTAGAAACTCTAGTAACTAAATTTGAATAAGATCCAAGTTCAAGTTCCAGTCGTGTAGGTTACATTCACTTATGCACAAAATATCTTTGGGAAAAGTATAAATCCTTCTCATAATCGACCTCGTTATAGGTTAAATAGCTGGACTAACTGGGTCCTATCACCTCAGTTGGCAACCAGTCTACCAGATAAAGAAATATCAACTTATTGTGAAAAATCTTTCTGCCTAGTCAATGATGAATCAAAAATGATCAGTTTATATATATATATATATATATATATATATATATATATAACTGATATATGATAATTATATATATATATATAACTGGTATATCATAAACGATCAGTTATATATCAGTTATATATATATATATATATATCATAAATGATCAGTTATATATCAGTTATATATATATATAACTGATATATCAAATGATCAGTTATATATCAGTTATATATATATATAACTGATATATTATTAACGATCAGTTATATATATATATATATATATATATGACTGATATATCATAATTATATATATATATATATATAACTGATATATCATAAACGATCAGTTATATATCAGTTATATATATATAACTGATATATCATAAACGATCAGTTATATATCAGTATATATATATATATATATATATATATATATATATCAAATATGGCACTTAACTGACTAAGCAGCTGAATTGAACCCCAATTTAAAATTTGTTCAACTTTTTATTTGATTTGTATTGATTAAAAATAAGAAATTTATATAGTGTTGTGGATCTAGAATAGGTCCATATGAAAACTCAAACTCGGGAATCAGCGAAACATATATATTAAATGGAAAACAAATACAAGAGTGTTACACATCAGTCTGACTGCCAAATATTAGACCGGGGTAACTCAACCCAACTCATCTCCACCCGAGAGGCATATTCTCCTGGTATTCATGATAATAGGAAGAGTTCATTATAGTCAAAAAGGGTAGGTCTCATAACATATAGTGTACATTATATTTTGAAACACAAAGTTTAAATATTCTACCCTGTCAGCCATGTCTTTTTTGAGACATGATCACCCAAGCATATATCTCATATAGTACTTAACTGACTGACTTATTAGTCCTATCATCTTGCTTTTCTTTAGTTCTGCATCAGTTCCTGTAGTTTGTTTGTGTGTGTGTGTGTGTGTGTGTGTGTGTGTTTGCTATCATTACACACATCTGCATATCTAATGGTATTAAGGTTGTGGATGACACTAATGAATCTTGGTAGGACTTCTAATTCTCTCAAAACTACTTCACTTAAAGGTTGAGTAAATCCAGCAATGGATGTGCATTGTGGTGCATTGGATATCAGCTCGGAACGAGAAATCGGGAAGTAGAGTTTGAATTCCAGTTGAATTCAATTCATTCACTTACGCGCAAATAACCTTGGGAAAGGTATTAATCCATCTCTTTCCTCCAGTTATGGGTTAAATAACAGAACAGATTGGGTTCTGTAGCCTTGGTCGGGAACCGGTCTACTGCAGAAAGCAATGGCAACGTACTGAGGGATAATCTTCTGCCCAGTCAGTCATGCCTCTTTCGAGACATGATCACCCAAGCGTTCCAGCAAGAAGGCATGGCTTTTTCTATATTTGTATATTACTGGATTCATTTTCTATCCATATACAGGCAGTTTGCTGCCTGTATACGTTCTTTATTATTCTAATATCCTTCCCAAATAAATCCAACTTGCCTAGCAGTTCTAAAAGTTCTTTGTGATATGCTTTGTCAAACATTTTTGCATGATCTATGAAAATCTAAATTTATTTATAAATGAAACTTTCTCACTGTGTGTGTGTCTGTGTCCGTTACCTATAGACTCCGAAACAGCTAAACCGATTTTCTTGAAAATTTACACAGTTGTACTATAAGCATCGGCGAGTGTTCTTGGCTAGGTTTTGTGTAAAGGTACACCCGATAAATATCAAAAATTGATAATCGAAAAAATCGGGTTATAGAAGGAGTGCTCCAATTTTAATCAAATTTGATACACTCATAGACAAAGACATAAGAAATGATATTCAGAAGTTTCAAAGTTGCAGTTCTTACAATAGTGCAGAAAATCGATAATATATATATATATATATATATATATATATATATATAAAAGGCAAGATGTTTGTGTGTGTGTTTGTATCTGCCTGTATGTCTGTATTTTTTTCAGCCCTTTTATTTTAGTTTTTACTTTGGGTTTGGCTCTAAGTAGGTATAATTGTAGTTCTTAGCCTCAGCCATGATACCATTTACTCAGAGGACTTATTTAGCCTTCAAAATTCAGTTTACGACAAAAAAATCTTATTGATATTGATACCAGGAAATCAAAATTTGACTTACATCCATTCATTTTTCTTTCACTCTATGGTTTCGCTTTAACTGGAAACAACTATTGCTTTTTAGTCTTTCGTGCCAACGTCCGCAAATTCTGAGCTCTGGGACCATGGATTAGTTTTAAAGCTTTCATTACACTCGAGCACTAGTTAGATATATGTCCCTTCACATTTGTATTGCTCTTTCTGATTTAATTATGAAACAACATTGTTCTTGTCTTATTTTCAGTCTAATTCTGTTTGCACACTCAATTCATGAGAATTTGGATGATAATTTTTGCTAGTAACTACAAGTTTTGTTTAATATTTGAATGTTTATGTCTCCAAAGACTTCAGACTTGCAGAAATTTTTGCCTATTAAAAAGAATTGGACAAAATTTTCAATTTTTAACAAAGGACCTGGTTATTTCAGGAAACCTTTTAAGAATGTCTTGTAGCAATTTACCAAGTACAGAAATCAATTCTCTTATGCTTATATGAAGACATTTACTTTCCTTACTGCATAATCTGTTCCAAGGCTAAAAATAGTTCTAAGAAGTGGGAAGTATTTTCAGCAGCCTTTATCTTTAAATAACAACTTACCCAGAACAGCAAGCAAATGTTTATTGTTAACTTATAGTCGTCTGATCTCTTGCATTATGTAACTTGTGCAAGAATTCTGAGACATAAAAAGAAAGAAGTATTTAAAAAGTACCAGATATTTAAGTATTTTTATTGCCACTTGCAATGGGTTAGACCATTTGCTGAAGGAAGCCAGTTGGAGATAGATAATATACTGTAGTAATTACATTTAGCATGATGGGTAATATATATACATATTTAGGAATTGTCTGAACACTACATTTAAATGAAATTCTATACTGTCTGTGATGAGGCAAGTCCCATATTCCTGAAGAGATTACTGGATTGTTATATAATGTCTGTTCTTCAATGAGGCAGTAATGCTAGACAATCTCCTCAGAGATGAAGGAGAGACTTGAAGCAATCAAAATTTAGTTTTACAGAAGGATGCTGAAGATACCTTAAACCGAACATGTGAGCAATGATGTGGTTTTTTTGAGATATGGAAACAAAAAGGTAACTAATAATTGACATCAGGAAAAAACAGCTAAAGTTCCTGTGACATACCAAACTAAACTTTAAGCCTCACTAATTTTTACTTGTAACTGATCTCTCAGCCAAAAAATAATGTATATTTAGGAAGGCTCTGTTGATTGAGGATGTGCGTTGTGGTCCAGTGGATATTGACTCGGAACGAGAAATCGGAGAGCCGAGTTCAAATTTCAGTTGAATTCATTGCAATCATATACATGCAAATACCCTTGGGAAAGGTATTAATCCGTCTCTTCCCTCCAGCTATGGGTAAAATAACAGGAAAAATTGGGTTCTATAGCCTTGGTTGGCAACCAGTCAACTGCAGAAAGCAATGGCAACCTACTGCGGGATAATCTTCTGCACAGTCACTCATGTCTCTTTCGAGACATGATTGCCCAAAGCGTGTATCACGTATGGCACTTAACTGCCTGACTGACTGTTGATTGAAAGTTGTAGGCAACATCAGTCTCAATTCTAGAACAGAAGGTAAAGAACAAAAATGAATGAGGAATTTTTCAAGAAAAAAGACAAAAAATAGTGAGAATATTACAAATATTATCGCATGAATGATATGTTAATAATACCATGATAATATCATGTATTATAGCATTTATAATTTATAATACTATTCTGGCATGTGGCAATAACATTTCCTGCACTTGAGAAGTCAAACTTACTTGAAAAATTGTTTTAAGAAATTATTTTATAAATTTTAGCTGACAATAGCACAATCTGTTCAGTCAACGAATGCTGAATGTTTCCTTTTGAGGACTATTTCTAACATTACCATAGTAATATTTGAGAGATGAGTTATTGTAACCATTTACATTATTTGAATTTTTGTCCTAATCTTTATTGCCATATTCACAATGTTTTAGACATTGTACACTCTGCTTATGCCCATATCACGTTGAATACAATGGTTCTCGTCCGATCATCAAAGTTCAGCAACATGGAGCTTGGGTAATACTTAGATGGGTGACCGTTTAGGAATACTAAGTGCTCTAAGCATCTTGGAGGTGCGTTGTGGGACAATCAATATTGGTACAGAACAAGAAATCAAAGAGCCGCATTCAAATTCTACTTGAATTTCTTGCATTCACTTATGTGCAAGTACCCTTGGGAAAGGTATTAATCCATTTCTTCCTTCCAGTTATGGATTAGATAACAGGACCAGTTGGGTTCTATAGCCTTGGCTGGCAACCAGTCTACTGCAGAAAGTAATGGCAACCTACTGGGGAATAATCTTCTGCCCAGTCAGTCATGTCTCTTTTGATACATGATCGCCCAAGCGTGTATCACATACGGCACTTAACTGACTGAATGAATATAATAGTTGGAAACATATTTAAAACTTCCACTGGGCACAAAGTGGGGGATCAGTATTTTATTGTGATGAAGTAATAAACTTATCCCCCATTAATTATACTTAATATATTAATGTACTATAATCTATCTCTTCTCCCTCCAGCTCTGAGTTAAATGGCAGGGCAGATTGGGTTCTATAGTCTTGGCTTGCAACCAGTCTACTGCAGAAAGTAATGGCAACCTACTGGGGAATAATCTTCTGCCCAGTCAGTCATGTCTCTTTTGAGACATGATCGCCCAGGCATGTATCATGTATGGCAATTAACTGACTGACACTCCAGCTACTCTCAGATGACATTTTGCTGAATTTTAAACAATTTATTATTAAGTCTGAATCCTTTATTTTGAACTAAATAAAGGATTCAGTTCAAAATATCACCTTAAATAAGCTGGCATTAAGAATGTAACAAAAATGATTTACTAAATGACTTTACTAGTTAATCAAGTTTTTAACTTTCACACTCAGTCAATCAATTAAGTGCCATATGTGATACACGCTTGGGTGATCATGTCTCAAAAGAAACATGAGTGACTGGGCAGAAAATTTTCCCACAGTAGGTTGCCATTGCATTCTCTGGAAGATTAGATGCCAACCAAGACCACATAACCCAATATGTCCTGCTATTTAACCCATAAGTTCCTGCCTTCCTGGAATCTATGATCTTCAAAAATTGAAATGCATTGCTAATCATCAACTTCTGTTTCCTTGTATCATGTAGAAAGAAATCAACACTGGCTGAACACTAAAAAACAAATAAAACTATAAGAATAGATTATTCCACTGGGGATCATGTGACCACAATAATGACCGATATTAAGCACTAGACAGAAGTCTGGGTGGATCAACCAAGGATCAAGTGTGGCAGCAGCAGTCGTACTAGTTACAATCTAGTATCAAAGTTTAGTGTTCATAGTGTCATATTACTAATTAGTTCTTGAGTAGATCACTCAGAAGGACTCCAAAGAGAGGATACTATGTATTATCAGGAGGAACCTCTTATTGCATTACTATTCACAAGATATGCAAATATCCATCTTGCAATAGCAAGATACCAAAATATCACCTCGTAGTAATAACTATTATTACAAGTCCACAAGTAACTGAATTAATATACCAAGATCCAAAACAATACAATCGTGTGATACCACAACACACCAGTAATCTTTTCACTTTTTTTTTTCTTTCTATTTTTTTCAATTGGTGTAGATAGACTAAACTATTGCCTGGTTCACACTCTGCACACATCTATTGAACAGGTGAAGAGGCTCATCCCTTGTTTCCTGTTTAGGATGCGGTTTCCGGTTTTCTCTTTTCCAATCTTTTCACTTTTTTTGTTTTTTTTTTTCAATTGGAGTAGATAGACTAAACTATCTCCGGTTCACACTCCACCCACATCTATTGAACAGGTGAAGAGGCTCATCCCTTGTTTCCTGTTTAGGATGCGGTTTCCGGTTTTCTCTTTTCGAATTTTCTCATTTTTTTTTTTTCAATTGGAGTAGATAGACTAAACTATCACCCGATTCACACTCCACCCACATTTATTGAACAGGTGAACAGGCTCATCCCTTGTTTCCTGTTTAGGATGTGGTTTCCGACTTTCTCTTTTCCAATCTTTTCACTCCTATGTAGCCCCCTGCACACCAGTGGCATTACCGCCTTTGCTCGGGGTGATATGATTAAAAAAAAAGATCACAACAAACATGTACACTTATTCAGTCCAATAAGAAATAATGAATGAAATCAAAGAATTAGCCAGAAATATTATGATTTTTAAATTTGTGAAGAAGACCAGAATGCCAAACCCTGTCAGACACCTTCAAAATATCTAAAACACCAAGCTTTGCCATTCCTATCTAAATCCTGACAGACTCTTTCAGTAATAACTATCAACACAGGAAGTTGACCTAGCAAAGCAAAAGTTTGTTTAAGATGCCAGATGAGATGCTTAACTCATTCAACATTGGTTTATATTTTCAAGATAAGGTATTGAAAATATTTACACCATTTGAACTGTTCTCATCATTTTGGTATTTACCAGAAACCTCCCCACTGAGGCTGGACACAAGCTCCATTATTTAATGCGGAATCCCAAGCCCTTAGGCTGAGACAAAAATTTTCTGTAGACCATGCATAAGGCAGGGTCATGCTCTTGTCTAATTTTCCCCAGACAATGCTCTGCTCTTTATTTAGTCCAGGGGGTTAGATTGTTCTAGTTCCATATGTCATGCCTATCCCAGATATCTCAGTTTTAATTAATTCTCTTTAATATCTCAACTCTCCTAGTTTGTTTTCTTAACTGTGGCTCACAACTCTTTAGGTAAAGTCACTTTTTGAATTGCTCAGTCAACACTTTTATCCACTGGGCCATGTGTCAGACATTTTTGGGGGTATATCTCAGTTTTCAGTTATTTCCAAAGCTTTTGTTCCCTCTGCTGTAGCCAGATATTGAATTCCCAATTTCTTTGGATCAAGTCACTTTTTAGATCACTTATACAATGCTTGTATCCCCTGGTCCATTTGTCCTTGATGTAATTACCTATGCAATTCACAATTCAGTTGATTAGAGCCTCTGGGACTGCCAAAGAGAGCTGAGAGACTAATTGTTCAATAGTTCTGTTGTAATCAGAGCTATCGCATCGACATATTTACAAGAAGACACAAAAACCTCGATGCTGATTTTCAACCAAGAAGAAACTTCAAAGCTATGGTTTTTAGTAGGAAGACTAAAGATTCACTCCAAAAGACATAGTCAAAAAAAATTGCAAATCTCAATCAGAATGCTGGTAGCAGAAGGAAGGGGCTCATATCTATTAGAGGATTCAGAGGAAGTATCAGCAGAAACTACAGCATGATCCCATTTTTTTTTCTTTTATAATCATTTCCCCATAAGCAAGGCAAGACTGATAACACAGAGGGTTACAGTGAGAGGAGAGGGAAGAGAGAACAAAATGGTCCAGGGGTTGTTGAAGAAAGGTTAAGAGAAAGATGGGAGTCATGGAGATAGATTGCAATTGATGTTGCATTTAAACTTCTGGAAGTTATAACTTTCAGGAAGTAAGTGTACAAAAGGTAGTTCCACAGGCAGGAAGTGTGAGGAAAGAAACTGTTAGAGTAGAAGTGGAAGTTACATTTGCCTGTTTAGACAGTAAGAAGGTGGGACCTAGTTGACAATATAGTGGCGTGAGTAACATCTTGTATGTGGGGCATCAGGGAATGATGCTCGTCACAGCAAAAGCCATGAAAATATTTGTAGAAAAGACAGAGGAAAGACATGTCACATCAGTGAGGAAGTGACTGAAGGCTGGCTGCCAAGCCAGGTTTAATTACATTGCAGATCCTCCTTTGATTTTGTTGAGAACCCCAAGAGAAATAGCAGAAGCACCCGACCAGATATGAGAACTGTATTCAATGCACAGACAAATAATAGATTTAAAAATGTGCAAGATGGATTCTGATGAGAAAAACTTTCTGGATTGGCACAGCAACTCACACTTCTTGGCAGTAGATGTAGCTATGGATTAAATGTAGTCATTCCACTTGAGATCGGCTGAGAGTGTGAGGTTGAGGAGGCACAGTGTATTGCTTTCTAGGATTTAAAAATGTGCAAGATCGATTCTGATGAGAAAAACTTTCTGGCTTGGCACAGCAACCCACTCTTCTTGGCAGTAGATGTAGCTATGGATTAAATGTAATCATTCCACTTGAGATCAGCTGAGAGTTTGAGGTCGACAAGGCACAGTGTATTGCTTTCAAGGAGATTAGTGTGATCCATATTGTCAAAAGAACATAGATGCAATGCATGATAAGAATCAGAAGAGGAGATAGGGAACAAAGGGAGCATGGTCCAGGAATAATGAGCAAGGTCCATGAGCAATGAGTAAGGCACATCGGTCAACATTTTAAGGAAAACAAGTAACAAAGTTGATTGTATTACAGAGAGGATAAGTTATGGAAAACTTAAGAGTCTGAATACCATTAACATCAGTAGTTTTGTTTTGTTTATTTAATCATTTCACCCCAAGTAAGGCAGCATCACCACTAGTGCGTAGGGGATTACAGTGACAGAAAAGATTCGATGCAGCAAGTATTGAAAAAAGGATAAAAGTTGAACGGGATTCAAGAAAATAGAAAATGGCAACTGACATTATCTTTAAATTTTTGGAGATTGTAGCTATCAAGAAAGCAAGTAAATGGCAGATGTGAAGTGTGAGAAAAGAAATTGTTGAAGTAGAAATGAAAGTTTCATTTAACTATTTCAGCAGTAAAAGGATGGGACCTATATGCCAATCTAGCAGCATGCTTAAATTCATATGGACATGGTACCAGGAAAAACAGCTTATCAGCACAATTTTTTCTGTATTATCAGTAGTATTAGAATGATGAAGCCATTTGATGTGATGCGCATTAAAATTATGAAAGCATAGCTAAATCAAGAGAGAGATATTTCCATACTTTTAAATATTTTGTCTAATATGCGACAGTATTGACTAGAAGGGTACCAATCAAGGAATAACAAGGTGTAATAATAACAACAAACCAATATAAATCAAGCCTCACTAATTTTTACTTGCCATTGACCTCTAACTAACAAATTTTTAATGCTCATCCTTCGCAGATGAAGAAGACCATGACTCCTAGTCACAAAGAATTTGGGTGGGTGCAGAGGTCAATCTTTTCACAGAGGAGCCTGTTGCAGCTGGGGCAGTAGATGCAGGGGGCAGACCCAAGCTTGTAGATGGAGCTTTTGTGCTCCTTCCTTTTCTGGTGTCTCTCTTTGAGGGCCTTGATGCAACCCTCTTCAAATTTTACAATTCCATATTTCACTTGGGATCTCCAGGCAGTTCTGTATTTAGCAGTGGATTCCCAGGTGTAGTATGAAATGTCACAGCACTTGAGGGCCTTCTTTAAGCTGTCTTTGTACCTCAACTTTGGCCAGCCCAGCAAATGTTTTCCCGTGGAGTGTTCACCACAGAATCGGCTCTTCGGTAGTCGGATGTTCTCCATGGGGTGTATATGACCAGCCCACCAAAGTTGAGAATGCAGAAACATGGCATGAATGTTGTCACACTTGGCACATTCCAGCACTTCTGAGTCAGGAATTTTATGGTGCCATTTGATATTGAGGAAGGCACACAGACACCACATATGGAAGGTATTTAGTTGTTTCGCAAGCCTGTTATAGACTGTCCATCTTTCGCAAGCATAGAGAAGGGATGGAAGGACTACAGCCCTATACACTTGAAGCTTTGTGTCTATGCTCAGTCCATGGTGCTGCCAGACTCTCTCTCTCTCTCTCTCTCAGTTTGCCATATGCTGCTCTGGCTCTTGCTATCCTGTGGGTGATCTCTTCATCGATGTTTGTGCAGCATGATAGTGTGCTAACAAATACTAGCGTGTATATTTATAAAAGTTCTGTTGACAGAAAGCCATTGATGAAGGAATTTCAATTTTAGAAAAGAAGCTAAAAAGGATGAGCAAAGAATTTTTCAAGCAATAAAGGCAAAAGTGTGGGCTACCAAAGAATGGTTTCTGATGAGTAAGGCAGATCCTGATGAGAAAATTGGTTTGCTAAATGACTTTACTACATAATCAAGTTTTTAACTTTCCACACTCAGTCAATCAATTAAGTTCCATATGTGATACACACTTGGGTGATCATGTCTCAAAAGAGACATGAGTGACTGGGCAGAAAATTTTCCCACAGTAGGTTGCCATTGCTTTCTCTGGAAGATTGGATGCCAACCAAGACTACAGAACCCAATATGTCCTGCTATTTAACCCATAGCTTCCTGCCTTCCTGGCATCGATGATCTTCAAAAATTGAAATGCATTGCTAGTCATCAACTTCTGTAAAAAATGAAAATAACACTGACATCTCATTTTAACAGATATATTTGCCAAACGTACACAAAAATATCTTAAAATACTAAAGAGTAAATTTATTCAATAGAATTGTTATTGATTTCAACAATGGCCTCCAGATGACTTTGGAATTTCCAACATCTCTTTTCAGTATTTTCTTTGTATAAGTTGATAAATGCTGCCATAAGTCTTAACTTCAGTTTATTTTTGGTATTACGAGAAGTTTCATTGTTTTCTTGCTTAACTGTGTCCCACATATAACAATCAAGAGGGTTGGAGTCTGTGGAAGTAGGTGACCAGATTTAAGGGACAGAAATTATCTGACAGCCATGACTGGGTTCTCCTGTTTGTGTGACATGGTGCAGAGTCCTTATACCAGAGATAGGGTCTTCTAGTAACCGCCCTCTTGACCAAGAGCAGCACTATCTCTTCAAGGCACTTGATGTAGGCCCCTGTGCAGAGTCCTGCAGGAAGATGAATGGATGAAAGGCATAATGTTGCCATCACCAGTGATCATGTGAAACACCATAATTGCCATTAGACTCATACAACTGAAATGTTTGTGTTGGAACTTCCGGCATGAATGCCAAGCTGTACAGCATGGGTTTTCCAAATTTCTGGTGGAGTGAATTGTTTCATGGTGTTCTTTTTCTCAAAGACAGTGCCCAACTGACCCGACTATACTGTCCAGTCAACAAAATCAAAGACAACATGCATGCATAAAATTAAAAACATGAAATGATAAAAATTTACCTATTCTTTCTCAGTCGCCTTCTTTGAATAAAATTTCAGTCTGTGCTTTTACCTCAATACTTTGCATCTTTGATTTTCCCTTTTCTACAAATTACTTCAAGACTTAAAAAAAAAAAAAAACACTGTCAAAATGGCACAATATTTTGTTCTTTAAACAGAGACAGATACATTTGTTTTGTTTACAACATTAGTCAGTGCTGAGAACATGTATTAACATTTAACATAGTTGAAATTTTTTTAATCTCAAGAATTATACTGAGAGGTATGAAACAAAATATTCATAATTTAGCAAAGTTTATTGTGGACAGAAGAATACAATTTTCAGCATTTTGGTAGTAAGAGAAATCCGTAGAAAGACTTAAAAAACAAAACGCATATAAACTGTACTTAATAAAATATTAACTTTTAGTATTTGTCTTTACTTCTAAGAGGAGGTACTATTTACACATTTTACATTGTTTGGTCTATTGTCCTCATATTTATTGTTATGTTTACAATGTTTTGGCCATTGTATGCTTCAACCTTTTTCAAGTTCTAGCAATTTCGAACCAAGCTTTTTATTATAATTATTATTTACTAGTGAGAACACATGGCCCAATGGATATAGACGTTGGTTAGTTCCAGTGACTTAACCAAAAGAGTTGTGAGTTCAGTACCAGGTACAGCAGTGGTGAACAAATAACTTGAAGAGTTAAGTTAAGGGGGGATAACTACATGGCTAACAGAAGTGGCATCATACATTGAATGAAAATGACACACTCCAGTGATAGTAATAAAAGGTTTGTTTTTTAATTTCTAGCACCTGAAGAAGGCCAGAGCACACAACAGTTGAAAAGTCATATCATCATTTATCCATCACACCTAGATGGTGCATAGAGCAGCAACTTTTTATTGCTGTTTCTGTAGCAAACTGTTTTTTATGGGGCAGGGTTGTTAGCCTCGCACCCAATCCCCAAACCTGGAGAACTGGTGGACCATTCTTGGTCCTTACGTTTACAGCACCTTGTATTTAAGTACTGACCAGGCTTGGTTTACGGCTATATCGTGTTGAATACACCGGTTCCTGTCTGATCACCAAAGTTAAGCAACATCGAAAAGTCATATACATAGCAGTAAAGATGAAAACAATAGTCCAAACAATGTGAATAGTGTTTTATCTTTTACTTTAAAAAAAATATCTCATTTTAAGTTGTTTTTTAAAGAAATTCAGGAGATACCCAAACATTTTGTCTGCAGAGTACTAAAGAAAGAATTTCTTTTTTGAAATACCTGGCAGTAAGTCAAGGCAATTTGTAGATGTTGATACAGGAAATGAAAGTAATGGTTATCCTGGAATAGTTGATGTGAAATCTTATGATAAATTTCTTTATTCTGGGGTTTTCTTACTCTGGTAGTAAATTGGATAATGTTTCAAAACAGTTTGTAGATAGTGATGAAAACAGTGAAAGCAATACTTGTTTAGGCTTGGCTCATAAAATATTTCACAAAGAATTGTGTTTTGGGGGTCTTTTTGTTTTGCTTGTGAATTGGGAAGAAAACATTGAGTAGAACAAACACATGTAGCATTTATAAAAGAATTTTAAAGACAATATTTAGATATTTGTACACATACAGTTGTGGACAGAACTATTCATTCCCTCTTCCATGATTACAAATAAAGATGTAATACTTCAAATTTTCATGGAAATTTCATGGTCATTTTTTCACAAATAATGAAATAATGGGTTTGAAAGAAAGCAGTTCAGCAATGTTCAAAACATTTTTTATATATTAATATAAAGCAATAATACAAAATAACACGTCCCCCAAAATTTAACATCCAACAAAATTATTGGCCATCTCACCTCAAGAATCAATTGTGTAACCTTTATTCTTGATTATTGCCTTTAATCATTTTGAAAGTTCCTTACAAGATTATTGGTCTTCTTGCTCCAATAATCAATTGTGTAACCTTTATTCTTGATTTTTGCTTTTAATGATCTTTGATAGTTCCTTACAAGGTTATTAGTCCTCTTGCCTCAATAATCAATTGTGTAACCTTTATTTTAGATTATTGACTTTAATCATTTTTCATAGTTCCTTCCAAAATTATTTGCCCTCTTACCTTTAATATTTGTGAAATCTTTATTCTTGATGATTGCCTTTAATCATTTTTGATAGTTCCTTACAAGATTATTGGTTCTCTTGCCTCAATAATAAGTTATGTAACATTTATTCTTGATTATTGCCTTTACTCATTTTTTTATAGTTCCTGACAAGATTACTACACACACTGATAAGTATTTTGCTCCGTTCTTTTTTGATGATAGCTTCTATTTTTTTCAAATTCAAAGCACTCCTTTTTCTTACTTTTTTTCTTCAAATATGCACATGAATTTTGAATGGGGTTTAAGTCAGAACTTTGTGTGAGCTACTCTAAAGTTCCATCCCTCTTGATGGGCCATAGGCTATCGGCACTCCCTCACCAACAATGAGGGGGGTTTTGATGCTTCTGTAACATGTCTTATTTTTTACAGGTATGGGTTTTAACTCTACACAAATCCCTTTATCCTTTAAGTGAGGAAGACTGGTTGCCAACCAAAGCTATAGAACTCAATGTTTTACTATTTAACCTATTGCTGGAGGAAGAAGAGATGGATTAATACCTTTCCCAAGGGTATTTTCTTCTAAATAAAGGCAATGAATTCAATTGGAATTCGAACTCAGCTCTCCCATTTCTCATTTGAAACAAGATTCACTACATCACAATGCACATCCTGTGTGGAGTATGTCAGTACCTTAATTTTGCTGTCATTTAAGTATTTTTTAAGTATTCCTGCACTTAGGTCATTGTCATGTTGAAAAGTTCAGTGATTCCCCAAAGACAGCTTTCATGCACTTTGTTTTATATTATTTTGAAGAATAGCCAAATGCTGCTCTTTATCCATGATACCCTGTTCTCTTACCCTGTTCTCTCACTTCTTCTTCTATGTGCCCTGTCCCTTCAGGACGTAGGCGATCATGGCTTTCCACATTTCCCTATCCCAGGTGGCTCTGAGCATGCCTTCTTTTGTTACACCGTGCAATCCTTGTTCCATCATCCACCTGATTAGGTCCTTCAAATATGTGATCCGTTGCTTTCCCCTGTCTCTTTTTCTCTCTGTCTGGCCTGTTACTATCAGATTCTCCAAGCCCTCCTTCCTCATTGCATGTCCCGGGAACTTCAGCTGTCTCTTCCTAATGCTCAGTATTAATTTCCTTCTTCTTTCCATCATTTCCAAGACCTCATCATTGCTCACATGCTCGATCCATGATATTCGCAGCATCTTTCTGTAGAACTATATTACAGTTGCTTCAAGTTTTCCTTCATCTTTGATGGTATTGTCCAGCATTCACTGCCATACTGAAGGACGGACAGCACGTAGCAATCCAGTACTCTCTTCCTAGTTTCTAGCAAAATTGTCCTGTTTCTTAATAATTTACTCAACTTCTGGAATGCTTCTTTCACCATACCAATTCACTTTGGGATCTCTGTGCCACACTTTCTGTCTTCTGTTATAATGCTTCCCAGGTATTTAAATTTTTGTACCTGCTTGATTCTTGTATCCCCAACCTGTATTTGGCATATTGGGCTGCCCTTTTTACTGATGACCATGCATTCGGTTTTCGTGCAGTTTATTTCTAGTCCTTTCTTGTTACTTTCTTCAGCTACTCTCAATAGTTCCCCTAGTTCAGAAGCAGCAAGACATCCCCAGAGAAGAATGCACTCACCACCATGCTTAATTGTAGGGAGGGTATTTTTTGGTTTGTAAACATAATTCACTTTCCTCCATACATAGTGGGAATTCATGTGACCAAATAATTCTAGTTTTGTTTTATCTGACCATAAAACAGAGTTCCATTATTTACTCCCATGTTCTTGATGACTTTTAGCATAAGCTAATCTGCATTTTAGGTGTTTAGATTGAAGCAAGAGAATTTTCATTGGACAGCAAATTCAAAATGCAGTTTAATTAAAGCATCTAGTAACTGTCTTCAGGGATACATTCAACCCTGACAATGTCTTTTGTCATTAAGTGAAGATTATTTGTGCTATCTCTGACAATTTTTCTTTTCGTTCTCTCAGAAATTAACCGTTTTTAGCCATTCTTTAATTTATTCTCAGCAAAATGAATCTTGTTGTGCTTTTTATAATGCTACAAATTATCAATCTAGAAACATTTAAACACTTGGAAAGTATTGTATATTCATCACCTTGTTTGTACACATCAACTACCTTCATATTGAGCTTCATTGTCAATTTCAAGCATCTTTGCCATGGTTGCAGAACAAATAAGTTATGTGGCATTTACATTTTCTTCATTACCAATTAGAATGTTACAGAATCAGGTCAGTACTATTTAATTTTCATTGGGTGTCTATATCAAGTATCAAATTAAGAAAAAAAAACATTACAATTGCCATAAAGCAATCATTTAATGGTTATAATTTCAGATTACACCAATTTTTAGAAAAATCTATAACTGTAAATATAAAAGATGAAAACTTAAAATTTCGTGAATTATTCAAACTAATTATGGAATCAACTATTTATCATAAATTCAGTAAGTACTTGTAAATATTCACATTTCCTGAAAAATATGCAAATATTTTGTGGCGGTGTGAATAATTCTATCCACAAGCGTAGGTGTTATTTATGTAGCGTTCATCATCTGTGAGTTGGATTTATGACTTTCATGTAGCCAGGAATTGGAATCTTAGTTTTTAAAAGCATTCAGAAAGTTGAAGTTCTACTAATGAAAAGAATTTTATAAGGATTGTAATACAAATGTACCAGGGGTTTCCAGTAGACAAGCAGTGCCAAGTTCTGCTAGATTTTACAAAAAAATGTTAGTACTGGCATTGTTTCGATAAAAGATAACATTCTGCCAATTTAGAATAAATTTCTTTGATTGCTTTATGTGGTCCAACAATTTTTAATTGAATTCATTACCTTCACTTATGCACAAATGCCCTTGAGAAAGGTATTAATCCATCATTTCTCTCTCTAGCTATGGATTAAATAGCAGAACAAATTGGGTTTTATAGCCTTGATTGGCAACCAGTCTACTGTAGAAAATAATGGCAACCTACTGCAGGAAAATCTTCTGCCCAGTCAGTTGTGTCTCTTTCAAGAACATGGTTACCCAAGCATGTATATCTCATATGGCACTTAACTGACTGACTGACTGACTCTGAATTGTGTCTGATTTCACATTTTTTTCTTTTTTTTTCTAATCATTTCACAACAAGCAAGGCAGAACTGCCACTGGTGTGCAGGGAGTTACATAAGAGGTGAGTAATGAGGAAGAGGAACAAGTTATGGGGGTATCAGAGAATTAGTAAGAGAAGGATGAAAACACTGTTGTGAAGAGGGCTGCATGAGAGTAGAGTGAAAAGAGAGAGAAACAACATGTGGGTTGTCAGGGAAAGGATGCGAGTCAAGGAGATAAAAGATGGCAATTGACTTTGTATTTAAATTCTTGGAGATGGTAGTTGTCAGGAAACAAATATATGGAAGGAAATTTCACAGGCGGGA
Source organism: Ascarosepion bandense (assembly GCA_037127315.1). Taxonomy (NCBI): domain Eukaryota; kingdom Metazoa; phylum Mollusca; class Cephalopoda; order Sepiida; family Sepiidae; genus Ascarosepion; species Ascarosepion bandense. Next base: position 3,025,166 of record JBBBDQ010001603.1, on the reverse strand, counting down.
AGTGCAAGAAAAGAAGCTGTTAAAGTAGAAGTTGCAGTTACATTTGATTGGTTTTCCTATAAAAGGGGTTCACACTCCACCCACGTCTATTGAACAGGTGAAGAGGCTCATCCCTTGTTTCCTGTTTAGGATGTGGTTTCCGGTTTTCTCTTTTCCAATCTTTTCACTCTTTTCTTTTTTTATTTTTTTCAATTGGAGTAGATAGACTAAACTATCGCCCGGTTCACACTCCACCCATGTCTATTGAACAGGTGAAGAGGCTCATCCCTTGTTCCCTGTTTAGGATGCGGTTTCCGGTTTTCTCTTTTCTAATCTTTTCACTCTTTTCGTTTTTTCTTTTTTTTCAATTGGAGTAGATAGACTAAACTATCGCCCGGTTCACACTCCACCCACGTCTATTAAACAGGTGAAGAGGCTCATCCTTTGTTTTCTGTTTAGGATGCGGTTTCCGGCTTTCTCTTTTCTAATCTTTTCACTCTTTTCTTTTTTTCTTTTTTTCAATTGGAGTAGATAGACTAAACTATCGCCCAGTTCACACTCCACCCACGTCTATTGAACAGATGAAGAGGTTCATCCCTTGTTTCCTGTTTAGGATGCGGTTTCCGGTTTTCTCCTTTCCAATCTTTTCACTCTTTTCTTTTTTTATTTTTTTCAATTGGAGTAGATAGACTAACTATCGCCCGGTTCACACTCCACCCACGTCTAGTGAACAAGTGAAGAGGCTCATCCCTTGTTTCCTGGTTAGGATGTGGTTTCCGGCTTTCTCCTTTCCAATCTTTTTACTCTTACATAGCCCCCTGCGCATCAGTGGTGTTATCGCCTTGCTTGGGGTGATATGATTAAAAAAAAAGAAAATACCTAGCCGCTAGTCTAGTAGCACAACTAAATTCATGCCGAGGGGGCACCTGGGATCCAAGCTCATCAAAGCAGAAGCCATGAAATTATTTGTAGAAGAGAAGCCACATTATGTTGGTGAGAAAATGACTGGAGTTAAGCTACCAGGTTGAGATCAATTACATTGCAGATTCTCTGTTGGATTTTGTCAAGAAGCTCAAGATGAATAGCAGAGACACCCGACCAGATGTGACAGCAGTATTCAATGCATGGGTGGATGGTAGATTTATATATGTGCACGATGGATTCAAACAAGAAAAACTTCCTAGCTCTACACTGGGAACCAACCTTCCTAGCAGCAGATTTAGCTGTGGATTCAATGTTGTCATTCCACTTGAGGTCTGCTGAGAGAGTTAGGCCAAGGAGGCACAGCGTTTTGCTTTCAGGGAGACTAGCCTGATCCATTCTGATGGGAAGTAGCAGCAATTGTCTATGGTGGTTTAAGGATAGCAGCTTCATTTTGGAAGCATTAAAATTCACAAGCCATTTCTTACCCCAGTCCACCATGGATTGGAGGCTTTTTTCAAGATCAGCAGCAAAATTTCTAATGATTACCTGCCTTTTACAGGTGACTGGGAATTTGAAATATTATTGTTTAAAACTCTTTTTTTTCTAAGTAATTTTTTTCTACTCTTCTTAAGAATGTAGATGTATAGTGTTTGTTGGAAAGAATTTAACAGAAATTTTTATACTTTAATATCAGATATATTTTTCATAATAAAACAATGTTTTTAATTTATGTATTTAATTTATATATTAAGATTGTTTTATATTATTTACCCATTATCATTTTTGTTTTAAATATTTGGTCAATAATTTTTTTTCTGATGAAGGTAAACAACGTTCTTTTGACAGCTACGACATTAATATAAAATATGAAGGCTTGACAGAACATGAAGAACCATTTTTATTTTTATTTTCTCTTGAAGAGCCATTTTGTTTTTTTTGTTTTTTGTTTGAGAACAGCAAGATGCAAAATTCTTTATTACAAACTGACTATTTTACAGTAATAGGTTTTTTGTATCACAGTTAAGAATCTTTACTTTCTGAACATTTTTTTCTCAGACGATCATATCCCAAGAGTATTAGAATTGAAAACTGAAAAAATATCAGATGAAAGACAAAGTTAAATTGATTCACACTTGATTTTCATTCAAATTTAAACCTTATAACATTTCTATTTAAATTTTGAATATAAGTAAACTTTATTGTTTTTCTTATTATTACTCATCATGCTTGTAGATATAACCATTATATTTTTTACTTATGATTAGAGTGTAGTATCTGCACAATCCTCAAGCTTTCTCAACTGAAATCAGTTATGTTTTCTGATTGAGGAAGTGGAAAGTTTTATAAAGGGATTTATTCCCATACAATCACTGAAGTTAAGCAACATTAAGCCTGCTCATTGTCACCAATTAGGAACCCCATGTGCTGTAAGTGTAGATATGCAGGTTTCATAATAGATAATGGCTTGGAATTGTTCATTAGAGAGCCAAGTTTTAATTCCAGTTGGGGTTGTTAAATTCATTTGCATGCAAATAGCCTTAGGAAATAAGTTATGAATCCACTTCTTTTCACTCTAAGCTATGGGTTAATTAGTAAGATTTGTATCTTTTTTTTCTTTATTTATGGTTTGTGTTCTTTCAAGACTTAGGTGATCATGGCCTTCCAAATCTCCCGAACCCTAGTAGCTTTTAACATGCTTTCTCCTGTTACCCCTCCCAAACCTTGCTCTGCCATCCATGTTTGCAAGCTTGTCAAGTATGTTATGTGTTACTTTCACTGATTCTCTTTCTCTTTATCTTATTTGCGAGTATCAGACTCTCCAAGCCCTCTTTTTTCATTATATGTCCCAAGAACTTTAGCAGTCTTTTCCTGATATTAAGTATTTCTTTCCTTTTCATTTCCATCCTCTCTAAAATCTCATCGCTGCTCGCATGTTTGGTCCATGGTATCCACAGCATCCTTGATGAGATTGTCCAGCATTCACTGCCATATTGAAGAACAGACATCACATAATCCAGTATTCTCTTCGTCTCCAGCAAAATTTTCCTTTCAATACTCTACTAATGTTCTGGAATGCGTCCTTGACCATACTGATGCACCTCCAGATCTCAGTGGCACACTTTACATCCTCTGTCAGAACGCTTCCCAGGTATTTAAATTTCTGTACCTGCTTGATTTTAGTGTCCCCGGCCTGTAATTGGCATTTTGGGCTCCTCTTTTTACTGATGACCAGGCATTCAGTTTTCTTGTAGTTTATGTTTAGTCATTTCTTCTCGCTTTCTTTCACTACTTTTTGTAGGTCTTGTAGTTTCCTTTCCGTGTCTTGTTTGATTTTAGTATCCCCGGCCTGTAGTTGGCATTTTGGGCTCCTCTTTTTACTGATGACCAGGCATTCATTTTTCTTGTAGTTTATGTTTAGTCCTTTCTTCTCACTTTCTTTCACTACTTTTTGTAGGTCTTGTAGTTTCCTTTCCGTGTCTTGTTTGATTTTAGTATCCCCGGCCTGTAGTTGGCATTTTGGGCTCCTATTTTACTGATGACCAGGCATTCATTTTTCTTGTAGTTTATGTTTAGTCCTTTCTTCTCACTTTCTTTCACTACTTTTTGTAGGTCTTGTAGTTTCCATTCCGTGTATTGTTTGATTTTAGTATCCCTGGCCTGTAGTTGGCATTTTGGGCTCCTATTTTACTGATGACCAGGCATTCATTTTTCTTGTAGTTTATGTTTAGTCCTTTCTTCTCACTTTCTTTCGCTACTTTCTGTAGGTCTGGTAGTTTCCTTTCCGTGTCTTGTTTGATTTTAGTATCCCCGGCCTGTAGTTGGCATTTTGGGCTCTTCTTTTTACTGATGACCAGGCATTCAGTTTTCTTATAGTTTATGTTTAGTCCTTTCTTCTCACTTTCTTTTGCTACTTTCTGTAGGTCTTGTAGTTTCCTTTCCGTGTCTTGTTTGATTTTAGTATCCCCGACCTGTAGTTGGCATTTTGGGCTCCTCTTTTTACTGATGACCAGGCATTCAGTTTTCTTGTAGTTTATGTTTAGTCCTTTCTTCTCACTTTCTTTAAGTACCTTTTATCACTAAATCAATTATTTTAAAAGAATATTTTTAAGTTTGAAATAACTTAAATCGTAAAAAAAAAACTATTTAATTCATCAATCAGAGTGAGATTGTGTTTAGTCTTCAGCCCATGTAAGCGAATATGTTATATAATAATAAAGTTCATTTTATTCTATTGCTTTAAAAAATATCTGATATCTTCTGCTATGCTTTATGGTTACAAGAAGCAGATTAGACAAAAGTGAAATATTGCTGCTATATCTGGGCTACGGCTGATCACAGACAGTATCTCACTTCTACTTTCAAGGGCTGTATGTTTATAGGATCCAGAGGAAAATCTGCAATTTAATCAATCCCAACCTGGAAGCTCGATTCCTGTCACATTCCTACTGATGCGATGTGGCTTTCTGCTGTCTCTTCTACAAATATATTTTCATAGCTCCTGCTCTGATGAGCTTATCTCACTGGTGCACCCTCTAAGAGAATTTACTCGTGCAACTAGACTGGCAACAAGATCCCACCCTTTTATAGTCAAAACAATTAAATGCTGCTGTTACTTCTACTCCATCAGCTTCTTTTCTCACACTTCTCACCTATGGAATGGAAAGGGAGAAGAACAAGATACAGAGTGTGTTAGGGAAAGGATAGGAGTCAAGGTGATAAGAGATGGCAATTGATTTTGCATTTAAACTCAATTATAAAGTCAGTCGGGTATTTCCGGTATTGAACCGGAAGTGTTCCATTGGTCAGACTCTTACGTCTCACAACATTACGTTCTACTAAACCCTTGTTCTGTATTTTACTAACGACCCCTTTTGTAAATACTTCTCTTCCTGGTAATACACTTACTTTATACAATTACGTTATTTGTATTGATTTCACAATAATTCTTACATGCAACATAATACACTGTCTTCTTCATTTCACATACTTTCTAATTTATTTTACTCTCTTATTCATGGAAATATAATACATATATTAATTATATAATTATTCACATATAATACATATTTTCCCAGAAACACGTTTTATTTTTAAAAAATTTTTTGGTTATTCTGGGAAAATGTTAATACCAATTAAAACATGGTCTGATGAAATGAACTTATTAGATCATTGAAATGGATTATAATTTATAATTGAGTTTAAATGCAAAATCAGTTGCCATCTCTTATCACCTTGACTCCCATCCTTTCCCTAACACACTCTGTATCTTGTTCTTCAGATGATGTGTTGAGTTTTTTTTTTTTATGTATAGCATATTGCTTTGTCTAATATCTTTTGAGCTCTATACAGATATATTGCTTGATATTTTATATTAAGTAGATCTTTTCAGATTTTCCTCACTGTTCACAGACTTGATATCACTACACACACAGATATATATATATATATATATATATATATATATAAAACTTTACAGATATATATAAATTAGTAAATATATATATTATTTCTCACTAGTCGCATGAATTGGAGTTTCATGCACAACACAAACTTCAGGTGCTGGGTATATATATGAAACTTCCAGTTATGCTACTGGTGAGAAATAAAATGTAAATTGATTATATACTTAATAATTTAGGCACTATTTTATTAACAATAGTACTCAGCATGCAATATGTATCAAGCACTCTTTATAAAAGTAAACCTTGATCAGTGGGTTTTAATCTACCTGTTCTTTCACTTTCTTAGAATATATTTATATATATATATATATAAATGCAAACTTATCACTATACTCATTTTAAAAAAACCCTCCGCGTATATACACAGAAGGAAAAAATGTTTGTAAAAAAAGAAAGAGCTAACATGAACATGAACATCAGCCAAAGCAATTTGAACTGAGCCAGTACATCGCCCAAAGAAAAAACCCGAGAGGAGTAATCAATAACAAAAAGCGGTCAATATGTAAACAGAGCAGAGCCAGCCTTTCCTGAAGATCCATTTAGGTGAAACCTTGGTAGGTTTGTTGGCTCAGTAGGTTATATATATATATCACAAAATGAAAGAAATGAGAGGAACACTATTTAGTTTTAGCCAACACATTTCATCCACTGCCAGACTTCATCAAGGCAAAAAATGAAATATCTATAAACAAAAAAACAAATGCTGTTGATTATTACAAAATTGTAAAGCGTTCATAAATATTCATCAGATCGACTAAAACATATTCAATATTTAATTCTGTCATTTTGCATACTTAAAGAGAATTTTTTCATGTGAAGTATATTGTTTGGATTGTTATGGTATAAGATGTTGAAATGATAAAATTAACTGTTTTCTTTTTATTTTTTTATGTGCTTGTTGTTGTATATGTTGGCTTTCAAAAGTAGTGGTTCTATTAAGAAAGGTGACATCTATTTTGTTAATTTGAACATTATTTTATGTAGAATATCTGGTCGGGTGCCCCTGCTGCTCTCCTTGGGCTTCTTGACAAAATACAAAGGAGGATCTGTAACGTGGTTGATACTGACTTGGCAGACCGGCTGCAACCACTCTCTCACCGGCGCGATGTGGCTTCCCTGTGCCTCTTCTACAAGTACTTTCATGGCTTCTGCTCCAATGAACTTAGATCACTGGTGCTGCCTAAGCACGAATTTACATGAGATACTAGATTAGCAACTAGGTCCCACCCTTTTACAGTTAAACAGATAAGATGTAACCATAAATTCTACTCCAACAGCTTCTTTTCTCGCGCTTCCCACCTGTGGAACTCCCTTCCACAAGTCTGCTTTCCTGACAGCTACAATCTCCAGATGTTTAAATATAGGGTCAATAGACACCTCTAACTCCCAATTATTCTCAGAACACTCTCATCTACCCAACCCTCATTCTTGGTATCCTTACCCGCCTATCACCCACCCTCTGACACTGCCTATATTTAACCATTCTCGGTATCCCTACCCACCTATCACCCACCCGCTGACATTTCCTATATTTAATCATCCTTTCTCCACTCTATGTAGCCCCCTGTGCAGTAGTGGCAGTGACATGCCTTGCTCAGGGTGAAACGCTTATAAAAAAAAAAAAAAGATATTCATATTTGAGTACATATTCCATTTATATATCAAAGAATATATTTATATATTTTTGTCTACCAGCCTGAATATTTGAGAAATTTTATTTAAAAAACGATAAGATATCCAGCAGTATATGAACCTGTTATCCTATGGGCTGCAGGAAATAGTTATTAGATTCAACATATCTTAATCAACTTGGTCACACTTGCTGATTAAGCAATGTCCAAAACACGACTTTAAGTGAAATTCTTTCCATAAATCCATTGCTAAATCTGTTGCTATGAAAGTCAGTTCTCTGTGCCCAGAAGTTTTTCCCATCTGAATCTATCCTGCACATATATAAATCTACCATTCACCCATGTATTGAATACTGCTGCCACATCTGGTTGGGTGTCCCTACTATTCTCCTCGGGATTCTTGACAAAATACAACAGAGAATCTGTAATGTGATCGATACTGACTTGGCAGACTGCCTGCAGTCACTCTCTCACCGGTGTGACGTGGCTTTCCTGTGCCTCTTCTATAAATACATTCATGGCTTCTGCTCCAATGAATTTAGATCACTGGTGCCCCCTAGGTACGAATTTGCATGAGATACTAGATTAGCTACTAGGTCCCACCCATTTACAGTGAAACCGATAAAATGTAACCGCAATTTCTACTCCAACAGCTTCTTTTCTCACACTTTCCACCTGTGGAATTCCCTTCCACATGCTTGCTTCCTCAACAGCTACAATCTCCAGGAGTTTAAATGTAAGGTCAATAAACACCTCTTAACACACTAACACACAACCATTCTCTCAGCCACTCTTCCCATCTACATCCTTACCCATCTATCACCCTCCTTCTGACATTTCCTATATCTAACCACTCTTTCTTACCACCTATATAACCCCCTGTGCAATAGTGGCAGTGGAATGCCTTGCTTGGGGTGAAATGATTAAAAAATAAATTTTTATAAAAATAATAAATTCCTCGAAATTTTCGTGTGTGCTCAGCTTCGTATTCAAACATAAACAAAATAATTTTCTAAGGTAATAGATATTTTTATTTATCAGTCCAACAGAAAAATATGCACACTCCAGCATGTTAAAAATATTGTTTAATAAATAAGTGGATCATCTATTCAAATATAGGTATATACTAAAAATAATGTTTAAAGTGATATATATATATATATATATATATGTATATATATTCAATAATTATGTTTTAACACCAGGCTACCCAGGTTCCTATTGTGAGGTATAATCAAGCACATGGTCCATGTATCTGAAAATACCTCATGGTAGAAACATGGGTAGCCTGGTTTCAAACCTTAATTATTGAGTATATATTTTCACCCTTCTTTCTACTTATTGAATTTTGTATCAAGCACTTTTTCATTATTTTATACCTTTGAAAGAAGTTGTTTACTGCATTTCTCAACATTATTGTTATATATATATAAACACACACATACACAGAGATGCTTGTGCAAATTAGCGGAAACAACTGCTTCTGTTTGTTTCTTTTCTTTTACCATACAATCAGTTTTAGACCCACTGGAGTGACAGGGTATAATTAATCAACGTGTATTTTTTCCTCAGATTAGGTCATTTGCAGTGGTGTGCAGTAATAGAATCTATTTTCAGGATGTATGATGAAATTTGTTTGGCCTTGAGAAATATTGCGTCTTCCATGATCATGCCCAGTCACTATTGTTTCGATCGTTGATCAGTTGTCCTACGGCCATTATCTGCAAGGAAGCATATGAAAATTGTAATGCTGCACAAATGCACTGGTAAGCCATACAGAGTGATTGCACATTTTGTTGATGTCACCCTTTCAACTGTCAGTCATGTCATCAAGGCAAAGAAATAAACTGGATCCATCAATTCAAAACGTAAAGTTAAAAAGCAGTCGGAAGAGAAAAACAATGACAAGAGATGACATATACATGATCAAGGAAAGTTTAAAGATCCTCGGAAGACATTATTCATTTTGTTTCAATTAATTTGCACAAGGGTACATATAATATATATATATATATATATATATATATATATATATATAAGTGGACATTGAAGTCAACACCGAGATGGCCTGACGACCGTGTTTAGCATGAAACAAACTGTCACCTTTAGGCATTAACTTCAATGTCCACTTTTGTATTTGCACATGCTATATTCCTGACATTGAGCACTTTAATCCATAAGTAGAGTATACTTTAAAACTACATTTTATCATTATATATATATATATATATATATGTATCACAATTTTGCATTTAGACAGCAATCTCTCTTTCATACAAGTTTCATTAAAGACAACTGACAGGAACTAAAGAATAGCCAAAAGCCCTTAGATATGCAGAATGTTTTGACAGTTTTACATACTTTGTGTCCAGAAAAGCACTTAAACCAACACAAGGGTAAATGAAATAAAAACCTTAATCACACTACCTTCTCAGTCATCTTGAACAAAACTGATATATATGTGATTAATAGATATATGGAGATTTATATTACTATGATGAATGTTGCATTTGTGGAAATTTGTATTTTGAATTTTTATTTATCTATTGACGATAATATATATATATATATATATATATATATATATATATATATATATATATATTTTAATTCAGATACTTTAATCCAAGTGGAAAAAGCAGGAAGGTAAATTCCAAAAACCCAATCCTAATTAATATTAAAAATTTTATTTTAATATTAAAAAATGATACAGGAAGAGAGCTCCATGTAATAAAATATCACAGAGCGAATATAAATTAAAAAAGGATTAATTCAATGATGTTGGATGACTATTTCAATATGAAAATCCCCATGGGGAATAACACATCACCTCAGCAACAGAAAAATCCTTTCAAAAACTGGAGAAAAATCCAGTTTCTGAAAGGATTTTTCTGTTGCTGAGGTGATGTGTTATCCCCCATGGGGATTTTCATATCGAAATAGTCATCCAACATCATTGAATCAATCCTTTTTTAATTTATATATATATATATATATAAAACATAAAACAAATTCTGATGTTCAAATTCGTTGTATGATTATTTCTACGAGAAATTTCTCGTATCATCAGCAACAAATTTTTATTACAAAAAGCCAAATTACAAAACGAACAAAGATATTTTACTGCTGGAAGTTCAAAAAAATATTCATCATGGAAAAATAAAGGAGTGGGATTAATAAGAAAGCAGACAGAAATCATATTAATTAGGGTCGGGTTTTTGGAATTTACCTACCTGCTCTTCCTTTTGGATTAAAGTTATATATATATATATATATATATATATATATATATATATATATATATATATTTATTATAAATTATATTTTAGAACATGTACATAATTTCTCTATATATAATCGTGACGAAGGCACATTTGTTTCGGCATTGGAGCCGTAATGCCTCATCAGGCGATGTGGAAACAAAACGTGCCTTCGTCGTGATTATATATAGAGAAATTATGTACATGTTCCAAAATATAATTTATAATAAATATTCACAGCTCTGTATAGTATATTATATATCAAGCACTGTTTTAAATTAATCTTTTGGACGTTGAAAGAATTCTTCGTTCTGTATTCACTCGGATAAATATATCTATCTATCTATCTATCTATCTATCTATCTATATATATATATATATAGAGAGAGAGAGAGAGAGACATTTATCTTACCCTGATGACTGCTGCAATATGTAGAACTTAAATTTGTAATATATATACAAATATATATATAAATTTTGACATATGAAAGCCCAAGAGATCTCTTTAGCATTAAACTATAAGAATACCAGCACACAGATGATTTTATTATAGTTTATGTAAAACCAGGACTTATAAAAATGCCATACAGCTTTACATATATAAACACTACTGGTCATAATTATTAGGCCACACCAGTTTTTATCAAAAAAAAGATGTATTTCATACTATTTTTAGTATTTATTGTCAAGTGGATAATTCTAAATGAAAATAGAATTGTCATTTGTTAATACTGCACAATAACATGTGCATCAAATGAACTGTTCTGGTGTCCAGTTTTTGTGCTCTCTTCCCCATGTTAGTCTCTTTTCTTTATTGGCAGGCCAAAGCAAAGGCTTCCTGGCTGCCTTGTAAAATTTTGCAAAGTAATAATAACAAAAGAACCATTCTATTTTCATTTAGAATTATCCACTTGGCAATAAATATCAAAAATAGTGTGAAATACATCATTTCTTTTAAGAAACTGGAGTGGCCTAATAATAATGGCTGGTAGTGTGTGAAAATATATATATATTTAGTGTATCGAGGCAGCAAATAATTTTCTAAATATATTGGAGCCCATGTACAACCCACACTTAAAATCACGTTTAAATCCAGTCACAACACATTACATTGCATTTGAATACATGGTTCTGTTGTCATTTCACGCTGTCACGTGGTGTGATGTCATAGAACTGCACTGCAAATTTGCCAACTGCGTTTGTTATTTTTGGTAACTATTGCTGTTGCCTAGTGGAGTTTTATGCCAACACAAAATAAAATTGTTGGTGATGGTGGTTGTTATTGTATTACCATCTTAATAACCTCTCTGAAGATGGCACATGTAAGCCAAAAGCTTAGAACCAAATTAATAAAAAATTATCCAAATGTTGGAGAATTTTTGTCTTTATTTTCAACTGAAATTAAAGCCAAAATACAATGTTTAGAACAGCTCATGATTAAACAGAATAGACATTCATTGTCTCTTATATTTAACAGTCTATGTTTAGAAAAAAAAAAAAAAAAAAAAAAATATATATATATATATATATATATATATATATATGTACTCACATACTCACATAAAAACATGTTTTATGCAGTTCTTGCTTAATGCACTCTGAGATACCTAAAATGTAACATGGTTAGTGTGTGTGTGTGTGAGTGATTACAATGTTGCTGTCAGGTAGCATTTAAAGAACACATTTTACATCTGAAGGCAATTTTATTCTTCGATCAAGGCAAAAAATGCAACATTTTTAGATTATTGCAGATGTCATTGTAAAACTGACTGCAGCGCAAGAAAGTAAAATTGCATGCTGAATATATGAATAAGTAATAGGTAAAGCCATCAAAAATGTTCACGTATAATTCTATATATACATGGGACCTTGTCCGTCATATAATTTTCAAGAGAGACAAAAGGAATAACACGATTGTACACTAAAGATGCTGTGAATAATTATATAATTAATATATGTATTATATTTCCATGAATAAGAGAGTAAAATAAATTAGAAAGTATGTGAAATGAAGAAGACAGTGTATTATGTTGCATGTAAGAATTATTGTGAAATCAATACAAATAACGTAATTGTATAAAGTAAGTGTATTACCAGGAAGAGAAGTATTTACAAAAGGGGTCGTTAGTAAAATACAGAACAAGGGTTTAGTAGAACGTAATGTTGTGAGACGTAAGAGTCTGACCAATGGAACACTTCCGGTTCAATACCGGAAATACCCGACTGACTTGTTCACTCGGCTGACTTCCGAGGTCTTCCCCGAGGTATCATCACCACTACTTTATGTAGTACTTAGAACAGTCCATTACTGTAGAAAAAGGTGGAGAGTGCCCCAACACAGTGTATATATTTATTTTTTTTTTATATTCATTTTACCGACAGTACCGTCACTGGTGCACAGAGCATTACAGTAAGAAAAGGAAAAAAAACAAGGTACAGGAAATGTTGAAGAAAGGATAAGAGAAAGATGGGAATCAAGGAGATAGAAGGTGGCAATTGACATTGCACTTAAACCTTTGGAGAGTGTTACTATCAGGGAAACAAGCAAGCAGAGGAGAGTTCCATGAGTGGGAAGTGCAAGAGAAGAAACTGTTAGAGTAGAAGAGTTGGTTACACTTAACTATTTCAATAGTGAAAGGGTGGGACCTTGATGCCAATCTAGTAACATGAGTAAATGTATGTGGTTTGGAACCAGAGAAAAATGCTCGTTAGAGCATTAACCACAAAAATACTTGTAGAAAAGACAAAGGGAGGCCACATCACAACAGTGAGAAAGTGACTTAATGCATGCTGCTAAGTCAGGATTGATTATATTTCAGATTCTCCTTAAGATTTTGTCAAGAACCTCAAGATGAAAAGCAGGAGTACCCGATCAGATATGACAACAGTATTTAGTCTGGATAAAATTACCCTAAGCAGAATTACAGAATCTCATATCTGCATCTAGTATTTGTAAGCATGGGAAAGATTTGTGACATTTGTGTTTATATAAATAACATTCTCGGGAGCTTCTCACATGTTGCAGATAGAAATGTACATGTGGTGACGGGACTCAGGCTGCTCAAGTAAGTCATGATGATTCATTTAATTGGCTCACTTCTTTCATCACAGTTTTCTAAAGAGGCTTGACCCTGCCTCACTTGAAAACAAACCTGAATATGTTCAAACTCTCAAAAATATTAATAAGCTAAAGAAAATGAGTTTGAAATAAATTTATGTACAGGCATATAATTCATATATAAATATGAATTGTATAGCCTTAGGAATTATACCAAATTGGCCAACTGTGTATGGAAATTAAAAGAAAAAAATGACAAAAGCCCTAATGTGATCTGGAGTGCATTAAGAAAGGCCAGATATTGGTGGTGATATCTGCAAATTGTGCCAAAAAGAAAAGTTTACTCTAGTATAATTTCCAGAACACAAAAGGTTACTAAATAAAATGTCTTAAATAACAAAATAGAAGTTACATTTAGGGTTCTCACAAACCCAGTATACAAATCTACCATCCGCTCGTGCATTGAATACTGCTGCAATATCTGGTTAGGTACTCCTGCTATCCACCTAGGGGTCCTTGACAAAATCCAACACAGAATCTGTAATGAGATCAAACCCAACTTAGATAGAGTCACTTTCTCATCAGCCCATGGTGGCTTCCTGTGTCTCTTCTAGAAATAGTTTCATGGCTTCTGCTCAGATGAACTTAACTCACTGGTACCCCCCATACATGAATTTGCTCAAGCCACAAGATTAGCAGCTAGATCCCACCCTTTTACTGTGAAACCAATAAAATGTAAATGCAAATTCTACTCCAGCAGCTTCTTCTCTCACACTTCCTGCCTGTGTAATTCTCTTCCATTTACTTGCTTTCCCAACAGCTACAATCTTCAAGAATTCAAATGTAAAGTCAATAGTCATCTCCTATCTCACTAGCTTGCATCTACACACTCTCTCTCTCTCTCACTCTCTCATGCTCCTTTCTTCATCCACTCTCATCAGTATTCTCATTCCTCTCCTACCCTCTTCCTGACACCCCCTGTAACCTGTCACTCTTTCTCATAACTTACCTACTATGTAACTTCCTGCTCAACAGTGGCAGTAAAATACCTTGCTTGGGGCAACATGATTATAAAAAAAAAGTATATACAATACTATTTTGCTGGTCTTGACTCACTTATCCCCTTGTTTTAAATTTTCTGTTATGCATATTAAAATTCCTGTTGTGCATCCAAAATAAATGTTAATTTATTTTTAATGTGTTTTTAAATTTTTCAAATTAGCTGTTTTATGTTATTGGTAAATTTATCAAAGTGGATATTTACACTTATTTTTTTCCTGATCAGTTTTGTATGTTGAAACATTCATTTTCAAGGATTGTGTTTTGTGTATGTTTACATAACTGCTTCTGGTTAATTTTGGCATTCTCACACTGGAACAAATTCACAGTCATTTGAAAGGTCAAGCTCAAATTTTCATGTGTGTTTCTATTTCTCTTTATTGAAAAATTAATATCACCAGTTGCATAAAACAAGTAATTTGGAAATTTGCAAAAATTACAAACAAATTGTAGACAGAATCTGTCAATATTGTTTATCAAACATGTTTGAAAGAATTGTTACAGCCAAAAGTACACCATATATATATATATATATATATATATATATAGTCAATCCACAGACAGATCTGTTTTGCTGTATCGCAGCTCATCTGTATGGTTACATATCCGATTGCTTCTAGCCAGGATTGAAACCTGACCGAATTGACGTCAGTCAGCAATTCTACCTCTGAGCTATGGGCACTCGGTAGAAGAAGGCAGACCTTTAGCATGTTATGTACAATGCAAACATATGCCAGTAGGTGAGAGTGTTCTAATTCATTGCTGAATGAACGATGTATACATGCTTGAGTGGCTACTGTTTTTACAAAGTCTACCATTCTTCTAGAGTGTTCAATCAGGGTGTGAAAGCATAAATATAGTCATCCGCAGACATCTGTTTTTCTGTAGCACAGCTTATATTAACAAAGATTAATGAAACTGGTTATAAAAAAACGACAATTTGAAATGATTTGTTTGAACATTATTTTTTATCGATACCCGTATTTAAGTAGATATTCTGTTTATAATCAAACAGTATTATATATTTATTTCTACCGGCCTGATTATTTACGATAATCATCATGTTATGGAAATTAACGAAGATTAACGAAACTTGGTTATAAACAACCGACAATTTGAAATGATTTGTTTGAACATTATTTTTGATCAATACTCGTATTTAAGTAGATATTCTGTTTATAATCAAACAGTATATTTATATATTTATTTCTACTGACCTGATTATTTACGATAAATTTTTGTTTGGATAGGGGTCACAGGTTTGAATCCTGCCAAATGATACACATTTTCGTAACAAAAATTAATTATAAATAATTTTTTAAGTGTATCTAAAAAATGTTTAACTATTGAAATATTTATAAAGATTCAAAATACCTAAGTCCCTATTTAACCCTAGCCTATATGTATTTAATTCGAACCTGCAACCCCTATCCACATAGGAGAAGCCACCAATTGATCTGGTGCATCTTAGACCTCTTGACCACGAATGACCAAAACAAAACAAAGTCAAATCAACCCTATATAACACAATTTTCAATTCATCATAATAACCATATCTGCTCTGAAATGTATCGTAATGTCAAAAAATGTAAACATGTTAAGGAAATTCATGAAGATTAGTGAAATGGTTATAAAGAAACCAACAATTTGAAATTATTTGTTTGAACATAAATTTTGTTTGAATCCTGCCGAGTGACACACATTTTGTAACAAAAATTTATCGTAAATAATCGGGCTGGTAGAAATAAATATATAATACTGTTTGATTATAAACAGAATATCTACTTAAATACATGTATCAATTAAAAATAATGTTCCAACAAATCATTTCGTCTGTATATATATATATATATATATATATATATATATATATATATACTTGTACTTTTGGTGGTATTCACTCTGGGTGGTTTGAAGCAGCTTCTTCCCTTTAAGTTTCATGGGAGTTTTTGGCACCACAAGCAGTCTTCACCCATAACCTGGGGAAGAAGAGACAGATTCATACTTTTGTTTAGGTTATTAACATGTAAGTGAAAATAATGAATTTGACTGGAATTCAAACTCATTTTTCTGATTTGTCAATCTGAGCTGCTATCCATTTCATTACTCCTTCACCATGCATATATATATATATATATATATATATATGAATTGGGATCAAATGCAGATCAACTATTGATTGCAATCTGACAGAATATTAAGATGAAGAACAAATGGGAAACATTTATCAATCTAACATGTTTAACTTTTATTTGATTCTCTGACAAAGTTTTATCATTCATATATATATATATATATATATATATATATATATATATATATAAGGTTTGATCTAAACATATTGGAACTGTTGCTATGATAACAAAGAAACTTCATTATGTGATACATATAGTGAAGCTGTTTGCTGTATATACATTAAATTGTAACATTTTTGCTCACTTCCTTTGTTTATAACAGTGCTTGTCAGGATAGTGTGTAGAGTGTGGTCATCTCACTACACCAGGGAGTGACCATGGCTTTTCAAGCAGTTTTTTGCCAAGGACAACATTCTCTAGCTTTGACAACCACCATATTTTTCAGATCCCACCCCTTGTGACAGTTCCTCTTCAAAAATAAAATTCCACTTGAAGGGAACAAGATTTCAAACATGGAAGAAATCCAAGAAAATTAAATATTGAATTGATATTTATAGCTCCCATCCAGATACTTTTTGATCAAACTTTGTATATATATATATATCTGTGTGTGTGGAAACTTGACACACCATCTAAAGTAGTTATATATTTTAATTTATTTTGACAGGTAAGTTTTTTAGCACATATCTCTTCAGACCACAAAAAATGTAAATCTTGGATTTGAATTATTTTGAAGTCTGAAGAGATGGGTGCTAAAAACTTCCCTGTCAAAATGAATAATAATTTATACCATTTTAAATGATGCATTGAGTTTTCCTTTATGTATATAATATTGCTCTGAATAATATTTATTGAGCACTCTATACAGATCTAACACTTGATATTTTATATTAAATATGTTTTTTGGATTTTCCTCATTTTTTTATAGTTTTGTTTTCATTATCTCTCTCTCTCTCTCTCTCTATATATATATATATATATATATATATATATAATCAAGATAGTGATGATGTTGCAAAATAGTTTTTTTGTGAGATTTCAAAATAATAATGCTATGAATAATCATACTATGAATGTTTTTTTAATCATTTCACTGATAATGCCACTAGGACCCACAAGGTTACTGGGAGTCAAAAAGAATGAGGAGATTTTACTGAGAACAGATGAGGAGAAAAAACAATAAAAGAACAAAATTCAGAAAGACAAAAAATGGCAATTGGCATTGCATTTAAATTTTTTGAAGATTGTAGATTGCACGGAAACAAGTAAAATGGTATTTCTCCACAGGAGGTAAGTGCAAGAAAAGAAACTATTAAAACAGAACATATGCTTACATCTAGTTCAACAGTAAAACGGTGAGACCTAGAAAAATTGCTATGAAAGTAATTTAGTTGTTTGAAATTAGAACATACTTTTTGCCGTAAAAAAAAAAATAAAAAAATTGTGTTTAAAGTTTGTCAACTTTCAAAATACCATAACTTTTGATCTATTTGAGATAGACAACTCAACTTTTTTTTAAAGGAAGCTAAAAGCATCTACTTTAACATACAAACATTTACATTTGTACTTAACTGATTTTCACATAGATGGCCAAAAGTATTTTCTTGTACTGACAGAGGGAAGTGATATCACAGCAGTTCAAAAGTAATTGAAATTAAAAATGCCAAATCAGAATCGATTAGATTACTGATTCTTCTTTGCATTTTGTGAAGAATTTCAAAATATATAATAAGTACACCAGACCAGATATGGCAGTAATATTCAATAAATAGGTGAATGGTAGATTTGTGGTGATATCGACCAAGCAAAAGCGATGGACCAGATGTTTGCACCCTCATAATCAAAAAGCAAATGACCAAAAGTTGTTGGTGCGCCATTGGATTCGTGCAGATGTTCCAGTTGAAAAATAAAAATTAATTAAATATCAAATTTTCAGTTCGCGAGCCAACATGAATTTTATTTATCGGCCAATGGGAAGCCCAGAATCAAATACAGATATGAATTCCCAAATGATCACCTGCGATCCAAAAAGTTGAAATAAAAAGCCAATACAGAAATCATCGCCAGACAGACCGACACAGGCCAACACACACAGACTGACCGAGAGAGAGGAGTGTAATCAGTATCCCCTTGACCTATGTCAAGCAGCTTACTATCCTAGCCTCCCTTCCATCTCCTCTTATCTTCAAAACTATTTACTGTCTCAAAATTATTTACTGACCTAAGGAGCGAATACATCAAAGACATTCCTTAATTACAATGCTCCCACATTCCTAAACATTAATTCTCTTTTCAGCATTTTATTGCCATGAACATTTTAACGTCTTTTGGACCTATACTTCAAGTATTACTTTAAGTGTAAAAACCTTAATTGATATGTGTATATATAAAATGTTATTTTTCAACTCAATTTGCTTTTCTTGATTTATAATCATTTTATGAATTATAGTGGGTTATCTACAGCAAGGCCAAATTCCATTAATCTGCAACAATATACAACTACCCTTCACTAGAACGGACTCCCACTATAAACTGGAAAAGAATGGATAACCCACTATAGATTTATAAATGTACAAGATGGATTTTGACAAAAAATATTGTCTGGTATGGCACAGTGAACCAATTTCATGAAATAATTTCTTTTTCTTGTATAAAGCAGAAAATTCTGCCAGCAACATTTCATTTAATGAAAGGGATGTCAACTTAGATTTTGGAAAATCATCAATAAAACACTCAGCAAATTTTGCACGTTTTAAGTAATGAATGCAAGGGAACACATTACTAGTTTCTCTTTCTTGTTTTGGTTTTTCTCTCCTCCTCCTCGTTGTTTAATTAACAACACTAACTAATAATTAGATAACCATAAATGACCTTAGTCAACAAAGATTAACGAGGATGTTAAAATCTATTTTACTCCAGGCAATGTTGCATAACCTTATTTATTAAACAAACTTGCATGAGAAATTATCTTGGAACAAAGGCCTCCGCAAAGTATTCATCAATAAAACAATAGATGTAACTAATATGCATCAATAAATTGATTCTCAAATCATTCTCCTTATTGCTTTAAGATATAATTGGATCAACATTCCATGATCGTATATATATATATATATCTATATATATATGTGTGTGTGTGTGTGTAAAAATGTTAGATTTGATATTCTATCTTTAGCATATCATTGGCAATCTTTATGATTCGATTAGTTCATTAAATCTCTTTTAATCGAGGTCAAAGTTTGTTAATTTATGCATGATAATGTTGCTAAGTTACATGGCAACAATACATGTAATTAACATTTTCGTAAATTTTAAGACTTTTTCTGATTTCTGCAACTCAGTATATTTTTACAAGTAGAAATCAATTAGTTTTTGTTTTACATGTGATAAATTTTTGATCAACACAAACAACTTTAATGTATGTTTAAAATAAGATAAAGATACAAAAATCATTACATTGCAACCATCGACTTTATTTTTGTTATTTTAGATTTTTGAGCTCATAATTTAGTATATGTTTTGCATGTTTCATTTTATTGGAAAAATGACAAAGCAGAAATCTTCTGCTTGTCCATTAACTTGTGGCTTTGTGTTTTTCATAGAAAGGAAAATCTGTCTTTATTGATTAAAGTGAGAAGAGGTTTATGTAAGCATCTATATATATATATATTAATAATTTCAGTTAAAACAAGGCAATAAAGCCACTAAGATGCAAGTTGTTACTAAGTGTGAAAGAATATGAGAAAAAGAAAATATCATTAAGGAGAGAAAACAATAAAGAAGAGAAATTAAAAAGAGAAGTGATTATTATTTATATTGTTAGGACTGTTGTCCCAATCTTTATTGCCATGTTTACAATGTTTTGGCTGTTGTATGCTTCTGCCTTCTTCAAGTGATAGAAATTTCAAATTGAACTCTTTATATCGATCACTGGAATATATCATTCTCATTCCATGTGCAATGTCACTTCTGGTAGCCATGTAGTTATCTCTCTTTGACTTAATTCTCTTAAGTTATTTTTTCACCACTGCTATAGCCAGATATTTAATTCACAACTCTCGGGGTCAAGTCACTGGAATTAACCAATATTTATATCCACTGATATGTGTTCTAGAAGATAGAAGATAATGACTGAAATTGCTTTTTTTGAGGATCAAAATTTACTGAAAAGTAAGAAACCACCAGACGAGAGTTCTACAAGTGGGAATTGTGCAAGAGAAAAAACAAACAATCAGCATATAACTTACATTTAAATCTATCTCTTTCAGGTGTAAAAAGGTGAGAGCTTTCGACCAATATAGTCATCAGTTAAGTGCAGTCCATCATACATGCTTGAGCAATCAGGTCTCTTTCAATCCATGACTGACTAGGCAGAAAATTTTCCCTCAGTAGATTGCCATTCTTTCTATTGTAGACTAGTTGTTAACGAAGGCAATAGAAACTAATATGTCCTGCTATTCAACTCATTGCTGGAGGGAGAATTGATGGATTGATAACTTTCCCAAGGGTATTTGTGTGCAAGTGTTAAATTTATTAAGTCTAGGTTATCAAAGAGCAAAGTTCCACAGAACATTTACCACAAAAGTCTTTATAGAAAAGCTGTTATGTTATGGAGATTGGAAAGTGACTGAAGTTGTGATAGTAGGTCAGAATCAATAACATTGTATGTTCTTTTTGTAAGAAATGAGGAGAAAGGACAATAGAAGAACAGGCTCAAAAAGAGAAAAGATTTCCACTGGTATCGCATTTGAACTTTTGAAGATTGTTGTGGCAGGAAAGTAAGAAGATGGAAGGAAGTTCCAAAAGCCAGAAGTGAAAAAATAACTATCAGAATAGAACCTAGTGTTTTATCGAGATAGTTCAAGAGTAAAGTAGAGGGACCTATTATCTATTCTGATAAGAAAGAAAGTTTGTCAGAAGAATTTCCATGAAAGTATTTGTAGAAGAGGCAGATTGAAGGCAAGAAGAATTGAGGAATACAAGCTGTGACTTACCAAACAAGCTTGAGTAAATGAATGGAAAAATAGGCTGTTGCAGAGGCAATAAAAGGACAAATTTATTAAGATCTGCAAAAGACAGGAAATTGTGGAGAGCCATAAGCACCCGCATCCTGAAAGGATATGGGACATAGAAAAAGAATGAGCTTGAATAAATGGAAGCAAAACAGGCTGTTGGAAAAAGACAAATTATTAAGATCTACAAAAGAAAGGAAATTGTGGAGAGCCATGAGCACCAACATCCTGAAGAGATATGCTACATAGAAGAAGAATGATTTGGAGAAATGGCTGGTGGGACAAGGTTTAGGAGCAATAATAAAAAGAGAATATTTATTAAGATCTACAGGGAACAGGAAATTGTGGAGAGCCATGAAAAAAAAAGTAATTGAACATAGGATTGGCTGCACCAGTCATAGTCGCACCCAATACTGCAAACTGCTACAAAACTGAAATATCAACATAAGGACTCAGGTTATGTTCTTTAATATCCTAGTTAGATCAAGAATTTTATATGGATATCAAACATGGCATAAATCTTTTTAGGAATATCTAAACTGCTAGTGGTGGAAAAAAGCTTTGAGTGAGTGAAGCATGAAGGTCTTGGCAAAGATTATTACAGAATCACAAACAAAAAATATCAAATGACAGAAACCACATCACTTGATGAATACCAACAGCAGAAACAATGGAAATAGATAGCACATATAACTCAAAGAGAAAATGTCATGAACAAGATGTTTTTCTTAACCACCTTAAAAAACATTTAAGAAGAAAACGTCTATCAATGCTGGAAAGAGTGATAAAAATTACTGTACTTGAGGAACCTGTTTTCCTGAAAATTTTATAAATTTCAACCAAAAGAGAAAATAATGCCTCAATCAAGATGTTGATATTCCACACAACTTCAAATAAAAGGTTAGGAAGGAAACCCCCATCAATACTGGAAAGAGCAATAACAGCTACTGTACTTGAGAAACCTATTTTCCTGAAAAACTGTTTTAAAAGGAAAATTTTATAAATTTCAACCAAAAGAGAAAATAATGCCATAATCAAGATGTTGATATTCCACACTACTTCAAATAAAAGGTTAGGAAGGAAACCCCCATCAATACTGGAAAGAACAATAACAGCTACTGAACTTGAGAAATTTATTTTCCTGAAAAATTGTTTCAAGAGATAGATTTTTCTAAATTTCAACCAAAAAACAGCACTGGCTGCTTAGTCAAGGAGTACCAAATATTTCCTTGTAGGGAAAGAAATAGCTATTACCATTACCATAATTGCCAATATCTTAAAGGGGCAAGGCACATAGGAGAAGTAAGAATGTTGAAAATGATAAATAATAGTTTAAAAGGAACAATATACTCCCTTGAGTGAAATAAAGAGTTACATTCAAAAGTTTCTAAAAGTTTTGACATATAATGGTCGTCTGTGTAAGGAAAGAGAATAGCCTCAATGGAAATGCATGATCAAAACATGTATTTGAATGTTGGCCTCAAATCATTCAAGGAATGTTATAAGTTTATAATAGTTTTATAGTGATATTCAATTCTTTACTTCTACAAGAAATTTCCAAAATCAATAGGGAATATGAAAGATACCCAAAAGCAAGCAGCAAGCTTTTAAGCAAAAAGGACGATGAAGCCTGTCACTCATAAGAGAATGTGCATTACCAATAATTCTTCCATATCACACCTTTGACACTCCTTGCAGTTGCAGGGTTCGGGCTTTTTAAACGCTTTCTGTTTCCTGCTACACAAAAGATGGTTTCTTTTGCTTTCTTCTTGTAGATTCAATATCAAACTTTGTCTTTTGATGTTACCTTGTTATATTTTCTCTGGGCATGATCAGAATTCTCTTCTAGTTTTTTCTCTTCTAGTTTTTTCTCTGTACTTTGAGGTGTGACTGCAAGAGCAGAGCTTGTTCAATATTGCTAACATTCCACCAAAATAGAACCACATTTGGAAAATACATTTCATTAAGAACTTGCCATATTTTATAGCATATAAACCCACTCTAATTTACACAATACTATGGAATTAGGTTAAATACAGTCAGTTAAGGGCTATACATGATACTCACTTGGGCGATCATGTCTTGAAAGATTATACTGCAGTAGGTTGCCATTACTTTCTGTGGTAGATTGGTTTCCAACTAAGACTATAGAACCCAATCTGTCCTATTATCTAAATCTAAACTATTTTATAAATGGAACTTTGTCTGTGTGTAAGTGTAAGTGTGTGTGTGTGTATGTCCCCGTTACCTATAGACTCTGAAACAGTTGAACCAATTTTCTTGAAAATTTACACAGTTGTACTATAAGCATCTGCAAGTGTTCTTAGCTAGGTTTTGTGTTGAGGTAGTCTCGATAAATATTGAAAATCGATAATTGAAAAAATCAGGTTATAGAAGGAGTGGTCCGATTTTAATCAAATTTGATACACTCATAGACAAAGACATAAGAGACGATATTCAGAAGTTTCAAGGTAGCAGTTCTTACAATAGTGCAGAAAATTTGATATCAATACCAGATAATCAAAATTTGACATACATCCATTCATTTTTCTTTCAGTCTATGGTTTCGCTTTAACTGGAAACAACTATTGCTTTGTAGTCTTTCGTGCCAATGTCCAAAGAGTCTGAGCTCCAGGACTTGGATTAGTTTTAAAGCTTTCAATACACCCGAGCAACGCCAGGCTATACTGCTAGTTTAACCTTTATCTGCGGGAAAGAGACAGATTTATACCTTTCACAAGGGAATTTGTGCGTAAGTGAATGCAAGAAATTCAACTGGAATTTGAACTTGGCTCTCCAATTTCTCATTCCAAGTCAATATCCACTGCATCACAATGCACATCACAAGTACTTAACATATTTAATAGGATAGAAGCCTTTTTCTTATATTCAATATTACAGTATTATTATTCCATGTTAAATACAAGTATTTGACATATTTAATAGTATATAACCCACTCGGTTTATATTTAGTATTATGGAATTGTGTTAAACAAGCACCAAACTACCAGTACCAAAATAATATAAGTTTCCCTCTTTACACTCAAGAATACTGTATTATGGATTTAGATAAACATGAGCACTGTTTGTCTGTGGCACAGAGGTGAACATTAGACTACCAGATACATTGAATTCGCATATAAGTTTCCCTATTTATATTTAATATTACAATATTAATAATTTAGGCTAGGTACAATAATGGTCATCTATAGCATATGTGCAAACATTAAACTACCAGATACATAAATTTTGTATATAAGGAATCATTTATTTACATTTAATATTACACATTATTATGCAGCTAGGTGTTATAATATTCCTAAAGCCTGATCTTCTGATTCCTGTTACACAAATTTCTACCACTGGCCAGATGTGAACATTAAAAACCAAAGTCTGAACAAAAACTGCACATAGCTTCCATTTCACTTTCACACTCAAAGAAAAATATAATCCAGAATTTTCACCCAATAGCATCCACTCCCAGCTAAATAAACAAAATAAAAATTGAAGCTAATCTGAGCCTAAGAAAAGGATATAAAAACCCATCAAAGGGACTTCTTCGACATCTTTCCATGATACTCACTAAAGACTATCATCGCAGTAAATCACAATTCACCCTCCCTCTCCTACCATACACTTCCATAGATTACTTTTATGACTCTACATATTTCTTTCTTTCAATGACAGACATTTACACCATTTTACCATTTATTGTATTTTTATGTTAATACAATTGTTTATTTCTTTAAACTCTGACATTTCTTATTTGTTCTGCCACCATACACTTAATATAACAGATGCTTGCTTCAAGTACTGGTGGTCTATGGCATCTAGATAAATATTAGCCTACCAGATACATCAAAGTGACATATAAAATTCCATATTTCCATTTTATATCACAGTGTAATGTGAGCACTTGCAAGAAAGATTCTTTCCATTACGGGCATTGTTATATCCATGATATAATAACACTGTATTTCTCTGACAAAATGGAATGACAAACATGTTTTATCTCAGAGAATGCTTTATAGAATAAACATAAAATTCTTACTGTAACAGACATTATTTCTTTCTTTCTGCTATGTTCATTCAGGACATAGTTGATCATGACTCTCTACAACTTACTCTTTTTTGTTACTGTAACTTTTGATCCTTTAGAATCCGCTTTGTCCTTACTCGACCATCCATTCAGATAAATCTATTATGTAGGTTACTTTCTCTTTCTCCACTGCTCCTCTTGTATTCAGTATGTCCTGTAAGTATTAAAATCTCTAGGCCCACTTTCTTCATGATTTGACTCATAATTTTCAGCTGTTTCTTTCCTATTTTAACTGTGTGTCCTTTTTGCTTCCATTTTCTTTAAAACTTCCTCATTTCTCAGCAGCCTTTTACTGAATCATATCTCTATTACCTTGTCACCTTCTATGAAGAAACTGTTCAGTATTAACTGTTATATTAGACGATTGATATTACATTGTAGTTTAGTACTGTTTTCTTTCTTTTCAATATTTTCCTTGTAATGGGTTGTTGCTATGAAAGAAAGATTTATTCTCCCATTTGTATTTCCCCCATTATGAGCATTATTATATTCATGATTTAATAACATCACTTTTTTATGAACAATACAGAATGGCTTAAAAAAGAAAAGAATGACAAATATGCTTTGTTCTCAGAGAGACTTTTATAATACTAAGACACATACAAAGCTATTTATATATATGCATATATACAAGTGTCCCATGCAGATAATAATATATCACATATATCGACAAAACAAAGCACAGTGTAAGGAAAAGCAAAAGGAAGGGTTTCGCACATAATAGGGAGATATTCTTATATCTTGAAAAGCCATTTTAGGAGTCCAGATTCAAATGGGCCAGATTAATCTATGTCCTAGACAAAGACATATTCCACAAATTTATTCTCCCATTTGTATTTCCCCCATTATGAGCATTATTATATTCATGATTTAATAACATCACTTTTTTATGAACAATACAGAATGGCTTAAAAAAGAAAAGAATGATAAATATGCTTTGTTCTCAGAGAGACTTTTATAATACTAAGACACATACAAAGCTATTTATATATATGCATATATACAAGTGTCCCATGCAGATAATAATATATCACATATATCGACAAAACAAAGTACAGTGTAAGGAAAAGCAAAAGGAAGGGTTTCGCACATAATAGGGAGATATTCTTATATCTTGAAAAGCCATTTTAGGAGTTCAGATTCAAATGGGCCAGATTAATCTATGTCCTAGACTAAGACATATTCTACAAATTTATTCTCCTATTCGTATTTACCCCATTAGAGGCATTATTATATTCATGGCTTAATAACACTGATATTTAGGTGTTATTAAACAAAAATGCAATCTGGCTAACAAAAGAAAATAAGTATTGTTTTGAAAAGTTAAAGAATGTAGATGCCGGGTGATGGGTGAAATTGTGATGCAGGTCACGAGATATGAAAACAGAAATGTATTTATAGTAAAATAAATATTATTGCACTGAATGAATATGATTGCATTTTGATAAACAGTGTAGCCAAGGTCAGAGAATATAAACCTGAAAATGGTTTATTATAAACAATATGTGGCCTGAAAGATGATGTGTTCAAATGAAATTCAGCCTATATAGATAGAAGAAAGGCAGATGGAAGATGATTGCAAGACAGATGTTTCAGAGGAGAGATGGAGACTAGATTGGATTGAGAAGAGAAGACAAGCCCAGCGATCACTGTCTTCGTATGTGTGTGTGCCTACCTCTGGTCACTCCTCTACACTCAACAGTCACCAAAGAGAATAAAAATATAAGTTAATATTTTTATATATGTGTGTTGATTGTTATTGCTTATCAAGGCCTTTTTTGTTCTAGCAGCAGCAGTAGATACCAAACACAACTGTGGTATATAACACTACAACATACACAAAATTATACATATATAAAAGTGTTCCACACTTATTGTTGTTTTTATATAAGTTTTGTGTCTAGTAATACTTTTTCTTTTCAAGTATCAAGATTCATTGGGATTTGTTTTTAAGGGTCAGTCAGTTAAGTGCCATACGTGATACACGCTTGGGTGATCATGTCTCGAAAGAGACATAACTGACTGGGCAGAAGATTTTCTCACAGTAGGTTGCCATTGCTTTCTGCGGTAGACTGGTTGTCAACCAAGGCTATAGAACCCAATCTCTCCTGCTATTTAACCCATAACTGAAAGGAAGAGAGGGTATTTGCACGTAAGTGAATGCAATGGATTCAACTGGAATTCGAACTCGGCTCCCCAGTTTTTCGTTCCGAGCCAATACCCTTGTTATTTAACCCATAACTAGAGGAAAGGGACGGATTAATACCTTTCCCAAGAGTACCAGTGCTTAAGTGAATGCAGGGTATTCAACTGGAATTCGAACTCAGCTCACTGATTTCTCTTTCCAAGCCGATATCCACTGCACCACAACGCACATCCGTCACTATACACTTACAGCACCTGGTATTCCTAAGTGGTCACCCATCTAAGTACTGACCAGGCTCAACGTTGATTAACGTCCCACATGGAGAACTATATATCACATATCTACACAGCAAAGCAAAGTATAAAGAGGAAAAAATCTTAGAAGAGGAAAGATCTTAGATTAGGTATTTCGAGATACTTCCGACCTGGAAGAAGCCATTTTTAGGACTCAAGATTTAAATAAATTAGATTCATCTTTGTCACAAAGAGAAATGGCACCATGAGCTTGTAAGCTGTTGGGGAGGCAAATATAACCTCAGCTAAAAGAATGCAATTTTTTTGTTTGGTTGCTTTCTATCAACTCAAAACTGACTACTAATTTGGTCATTGTCTGAAGTGACATCATGAAACAGCTGTGATGTTACCCATGTGATTTGTCACTCCACCAAAGGAAGATGGGCGTCTTTCAGTATCCCTACAACAGCATTAGGGAATTAAGTTAAACATAAACACTGGTTTACAGCATTTACATTATTCTGACTATTGTTCTCATCTTTGTTGTCTGCTCCGGTTTTCTTCAAGTGTTAGGAATTTTGAACCAAACCCTTTATTACAGTCTTTGGGGTATATGAATTCCATTCCTTGCAGGAAACCTCGATTGGAAGTCATGAGTTATCTCCCTCTAACCCTGCATGTTACTAGTTCACCACTGCTGTAGCCTGGTATTAAACTCACAACTCTAAGAGTCAAGTCAGGAACTAACCAACATCTATATCCACTGGGCCATGTGTCCTTAATGAATGGAGTTCATATACCCTAGTGATCATAATAAAGCGTTCAGTTCAAAATTCCTAGCACCTGAAAAGGCCGAAGTGTACAACGGCCGAAATGTTGTACAAATGGCAACAAAAATGAGGACAATAGTCTGAATAACGTAAATACTGTAAATAGTACCTCATCTCAGAAATATAGTTTTTTATAATAAACACTGGTTGTTTATAACATCTGAATAAGCATTAGACTACCAGACACATCTATTTCACATATATAACTCCATATCTGAATTCAATTATTAAGCATTATGGATTTATGTGCATTGTGGTGCAGTGGATATTGGAGAGCCGAGTTCAAATTCTAGTTGAATTCCTTGCATTAACTTATGCACAAATACCCTTGGGAAAGGTATTAATCCATCTCTTCCTTCCAGTTATGGGTTAAATAGCAGGACAGATTGGGTTCTATAGCCTTGGTTGGCAACCAGTCTACTGCTGGAAGCAATGGCAACCTACTGCGGGATAATCTTCTGCCCAGTCAGTCATGTCTCTTTCAAGACATGATCACCCAAGCGTATATCACGTATGGCACTTAACTGACTGACAAATACTAGTAGTCTGGAGTATCTGGAAAAATATTATCTGGATAAATATTAGCCTTCGAGATCTCTCAATTTTTCATATAAGACTATTTACATTTAATATTACAGTATTATAGATTGAGGCTATGTACAAGAACTGGGGATGTGTGTTGTGGTGCATTGGATTAGGCTCGGAACAAGAAATTGGGAAGCCGAGTTCAAATTCCAGCTGAATTCATTGCATTCACTTATGCACAAATACCTTTGGGAAAGGTATTAATCCATATATTCCTTCCAGTTATGGGTTAAATAACAGGACAGATTGGGTTCTATAGCTTTGGTCAACAACCAGTCTACTGCAGAAAGCAATGGCAACCTACTGCAGGATAATCTTCTGCCCAGTCAGTCATGTCTCTTTCGAGACATGATCGCCCAAGCATGTATCACGTATGGCACTTAACTGATTGACTGACAAGAACTGGTAGTCTATGGCCTCAGGGTAAACATTAGCCTAACAAATACCTTAACTTTACATATTAATTTACATTTAATATTACAATTTTAAAGAGTTATCCTGAGTATAAGTCCTGGTAACCAATAGCATTAACCTACCAGATACCTGAACGCTACATATGATATTAGTCATTTCCATACAGGAAACATTTGGTTTTAATTTACTGAACAGTTAGCATTACTGTTTTCAGTTGAAATTCATAAAGTCTCTCTTTTAAAATAGTTTTTCAGGAAAAGATGCCTCTCAAGTCCACTGTCTGTTGTTTTTTTTGTTTTTTTAATCATCTCACCCCAAGCAAGGCATTCCACTGCCACTATTGCGCATGGGGCTACATAGGGGAAGGTAAAAAGAAGGAGTGGATAGACATAGGGAATGTCAGGAGAAAGGTGACAGATGAGTAAGGATAGCGAGGATGAGGGTCGGGCAGATAGGAAGAGTGTTTGATAGAATGGGAGCAGGTTAGTGTGTTAGGAGGTGTGTATTGACCTTACATTTAAACTCCTGGAGATTGTAGCCATCGGGGAAGCAATCGTTTGGAAGAGAATTCCACAGTCGGGAAGTGCGAGGAAAGAAACTGTTGGAGTAGAAGTTACGGCTGCATTTTATCGGTTTCACTGTAAAAGGGTGGGATCTAGTTGCTAATCTAGTATCTCATGCAAATTCGTATTTAGGGGGCACCAGTGATCTAAGTTCATCGGAGCAGAAGCCGTAAAAGTATTTATAGAAGAGACACAAGGAAGCCACGTCTCGCCGGTAGGAGAGAGACTGCAGGCGGTCTGCCAAGTCGGTATCTATCACATTACAGACCCTCCTCTGAACCTTTGTAGCTCTTTCTAGTATTGATAAGAGTTTTCTTCTTATCCACTGGGCTATTATTCCATGGAACAATCCTAATCCTAGAACTTGGAGCCTTAAACAAGAGCCTTGTGAGATAAAGCATTGGTTTGTGAATTTGGTGGTATAGTAATTGCAAGTTCAATCTCTGGGTTGGGTAGTACAGACTTAGATTCAGTGGAGACAGTGCTAGCAGTAAATAAGCAGTACTAAAATAGAACAAGATTAGATATCCCTAGACATGAACATCAGAATGAGAATAAAATTCTGTCATCGATTTAATAAAGAGTTCTGTTTGAAAACCTTTGAAGAAGGCCAGAGAGCCAAAACATTATTATGATAGCAACTAAAATGAGGACATTAATCTGAATGTGACCATGACAGGCCAGTTGCATTCAAGAAATATCTGTCTACTATGACAACTCGCCAATCCCTGTTGCAGACGCCTGCTCTAGCACATTTGTGTTTGTTCAATATTCACAGAACCCACTTGTGGTTTATACTGCGACCATACTGAGTGACAATTACAGTTACAAATTCTGGGAAAGAGCAGATTATTTGTCATGATCAACAGTGTAAACAAGGCTAGTATGCTTAAACTCTCGGTCACAATGACTTGCGACTTTGTGCTTGTATGACCATTGATGGTTTCCAAATAGCTGAACCTAATTTCACTTACAAGGCATTGTTCAATTCATGGTATGGTTTTCAGGCACTTTTTTTTTAATGTGCTACACGCTGAGATCTCAAACCAGTAACATCAATAAGTCACCCTTGTGATAAAGCGACCATGATGAGATTTGTACCCTGGTCTTATGGTTGGAAAGCAAGCATTCTAACAACTTAAGCCATGTACCAATAATCTGAATATAAATAATGTAAATAATAGTGTGACATCTTTCTTCCTAAGCAACAGGAATTGAGTTTTTCAAAGAACTTTTTCTCACCGTATTCTTCTCTCTACTTTGAAAAGGTGTCTGTCATTAACGTTTCTAAACTGACAATATGACAGTTTGAAAAATCTTTTAAAATCACTGCTTATAAATATTACTTTAAGTTAGGCAGTTTCAATATTATTTATTTTTCATAACTGTTTTTGGTTTTAACTTTTATTAACCAAACTGTCAAAAATGGGACAATTCTTTTCATTCAACTGTGCAAATGACTGACAATTGACCTTAAATACATTATTGAATTTTAAAAATGCATACGCATGTATATTTGTAGTTGAATTAATGATATGAAAAGTGATGTACTAAATATGCAAACACCTTGGTTCCCCCTCACAGTAATATGATTGGCTGGTGTCAGCCATAAATACAGACTAAGGTGGAGATGCCTAGGACTATGCCTATTGGAACCCCTATTGACTACGCCTACTGCATAAGCTTACACCTAAGCATTCTGCATACGACTACGACAAGTACCAGTCCATTATGGCTACTTGCTAGATTGTCCTACCCAGTTACATTGCCAAGACCACTTAGCTACTTCAAATAATATCCCTTTCTGGAACATATAAAAAAGGAATAAACCTTTCATTGTGGCTGAAAGATTAAAGCTATAGGGTAAAGCAGCATTAAAAATTTGGAAAGAAGTTCAAATCCTGTTAATGATGCAATAAATATTTTTGCCTAAACAACATACTGCATTAAAGAAAAAGTCCCTTATATACCATTGTATATAACAGCTTTCTTTATGATCATGTTGAATATTAGAAACATTCATTTTCTCTCAGCTGTTTTTAATATAA
Source organism: Ascarosepion bandense (assembly GCA_037127315.1). NCBI lineage: Eukaryota > Metazoa > Mollusca > Cephalopoda > Sepiida > Sepiidae > Ascarosepion > Ascarosepion bandense. The sequence continues at coordinate 2,992,727 of JBBBDQ010001603.1, read as the reverse complement.
ATAACTAGCAGTATAGCCTGGTGTTGCTTGGGTGTAATGAAAGCTTTAAAACTAATCCATGGTCCTGGAGCTCAGACTCTTTGGACGCTGGCATGAAAGAATAAAAAGCAATAGTTGCTTCCAGTTAAAGCGAAACCCTAGACTGAAAGAAAAATGAATGGATATAAGTCAAATTTTGATTTCTGGTATCAATATCAAATAAGATTTTTTTCGTCGTAAACTGAATTTTGAAGGCTAAATAAGTCCTCTGAGTAAATGGTATCATGGCTGAGACTAAGAACTACAATTATATTTTTTTAGAGCTAAACCCGAAGCAAAAACTAAAATAAAAGGGCTGAAATAAATACAGACATACAGGCAGATAGACAGACACACACACAAACACCTTGCCTTTTTTATATATATATATATATATTTTATCAGTTTTCTACACTATTGTAAGAACTGCAATCTTGAAACTTCTGAATATCGTTTCTTATGTCTTTATCTATGAGTGTATCAAAATTGATTAAAATCGGACCACTCCTTCTATAACCAGATTTTTTCGATTATCATTATTTATCAGGGGTACCTTGACACAAAACCTAGTTAAGAACACTCGCAGGCGCTTATAGTACAACTGTGTAAATTTTCAAGAAAATCGGTTCAGCTGTTTCGGAGTCTATAGGTAATGGACACACGCACACACACACAAAGTTCCATTTATAATAAGTTTAGATATAAATGATATAGGTATTGACTTTTTCAAAGAACCTTTTTCTAGCCATATTCTTCTCTCTACTTCGAAAAAGTGTTTGACATTGATATTTCTAAACTGACAGTATGACAAAAACATTTGAAATCATTATAAATATTACTTTAAATTATGCAGTTTCAGTATTTTCAATATTAATTTTTAATAACTGTTCTTGGTTTTAATTTTTATTAACCAAATTGTCAGAAATTGGAAATGCATTTACAATTAACACTGAAAATGGAAATTAGACTTTTAAATGCAAGCTGTGGCAATACTGTATCAAGTAAATAAGAATGATGTAGAAAGCAATTAAACAGAAAGGCCATAGAAAAGTGGAAATTTTGATGCAAGAAAACAAGCACTAAGATTCAGAATAAATGATGTTATGAAACAATCGAAACGTTTGGTGCGTTCAAGGAATTACTACTCAGTCACTCCAATGTTGATTGAATCCAGTATCCAAAGTGGCAGAAAAAAGTTCATTGCAGTGGAATGAAATTAATGAGGAAATGTCCGCGGGTGTAATGAGTTTGTAACATATTAAAGCAATTCATCAAGACATTGAGAAAATGTTGTCTCAGAAGTTAAAAGAGAAGCCAATTTTATTATAGGGCAGCGGTCTTTTCCTTTGGTGAGGCACTTTGAATACTTTAAATCAAACATGTATAAATGCTGCAAACATATTTACTTATACATGATAAAGAAAAGTAACCTGATTAAAAAAAGACATTTCTAATCAAGAAGATATTGGTATGACCTTTTATTAAAACTAAATTGATCTGGTGTTTTTTATATATATTTATACAATTTTCAAATATTGATCATTGTTTGTTTATTAACAAAAAATAATACAAGAACAGAAAAATGTTCTGGTATTGATTTTGATAAGAAGAAAACTATATTCTATATTCTGGTATTAATTTGTTTGAGAAAAGAATTATATTCTATGTGCTGGTATGGATCTGGATAAAAAGAGAATTATATTCTATATTCTGGTATTGGTTTGCGTAACAAGAGAATTATATTCTACGTTCTTGTACTAACTTGGATAAGAGAATTATATTCTATGTTCTGACATTAAAGGAATTAGAATTATATTATTTATTTGGCATTAATTTAAATATAAAGAGAATTATATTTTATGTTCTTGTATTAATTTGGATGAGAAGTGAATTATATTCTATATTTTAGTATTAATTTAAATGAAAAGTGAACTATATTCTATATTTTAGAATTAATTTAAATGAAAAGTGAATTATATTCTATATTTTAGTATTTAAATGAAAAGTGAATTATATTCTATATTTTAGTATTTAAATGAAAAGTGAATTATATTCTATATTTTAGAATTAATTTAAATGAAAAGTGAATTATATTCTATATTTTAGAATTAATTTAAATGAAAAGTGAATTATATTCTATATTTTAGAATTAATTTAAATGAAAAGTGAATTATATTCTATATTTTAGAATTAATTTAAATGAAAAGTGAATTATATTCTATATTTTAGTATTAATTTCAATGAGAAGATAATCATATTCTATATTTTGTTGTTGTTATTGATGAGAAGACAGTTACATTCTATATTCTAGTATCAATTTGGATGAGAAGACAATTATATTCTATATTCTAGTTTTTAATTTTTATAAAAAAAAGAATTGGAGTAGATAGACTAAACTATCGCCCGATTCACACTCCACCCTCATCTATTGAACAGGTGAAGAGGCTCATCCCTTGTTTCCTGTTTAGGATGAGGTTTCTGGTTTTCTCTTTTCTAATCTTCTCTTATGTAGCCCCCTGCACATCAGTGGCGTTACCGCCTTGCTTGGGGTGATATGATTAAAAAAAAAAAAAAAAAATTGTATTCTATTTTCTAGTACTAATTTTGAAGAGAAAAGCATTAAATTCTATATTCTGGCATTGATATGGATGGGAAGACTATTGTATTCTATATAATGGTATTCATTTTGATGAAAAGTCAGTCATATTCTATATTCTGGTATTAATTTGGAAGACAATTATATTTTATCTTCTGGCATTGATATGGATGAGAAGAATTATATTCTAGTACTAATTTGAATGAGAAAAGAATTATATTGTATCTATTGGTATTCATTTGGATGATAAGTGAATTATATACTACGTTCTAGTATTGATTGAGAAGAAATGTGAATTATATTCCATGTTCAAGTATAGTTTAGATGATAAGTGAATTCTGGTATCAGTTTGGATGAAAATAGAATTGTATTCTATATTCTGGTACTAATTTGAATGAAAAGAGAATTATATTTGATGTTCTGGTATTGATTTGAATGAGAAGACATTTATATTCAATAGTTTAATATTGATTTGAATGAGAAGAAAATTACATTCTATATTCTGGTATTAATTTGCATTAGAAGACAATTATATTCTATGTTCTGCTACTAATTTGAATGAGAAGACAATTATATTCTGTATTCTGGTATTGATTTGAAGGAGGAGAGAATTATATGATTGTATTTGTTTTTTATCTGGTAAGAAGTCTTTTGTGCCGTTCATTTGTACTTTTAATAATGTTTGTATATCTGGTTTGGTGCTCCTACTCTATACCTCGAGATTCTTGAAAAAATTCAATGAAAGGTCTGTAATGTAATTGATCCTGACTGGGCATTTTGCCTTCAGTTTCTTTCCCATTTATAAATTGACCGTTTGTCTATCCATTGAATACTGTTGCTATATCTGGTCTGGTGCTCCTACTCTATATCTCGAGATTCCTGACAAAATCCAAAGAAGGGTCAGTAACATAATTGATCCTAACCTGGCATCTCAATTTCAGTCTCTTTTTCATTTATAAATTGACCATTCTTACATGCATTGAATACTGCTGCCATATCTGGTCTGGTGCTTCTACTATATATCTTGAGATTCTTGACAAAATCCAAAGAAGGGTCTGTCACGTAACTGCTCCTAAAATGTCATCTCAACTTTAGTTCCTTTCTCATTTATAAATCGACCATTGGTCTGTGCATTGAATACTGCTACCATATCTGGTCTTGGGCTACTATTATTTATCTTGAGATTCTTGATAAAATTCAAAGAAGCGTTTGTGATGTAATTGATTCTAATCTGGTATCTCAACTGTAGTCACTTTCTCAATGATATGATGTAGCTTCTCTCTGTCTTTTCTAGAAATATTTTCAAAGCAAATATTCTGATGAGCTTTCCTTCTTGGTAACTTGACTACATGAATTTAATCATGTTACTTGATTGGTAACTAGGTCCCACTGTTTTACTGTTGAACTAGCTATATTTAACTGTACTTTCTCTTCTAAAATTTTCTTTTCTTGTACATCTTACTAATTGAATTCCCTTTTGATTCCTTGTTTCTTTGCCACCTACAATCTAAACAAATTTAAATGCAATTCCAATTGCTATCTTCTGTCTTCCTGAATCTCCTTCCTTTATTGACTTTTCTCCTCATTTGTCTTTATTCAAGTCACTTATTCGTTTTAATTTCCCTATGAACACTTTTGTCTTTGTAGCTTTATTGCCTTACTTGGGGTGAAATAATTCAAAAAGAGAAAAATAATGAACAAGTCTAAAAGTTATCAATGCAACACTCTGACAGCCAACTACCAATTCTTCAAATGGTTTTTTATTTATTTTTCTGTCAGAAAATCATGAAGTGATGAAGACTGGAATAATTTTTTTTTCCTCCACTCTAAACAAAAATGACAAGTCACCAAAGTTACTTCTAAATTGCTTTAATATTAAACTTTTCTATTTGTCAAGTTTTGGAAAACTTAGCAAAATGAAATGTGATATTTTGTCTTGTTATTTTTTCTGTATCTTCCTGAAGGATGAAATCGGTCAGTGAAAATGGAATTGTTTCAAAACTGCAAAACAAAACCTTGAGCTGTCACAATAGACAGATATTACTAGTGAAGGAAGACATAGTTCTACAGGAAAAAATAAAATATTTGCACAAAAGAGTGCATATCTAAACACCAGGTTTATATGTGTTAAAAAAACTCTGTCGTCTTTTTCAATGTTTGTTAGCTTCCATTCAGTACAGTGACAAATCTATATTTCCATTTACATTAAACCTTTTCTTTGCCACAATACTGACCCTAGCTTTCCTTTTAAGTCAAAGATATGGTATCAGTCAAAAGTTGTTAAAACAATGAACCCAAATATTTTTTTGAAATAAAAAATATTTTAAAAAGACAAACCTTTTACCCCAAACAAGGTCATAAAGCCACTAAGATGTAAGGGTTTACCAAGAGTAAAGAAAATTGAAGAAAACATTCCATTTTCAATATTGATAGTTGTTATACTTTCATTTAGCTTATAAGACAGATATTATTAGTGAAGAAAGATATAGTTCTACAGGAAAAAATAAAATATTTGCACAAAAGAGTGCATATCTAATCACCAGGTTTATATGTGTTAAAAAAAAAACTGTGTAGTCTTTTTCAATCTTTGTTAGCTTCCTTTCAGTACAGTGACAAATCTATAATTCCATTTACATTCAACCTTTTCTTTGCACTATATTGGCCCCAGCTTTCCTTTTAAAGTGAAAAATATGGTATCAGTCACAAAGTTGTTAAAACAATGAACCCAACTATTTATTAAAAATAAAAAATATTTAAAACAAACAAACCTTTTACTCCAAGCAAGTTCATAAAGCCACTAAGATGTAAGGGTTTACTGAGAGTAAAGAAAACTGAAGAAAACATTCTATTTTCAATATTGATAGATATTATATTTTCATTTAACTTATAAGTAAAATTTAGGGAAAGGTAGATTCATGCCTTTCCAACATCATTAGTCCAAAGTGAAATATAAGCAATCAAGCTAAAACTTAACCCAGTTTGTCATTTCCATTTTCAATGTTGATAGCTGTTATACTTCTATTTAGTTTATGTGTAAAAGTGCAGGGAGAAGTGGATTTATGCCTTTCCAATACCATTAGTACAAAGTACTAATAAGCAGCCCAAGCCAAAATGTGAATTTATTTTACTAATTTCATTTTCAATGTTGATAGCTGTCATATTTTCATCAGTCAAAAGTTCTTAAAACAATCTATTTATTAAAACTTTTAAAAAAATAAATATTAAAAAAAAAACCTTTTACTCTAAGCAAGGTTATAAAGCCACTAAGACGCAAGAGTTTACCAAGAGTAAAGAAAACTGAAGAAAACCTTTCCAAGGAGAAAGGACAATAAAAAGAACAGAATTTAAGGAGACAGAAAATGATGATTGATGTTGCATTTAAATTTTTGAAGATTGTGGTTGACAGAAAATCAAGAAACTAGAAGAGATTTCTATATGTGAAATGGGCATGAGACAAAACCATGAGAATAGAACTGACCTTTAGCAATTTCAACAGTAAAGTTTCCTTTTAGTTTTGAAAATAAATGATTAATATTTACTTGTGGGCTCTGGTATAGTAGTGACCAATGTTTACCTGCAGTCTTGGGTTCAAATGACTAATATCCATAATATTCTCTACACCAAAACACATTCTTACTTACCATTTTTACTACAGTCACCATAATACCTCAGTGTCTTAATGAAGTTCTAACTAGTTCTCATAGCTATCATAGAATAAACTTCATTAGAACAATTATTATAACAGTATTTATAGAAAAACCACAGGGAAAGTTACTGAAGCTGAGATGCTAGGTCAAATTTAATAACATTGCAGATTCTTTTTTTAGATTTTATCACACATCTCTAAATATATAGCAGGAGCATGTGACCACATATGGCAACAATATTCAAAGCAAGGATGAATAATAGCTTCATAGATATGTAAGACAGATTTGGGCAAGAAAAATTTAACATGGGACAGAACTAACTTTCCTTTGCATAGCAATTGATTCCAGCTGTCAAAAAAGATTAAGTGTCAAACATATACTTTTAGAGTGTACAAACTTAAATAGAGTGCGAAAGAAGTATTACCAAACAAGTAGTTTGAAAAAACTATTTATGGAAACGAGACCAAGCAGGATACTCAAATTCTTGCAAGAAATTGGAATGTACTCAAAAATATGACTGGTTGAATACTATCTCATACACGCATAGATATATGTATTTCTACCAACTTGCTATATATTCCAACACTTGGTTCTACCGAATGTGCACTTGCATATCTTGTATATGTGATACATATACATATAATGTATGTAGGCTGGATTTGTCTTCAAATAACCCAGGGTGGTTGGTATGCCATAAAATCTAAACAGCCAAATTAAATATATACATTTTTATAAATATTTTATGAATTTAAAATGTGTTAAATACATAAATTTGTTAAATGTATGAATTTGTCTAAATATATAAGCGTGTTATATATATTAATTTGTTAAATATACAAACCTCTTGAAATTGTTCTTAACTTTTTGTTCGATTTTTAATAATTCGATTCGGTGTTAAATGACCCAAGAGGGGTAGATACGTTGTAAAACCAAACAAAACAAAACAATCGAGTGGCTCTTGAGCCTTATAAAAAACAATGTTTACAAATTCAGATGTAAGTGCAATTAAGGTTTACATCTAGACAAGTAATAATTTTAATATTAAATAGCACAAGGGTTATGTTGTAAAATCTACTAACTCAACCCACAAACTCAAATATTCCTGAGTTTTAAAAACCTTATTTCTAAACAGATCCAAAAAAATATTTGTCTATATTTCTGAGATGAGTTATTTCCATTATTTATATTGTTTGGAATGTTATCATCATCTTTATTTTCATATTCACAACATTTCAGCCGTTTTGCATTTTTGTTCACCAAAAAACTAATAGAGTTGAGTTAACTTTTTTTTTTTAAAATCATATCACCTCGAGCAAGGTGGTAATACCACTGATGTGCAAGGGGCTACATGAGAGTGAAAAGATTGGAAAAGAGAAAGCCGGAAACCACATCATAAACAGGGAACAAGAGATGAGCCTCTTCACCTGTTCAATAAACGTGGGTGGAGTGTGAACCGGGCGATAGTTTAGTCTATGTACTCCAATAGAAAAAAAAATAAAATGAGTGAAAAGATTTGGAAAAGAGAAAGCTGGAAACCACATCCTAAACAGGGAACAAGGGATGAGCCTCTTCACCTATTCGATAGACATGGGTGAAGTGTGAACCGGGCAATAGTTTAATCTATGTACTCCAATTGAAAAAAAAAAAGAAAAAGGAGTGAAAAGATTGGAAAAGAGAAAGCCAGAAACCACATCCTAAACAGGGAACAAGGGATGAGGCTCTTTACCTGTTCAATAGACATGGATGGAATGTGAACTGGGCAATAGTTTAGTCTATCTACTCCAATTTTTCATATTCACAACATTTCGGCCGTTTTGCACTTTTTATTCACCAAAAAACTTAGGGATTTGAGTTAACTGCAAATAAGTAAGACATCCGGAAGTAGCATGACTCATGGGACGAGAATAATCTACCCCAGTGATCAAAATAAAAGGTTTGGTTCAAAATTCCAATCACCTGAAGAAGACCGGAGTGTACAACAGCCGAAACATCATGAATATGAAAAAAAGATGAGGACAAAAGTCTGAAAAATGTAAAAAAGTTTACAAAATTGTTCTTTATTCTAGAAGACCCAAAATTAATTAAAATAAATGTTTGTCTTTCACTGCTACTATATTGCAAATTTTATGAATAGGCGCATCAATTTAATTAATATTTTGAACAATCTTTAATAAAGTCGGTCTTTTTACTCTGTGCAACACCAAGTCTGCTGTTGTATTCAATTTTCATTTGAAATTAATTAAAAATAAATTCCATTTTCTACCAGTCTTCTTTCCAGAAAATCATCATGCAAACACATTTCAGAGAGATGACAACTGAAATGCTTTAAAAAAAAATCATTTGATAGACATTCATTGAACTTCCCTATTTTTTTCACAATTACAATTGCTGGCAGATTTTTTTCAGATTTTTTTCAGATTTTTTTCAGATTTTTTTCAGATTTTTTTAGGTTTGTCCACAATTATAGAAAGAGATACAGAAAAGTACTCAGCCCTACCAAGAAGACTTTCCAAAAGGGAATTTTGATGTTTAGACAGTTTGTAATTTGGGCTGGCTGAGAAAATTTCACTTGCCCCATTTATATGAATGATATAATGCAAATAAAAAAATGACATTTCTGGCAAATGTTTGAAAGAAAATAATTCTATCATTAAAAAGCTATTCATTCAAAATATTTCTTTCTTTTTCTCAACTTTAAAAAAAGAAATAACTTTTTCACCATTTCCCAATTCATAAAAGAAACAGTCAGAGAATTTTGTTTTTTTTTTCTTTTCATATAAAAACTAGCATCTGTGTCATTAAGACAGAAAGCAATGGTTAAAATATATAAATTCATACATTTCCCAAAGCGATTTCATTTTCTGTACTGAAAATGATTGTTAACTCACACATTAATTCATATAGAGAATGCAGGGAGAGGTACTTTTCAGTGCTAGATGAAAAAAATAACCAGCCCAAATCAATACTTAAACTCAGTTTTCCAATTCCATTTTAAATGTTGATAGATATGATACTTCTATTTAGCTTTTAAGTAAAATTTAGGGAGAGGTAGATTCATGCCTTTCCAACATAATTAGTGCAAAGTAAAGTATAAAAACTCCAAGATAAAATTTTAACTTAGTTTGCCAATTCCATTTTAAATGTTGATAGATATCATATTTCGTTTTAGCTTATAAGTAAAATTTAGGGAGAGGTAGAACATCATTATTGCAAAGTAAAATTCATCTTGAGGTTCTCAATAAAATCCAAATTAAAATCTGCAATATAACTGGTCCTGACTTGGCAGCCCACCTTCAGTCACTATCTTGCCAACGTAATATGGCTTCCCTCTGTCTTTTCTACAAGTATTTTTATGGCAACTGCTCTGGCAATCGTTTTTCTTGTTACCCCGGCCATATTTATTTATTTTTGCTACTAGATGGGCATCAAGGTCCCATCATTTTCCTGTCAAACTAGTTAAATGTAACTATCTCTTCTACTCTAACAGTTTCTTTTCTCACACTTTCGTTCACATGCTTCCCTAATAGCTACAATCTCCAAAAGTTTAAATGCAACATGAACAGCCATTTTTTATTTACTTGATTCCCATCCATCTCTTATCTTTTCTTCAACAAACTCCGTACATTTTTTTCTCTCACAGTAACCCCTGACTACCAGTGGCATTTCTGCCTTGCTTGGGGTGAAACGATTATAAAAAGAAAAATATAAGAAATCCAAGCTAAAATTTGAACTCAGTTTGCCAGTTCCATTTTAAATGTTGATAGATATCATACTTCTATTTAGCTTATAAGTAAAATTTAGGGAGAAGTAGATTCATGCCTTTCTAACATAATTAGTGCAAAGTAAAGTATAAGAAATCCAAGCTAAAATTTGAACTCAGTCTACCAATTCCATTTTAAATGTTGATAGATATCATACTTCTATTTAGCTTATAAGTAAAATTTAGGGAGAAGTAGATTCATGCCTTTCTAACATAATTAGTGCAAAGTAAAGTATAAGAAATTCATGCTAAAATTTGAACTCAGTTTGTCTTTTCCCTTTTCAATATTAAAAGAAGTCATATCTTTGTTTAGCTTATATGTAAAATGTAAGGCGAAGTGGATACCCGCCTTTCCAATGACATTAGTTACAAAGTACTAATAAACGGATATTGTGGATTGAGCATGTGAGCAATGATGAAGAGACGGATTAAGATGTTTGACAAGAGTGTCTGCGCGTAAGTGTATGCAAAGAATTCAACTGGAATTCGAACTCGGCTCCACGATTTGTTGCTCGGAATTGATATCCACTGCACTACAACATGCATCCTTTAAGGATTAAGGAAACCTGACCAATTTGATCAAATACTCATGATTACACATTGATATTTATCAGCTTATCTCGGAAGTTTTCAAGAGATTTTGTTTGTTATACCCTGTTATGGTTTATAAAATGGCGAGTGTTAAAAATAAAAAAAGATAGACACACTGATGCCAAGAATTCAAAATTGGGCGGCAAAATAAGGAACCGTTTCTTTTTGGTAGGAGTAAGAGTAGGACTTAAGGACAGTAGTTTTTGTGTAGGAGATTTGAAAAGGGGAGGACACTAGTCAGTTGACGACTAGAGTCCAGAAGGAATAGGCTCGTTTACTACTAGCATCCCACAGTGAAGAGAATTTAGTTAGTCTGCTCATGTATCCACACAAAAAACCTAAATTTTTATCCCAAAAATAAACATCATTAATTCAAGTTTGTGTTATCTTCTAATTATACCAAAACGAAGCAAGAACACAACAACCGCATCCCCGGACTTGAATCGAATTGCCTGACAGCTGTGCGAGGAATCACTGGGTCTGGTAGTGAAAAACGGAAAAAGTAGGCTCTGGTTCAGCCGAAAAGACAACATAATATGGATGAAGAGATGAAGAATCCATGTTAGACACAGATGGGCAAGATTTTGAAATGGAAAACCAGAACTTCGGCAAGGGAGAGATTCCAAAACAATCATTCGTTGTTGAGTTATTCAAAAATTCAACAAGTTCACGCTGCCACTGTGCAGAAAATATCTGGGATTCATTTCCAAAGAGATTCGAAATGAAGGTAAATACCAGCAGACACCAAAACTTGATCATGCACCTGTTTCCATTTTTATCGCGAACCCTAATCTGAAGATACCATTAGTTTTATTTTTCTTAGCAGTTGTAAAAGTGGTTTTGATAAAAATGGTAAAACCGACAATTTTGGCCATTAAACAAATTCTTCTGCTTCTGCTCAGCTGTCTGATGTGGTCCCTAATTAATAGGACGGGTGGTCAGAAATAAGGCCATTAACATGTCTTTGTTCATTTGTTTCTCAATCTGTTTGTTGCCCCGTTTATATATATATATTTTTTTTTTTTCATCTTTAAACGAGTTATTTCACTACCTTGGTTTCCACCATGAGTGGTTTCTTCAAGCAATTTTTAATAACTGATTTTATTTTTTACCATTTTTCTTTTTAAGAACGACGCTCTTGTAACGGTGTTTTATTTGAACGTTCATGTAGCAGAGAATTTATGAATGCACATTGTTTAAATTCAAACAAATTATGACGTTTTCATCCATGTTTGTATAAACCTAATAGATATTCCTTAGTGTGGATGCATTTTGTCATAATTTATAATCTTACATTTAACAGTTCGTCTTTATTTGGGTATGTCATAATTTCTAATTATGACATATCCAAATATAAGGTACATGACCCAGATGGCCCAAACAAAATATATTTGGGCTCAATCAAAGACAGTTTTAAGACCAGGTGGTTCAACCACAGATCTACATTCAAAATAGAAAAATTAAAAAACAATACAAAACTGGCTAACCATGTCTGGAAATTGAAATCAAAATATGAAAAAGATACACGCATAACGTGGAGCATTGTAAAAACAGCCAAGCCTTACAATGGTGGACAAATATGTAGACTGTGCCAAGAAGAAAAATTAGAAATTCAAATAAAACACCGTTACAAGAGTGTTCTTAAAAAGAAAAACGGTAAAAGGTAAAAAAAATCGCTTGCAGAAACCACTCATGGTGGAAACCAAGGTAGCGAAATAACTCATTTAAAGATGAAAAATATTCAAAAGTTCCACAATATAATTGTATAGAACACTTTTAATACAAATGTGTACTGGTCTAATCCTATTAGGACCGAAAACAAAGTATTAAACAATCAATACGCTCTCACACCCTGATTGAGCACTCTGGAAGAATGGTAGATTTTAAAAACAGTAGCTACTCTGGCATGTACGCATCGCTCATTCAGTAATGAATTAGAGCACTCTGGCTATTGGGCGTGTATAATGATAATATACATGCTAAAAAATCTGCTGTCTCCTACCGAGCACCCATAGCCCAGAGGTAGAATCACCGACTGACGCCAATTCGGTCGGGTTTCAATCCTGGGTTAAAAGCAATCGGAGTCTAACCGTACTGATGAGCTGTGATACAGCAAAACAGATCTGTCTGTGGTTGACTATATATATATATATATATATATAATTCTCTATATGTATTACATATCTGTAAGTTTATGATTCGCCCATGCTTAAAATATATATTTTTTTTAATCATTTCACCCCAAGCAAGGCGGTAACGCCACTGATGTGCAGGGGGCTACATAAGAGTAAAAAGAATAGGAGGAGAATAAAGAGAAAGATGAACCAGTTAGAGAGGGTGTCAGAAAAGGGAGCAAGAGAAAGATGGAAATATGGGTGTGATGACAGTTGCAAAGGTAGAGAGAAAGGAAAATATATATAGGGTAATGTAGGAAGAACTGGAGTCAAGTGGTTAAGAGGTGGATATTGACATTGCATTTAAATTCCTGGAGGTTGTAGCCATCAGGAAAGCAGGAAGTGTGATAAAAGAAGCTGCTGGAGTAGAATTGTTGTCTGCATTTGGTTGATCTAACTGTGAATAAGTGAGACCTAGCTGCCAGTCTGGTTACACGAGTAAACACCTGTTGCAGAGGCACCAGTGACTTAAGTTCGTCGGAGCAGAAGCCATGAAAATATTTATAGAACAGACAGAGGGAAGTCATATTCCGTCAGTGAGAAAGTGCCTGGAGTCGAGCTGCCAAGTCGGTACCTATATGGATCTTATCAAGGAGTTCATCTTGTTTATCTTGAGCTATTTTATTGTCATTATTTATCTAGCTAACAAGTTAGCTAACTCAGTCTGATCCTATCTATCTATCTATCTTTTTCTAGATAGATAGATAGATATCTGGCATGATCTATCAGTCCTTTACAATAAATTTACAACCGGACTATAACAATATACAGTACTGTGCATTACTGTGTATTACGGCAAGAACTATTTTATCATTTATGAGGCATGTTGACAGTAAATAAACAATTTGATTAAAGTAATTTTATTTCATTTACTCAACAAATGCTTTAACAAGAAAAAAATATTTGTTACAAAGTAAATTTCATATTTATTATAATAGCCTTTTGCTTTGAAATAATAAAATAGCTGCGACAATTTACCAATCGCACCTAGAGTATATATATATATATATATATATATATATATATATATATATATATAATATGTATATCTGAGTGAGTACAGAATGAAGAAAGAAATTTTTTTCAGCATCCAAAATATTAATTTAAAACAGTACTCGATATATGATGCATAGAGCTGTGAATATTTATTATAAATTGTTTTAGAACATGTACATAATTTTTCCTATATATGTCCTCTCCTCTACAATCATATGTTTGTTTCAACGTTGGGTGTCCAACATTTCATCAAGAGGAAAAAGCAAGAGCTGGAATCATCCGCTGTTTATATTTGGTTCGTTGTTGTTGTGGGGTTGGCTGGGGTTATTGATAATGAAGGGAATGTGTCTTCCATTTTGACCATTAGACTTTTGAAGAACTTGGTGTGTAAGTGCGAAATTGTTGATTAATGATTATGTTCTAAAACATAATTTATAATAAATATATATATATATATATATATATACATACACACACACAGAATTGTGCAAAAGTATTAGGACAAGAACTATTTTATCTTTTATGAGTCATATTGACAGAAAATAAACAATTTGATTAAAGTAATTTTATTTGATTTACTCAACAAATGTTTTAGCAAGAAAAAATACTTGTTACAAAATAAATTTAATATTTAGTATAATAGCCTTTTGCTTTGAAATAATAAAATAAGTGCGACAATTTACCAATCGCACCTAGTGTATATATATATATATATATATATATATACACACACAGTACTGTGCAAAAGTATTAGAACAAGAACTATTTTATCATTTATGAGGCATTTTGACAGAAAATAAACAATTTAATTAAATTAATTTTATTTGATTTACTCAACAAATGCTTTAACAACTGTAAAACATTCTTGTCACTGGAAGTAAAGGTGTCTATGCTTTTATGGTGTATTGGTCGTCTACAAGACTAATGAATGTGGAGAAAAGTTTTAAGGTATCCATTTTAAAATGCCTCTATCATATAATGTACTATGTATGTGCATTGTGGTGCAGTGGATATCGACTTGGAACAAAAAATTGGAGAGCTGAGTTCGAATTCCAGTTGAATTCGTTGCATTCACTTACACGCATATACCCTTGGGAAATGTATTAATCCGTTACTTCTCACACCCTTCTCTGCTTTTCTTTCACTAAAACCAAACCTCGACTCTCATACATCTTTTTACTTAAGTCATTTCTTGTAATTAAAATGGAATAGTCCATTATTTAACTGTGGTAATGGAAGGATGTGAAATAAGTAGCTCCTTGCCACAAGACTTTGAGTAGGTTTAATGTCCATGCCCCTGAGTAAGGCAAGCCTGAAGTGAACAGAAGAATTAGGGAAGGACTCTGTCTGCTCCTGCTCTAGTGGGAATGTGTAAGCAGGGAAGAGGACGCCACACACAGCCTAAATTACTAACCCATGGAGTAACAAGCACAATTCAAAAATGATAATTGCTGTGTACTTTAAATGTTGTGATTTTGCATATGTGATTGTTTGATGAGTTATGACATCGTTAAATAAGGGTGAATCCTTATAACTATTTGTTCGTCTTGGAGAACCTAGGAAAAAAAAATGGTATGATGTATTTTCATCGAGGAATGAAACTTTCTTTCTGGCCTTTGTGAAGACATTCATAGATCCCCTTTTAACAAGACAATTCACACTAATTAACGGATTCTGATAATTTATAGTTAGACACCGGAAGTGATATGGGCAAAGATAACATTTGAAAAACATCTGCTTCTTTCTCTGTAATTTTTCTGTTTTTAATCTCAGTCTATTTTTTTTGCATTCACTTGAAACTATTATTTATTGCACTTTCCTACTTTGAACACTTCATCCTTCACTTCTTTAGATTTCATTTTAGAATTAAGTTTCCTTTCATTTGACACTCACTTTCTTCTGATGCATTTTTTTATGTACAAAATTCTTGATCGCCTACACCCTGAATGACTTTGTTATATCACCCGAAGTATGTGTTCCCCAGATTAAGGAAGTCAGTCAGTCAATTAAGTGCCATACGTGATACACCCTTTGAGCGATCAGGTTTCAAAAGAGACATGACTGAGCAGGCAGAAAATTATCCCACAGTAGCTTGCCATTACTTTCTGCAGTAGACTGGTTGCCAACCAAGGCTATAGAACCCAATCTGTCCTGTTATTTAACCCATAACTTGAGGAGGAAGAGATGTATTATTAAGTAGTAATTAATGTGGGCTCAGTTCATTACTTCATAACAATATGAAACTGATCCCCCACTTTATGTCTAGTAGAAGCCTTAATCATGTTTTCAAATATTATATTCAGCCAGTCAGTTAAGTGCCATACGTGATACACGCTTTGGATGACCAGGTCTTGAATGAGACATGACTGACTGGGCAGAAGCTTCTCCCGCAGTAGGTTGCCAATACTTTCCGCGGTAGAATGGTTGCCAGCCAAGGCTATAGAACCCAATCTGTTCTGTTATTTAACCCATGACGTTTTAGAAAGGATGGAAACAAAAAGGAAATTAATACTGGGCATCAGGAAGACATAGCTGAAGCTCTTGAGACATGCAAAGAGGAAGGAAGGTTTGGAAAATCTGATACTCACTGGTCAGACAGAAGAGAAGAAAGACAAAGGAAAGCAACAGATAACATTTTTGAAGGGCCTGAGCGGGGTTTGGGTGGGGTAACAGTAGAAAGTGTGCTAAGAGCTACCAGGGATAGGGAGATGTGGAGGGCCATGATCACCTACGTCCTGAAAGAACATTCAAATGTACTTTGGCAATTCTGTTCTTCATGTTGATATATCATCTTGTTATATGTTATCTTACACTTCAATTTACTTCATATGCATAATATAGAGAGAGGTAGATTCATGCCTTTACTAATTGTATCAATAGTAAATAAACATAAGAATCCTCAGCAAAAAAAAATGAACTTACTTTGCCAGTTCTATTTTCAATATTTATGTGTTATACTTCATTTTAGTTCTTTTACAAAATATAGGAAAACATAGATTCATGCCTTTGTAAGTGTACGATTGAACATAAACAATTTCAGTATAAATTTCAAGCATTTTTTGTAATTATTTTTCTGTCCTGATAACTGTTAGATTATCATATACTTTCATTTAGCTTATAAAAAGAATATAGGAAAACATAGATTCATGCCTTTGTAAGTGTACGATTGAACATAAACAATTTCAGTATAAATTTCAAGCATTTTTTGTAATTATTTTTCTGTCCTGATAACTGTTAGATTATCATATACTTTCATTTAGCTTATAAAAAGAATATAGGAAAACATAGATTCATGCCTTTGTAAGTGTACGATTGAACATAAACAATTTCAGTATAAATTTCAAGCATTTTTTGTAATTATTTTTCTGTCCTGATAACTGTTAGATTATCATATACTTTCATTTAGCTTATAAAAAGAATATAGGAAAACATAGATTCATGCCTTTGTAAGTGTACGATTGAACATAAACAATTTCAGTATAAATTTCAAGCATTTTTTGTAATTATTTTTCTGTCCTGATAACTGTTAGATTATCATATACTTTCATTTAGCTTATAAAAAGAATATAGGAAAACATAGATTCATGCCTTTGTAAGTGTACGATTGAACATAAACAATTTCAGTATAAATTTCAAGCATTTTTTGTAATTATTTTTCTGTCCTGATAACTGTTAGATTATCATATACTTTCATTTAGCTTATAAAAAGAATATAGGGAAAGGTGGATTCTTGCCTTTTGCAATGGTGGTTGTGCTAAGGTAAACATAATCATTCTTAACTAAAAATTGAATTTCATGATTACATTTTGTGTTCCAATAACTTCATATCGCCACAAAAATATTTCCCTGTGTGTATCAACTTTGCATGTTCTCAGTGAAGAAATTCTTGACTTGGTCTTTTTGATAAAAGAACAATTAGAAAGCCATGAATTATTCCAATTCTCCATGAGTGATTGAGATCAAATGATACTGCCTATTTTTCTAAATGACAGACCAGCCTTTTCTTTTAGGCAACCATAGAAAGAGAACAATTGTCAGTAGTTTTTCTTCATAAATGAGACATTATTGTCGACCACGACAAGACATGAAAACATTATTTTTACTCTGCTTGTTAAAAGAAAAAGCACATCATAAGATTTACATTGCGATGTCAAAGTTTATTGTACATCAATTTGATCATTGGAAAGTTGAAGCCAAGGAAACCACGGCTTTGACAGCAATTAACATTTTCTTAACAATCTCTGCAAAGTCTTCAAGTAATCATTATTTTTTTATTTTATGCTTTACATATTTTGCTGCAATTTCTTGTATAACAAATTTGTTATCAAATTTTCAGTGAATGACGTAAATTTATTGAATTGGGTTCAATATTAAAATATGAGATAAAACCTGGCAAAGTGTTGAGATGTGAAAAATCTTCTCTTGTTTCCAATTCTACCGATTCCACATGTTCTTCCACTTTTACTGTTTTCTATTTTGACTCCACTTTTGCTGACTCTTCTCTTCCACTTCTACAGCCTCCATTATTTCTTCCACTTTTGCAATCTCATTTTTCCTCCATTTTTACTGATTATCTTTTTCTTCATTTTTACCAGTTTCTTTTTCCTCTATTTTTACAAATTTCTTATTTTCTTCATTTTTACTGATTTCTTTTTCTCTCTATTTTTACTGATTTCTTAATTTCCTTCATTACCAATTTCTTATTTTCCTTCATTTTTACCAGTTTCTTTTACCCTCTGTTTTTACCGATTTCTTATTTTCCTTCATTTTTACCGATTTCTTATTTTCTTTCATTTTTACCGATTTCTTATTTTCCTTCATTTTTACTGATTGCTTATTTTCCTTCATTGTTACTGATTTCTTTTTCCCTCTATTTTTACTGATTTCTTATTTTCCTTCATTTTTACTCATTTCTTTTTCCCTCTATTTTTATCAATTTCTTATTTTACTTCATTTTTAACAGCTTCTTTTTCCCTCTATTTTTACTGATTTCTTATTTTCCTTCATTTTTACCAGTTTCTTTTTCCCTCTATTTTTATCAATTTCTTATTTTCCTTCATTTTTGTTATTTTCTTTCATTTTTACCAATTTCTTATTTTCCTTCATTTTTACCAATTTCTTACTTTCCTTCATTTTTACCGATTGCTTATTTTCCTTCATTGTTACTGATTTCTTTTTCCCTCTATTTTTACTGATTTCTTATTTTCCTTCATTTTTACTGATTTCTTATTTTCCTTCATTTTTACTGATTTCTTATTTTCCTTCATTTTTACTGATTTCTTTTTCCCTCTATTTTTACTGATTTCTTATTTTCCTTCATTTTTACTCATTTCTTTTTCCCTCTATTTTTATCAATTTCTTATTTTCCTTCATTTTTACTCATTTCTTTTTCCCTCTATTTTTATCAATTTCTTATTTTCCTTCATTTTTGTTATTTTCTTTCATTTTTACCAATTTCTTACTTTCCTTCATTTTTACCGATTGCTTATTTTCCTTCATTGTTACTGATTTCTTTTTCCCTCTATTTTTACTGATTTCTTATTTGTCTTCATTTTTACTGATTTCTTATTTTCCTTCATTTTTACTGATTTCTTTTTCCCTCTATTTTTACTGATTTCTTATTTTCCTTCATTTTTACTGATTTCTTTTTCCCTCTATTTTTACTGATTTCTTATTTTCCTTCATTTTTACCGATTTCTTTTTCCCTCTATTTTTTATTATTTTTCCTCCATTTTGTTGACTCTTCTCTGTTTTCCATTTCTCCCAGTTCCATTCATTCTTCCACTCAGAAGGCTTACAGCCATATCACGTTGAATTCACCGGTTCTTGCTCGATCACTGAAGTTAAGCAGTGTTGAGTCTTAGATGGGTGACCGCTTGGGAATACCAGGTGCTGTAAGCATTTAGTGACAGATCTGCATTGTGGTGCAGTGGATATCGGCTCAGAAAGAGAAATCGGTGAGCCAAGTTTGAATTCCAGTTAAATACCCTGCATTCACTTAAGCACTGGTACCCTTGGGAAAGGTATTGATTAATCCATCCCTTCCCTCCAGTTATAGGCTAAATAACAAAGGTAGGACTTGGGGACCTTGCCCTTAAAAAACAAATCCCAATGAATCTTGATACTCAAAAAGAAAAAAGTATTACTAGACACAAAACTTATATAAAAACAATAAATTGTTGAAAGAAAAAGGTATTATTAGCAATAAAAAAAATAAAATTTAGTTGGCAATAAATGACCCACCGAGGTTGATATGCCATAAAAACAAAAACAACCAACCAACCAATCCACTCAGAATTTAACTGAGGTCAAAACATATAAATATGTTCACAATGACAAAAAATGTATCGAAAGAAAAATGAATACTATCAAAGAATATTCTATTTCTATGTGCTGTGTCCCTTCAGGGCGTAGACGATCACGGCCTTCCACATCTTCCTATCCCTTGCAACTCTTAACACTCTTTCTCTTGTTACTTTTCCAAAACCCTGTTCTGACATTCATTTGCTCAAGCACATCAAGTATGCCATGCATTACTTTCCCCTCTCTTTTTGTTATGTACGAACCTATGGACACTAATGGGTACATTCAAATCTTTAAAAAATACATTAGAATCTATTGAGAGGGAAATGTTTTTTACTGTCTAGCAGTTCGCTACTTCTTTTTCTTTGATGTGCCTTGTCTTTTCAGGACATAGGTAATCATGGCTTTACATGTCTCCCTATCTCTGGTGGCTTTTATCACATTTTCTCCTGTTACACCATGCAACCCCCATTCTGTCATCCACCTGATCAGGCCACTCAAATATGTTATCCGCTGCCTTCCTCTGTCCTTTTTTTCTTCTATCTGGTCTGTTAGCATCAGGTTCTCCAAGTCCTCCTTTCTCACTGCATGTCCCAGGAACTTTAACTGTCTCTTCCTGATGCTCAGTATTAATTTCCTTTTCATTTCCATCCTTTCCAAAACCTCATTATTGCTCACATGCTCAATCCATGATATCCACAGCATCCTTCTGTAGAACCACATTTCAATTGCTTCAAGTCTTTTCTTCATCTTTGATGATATTGTCCAGCATTCACTGCCATATTGAAGAACTGACATCACATAGCAATCCAGTACTTTTTCTTTGTTTTTAGTGAAAGTTTCCTGTCTTTTAATACTCTATTCAACTTCTAGAACACATCATTCGCCATGCCAATTCCGTCTTCTGTTAGAACTCTTCCCAGGTAATTAAATTTTTGTGCCTGCTTGATTTTAGTATCCCCCACCTGTATTTGGCATTTTAGGCTGCTTTTTTTGCTGATGACTATGCATTCGGTTTTTTTGCAGTTTGTAGTCTTTTCTTGACACTATCTTTAGCAACCTTCTATAGGAGGTCTTGTAGTTTCCTTTCCATATCTGCTATCAGCACTGTGTCATCTGCCTATCTTATGTTGTTCAAATTGTTGCCTCCAATGACAAATCCTGGCATAACATTAGCAGTGGTTATTTTCTTCATGCACCTTGACAGTTCAGCATTTCATGACAATATAAATATTACAATTTATCTCCAGCCTCTGTTTTTTGGGTTATTACTCATGCAGTAAACTTTTAGATTACAACACTTTCCCTCTATATGTCCTGTGCGTATCAGATTCTCCAAGCCCTCATTACATATCCCAGAAAAATCAGCAATCTTTTCCTGATGTTAAGTATAATTTTCCTTTTTGTTTCCATCCTCTCCAAAACCTTGTCATTGTTAACACCTTCTATCCATGGTATCATCAGCATCCTTCTGTAGAACCGCATTTTGGTTGCTTCAAGTTTTTTAATGAGATTGTTCAGCATTCCCTGCCTCATAGGAGGTTAGATATCATATAACAATCCAGTACTCTCTTCTTTGTTTCCAACAAATTTTCCTGTCTCTTAATACTCTACTCAGCTTCTGAAATGTGTCCTTGTGCTTTTGGATCTCAGGAATATAAATGTATATAAACTGCTGTGACCACAAACTGAGGTGTCAATTTATATATTGATTGTAATATGGAATTGATCTCCCATTTTATATCCAGTATGCTTCCCTAGAACCACATTTCAGTGGTTTCAAGTCTTTCCTTCATCTTTGATGAGATTGTCCAGCATTCGTTGTCACATTGAAGAACAGACATCACTTAACAATCCAGTACTCTCTTCTTTGTTTTCAATGAAATTTTCCTGTCTCTCAATATTCTACTCGGCTTTTAGAATGCTTTCTTGTCCATGCCAATATGCCTTTGGATTTCAGTGTCGCACTTTCCCAGGTATCTAAATTTCTCTACCTGCTTGATTTTAGTATCCACGACTTGTAGTTCATATTTTCTGGTGTTAAGTATCAGTTTCCTTTTTGTTACCCTCCTCTCCAAAACCTCATTGTTGTTGATATGTTCAGTCTATATGCCCAGCATCCTTCTGCAAGAATCGCATTTTGATTGCTTCAAGTCACTCCTTCATCGTTGAAGAGACTGTTCAGCATTTACTGTCATATTAAAGAACAGACATCACAAAGCAATCCAATATTGTCTGCTTTGTTTCTAGCAAAATTTTCTTGCTCCTCAATATTCTACTCAGCTTTTGGAATGCGTTCTTGATCATGCCAATATGCTTTCAGATCTCAGTGAAGCACTTTCTGTCCTCTGCTAGAACCCTTCCCAGGTATTTAAATTTCTGTACCTGCTTGATTTTAGTATCCCTGACTTGTAGTTCATATTTTGGGCTCTTCTTTTATTTTTATTGATGACCATGCATTCAGTTTTAAGCAGTATAAATCACAAACATATTACACTCTCTTCTGCATTTGTTTTATCCACAATTGAGTTTTGAAGATTGTGGAACGACAGCCAGTAAGCCCTTTTCTATTGTACCCTTTTTTGATATTTTTCTTTCCACCAATTTAGAGTTTAGAATTTGTTTATGGTGACATTCAAGGCAAAATAGTGCAATGGTTGCTGGTTCTTTTTGCTCTAGAGATGTTAAAATTTCCCCATTGCTTCTCCCAGAGGTTTTTCACTCATTGGTAAAGCCATTGATCTATGAGGCACAGCTGGATCGATAGCCAGTAAGCCCTTTTCTATTGTACCTTTGAGGCAAGCTGTTTACTGGATGATAGCCACTTGACATAGGTGGGTCTGAAAGAGCTAATTCCCTTCACCAGTTGGGTCAGGAAAACTTTCTAACTACCCTCACCAAGTTTAGTCAGAAGGTCAATGCCATTGTGTTCACCCTTGCTTCGTTTTTTGTTGTAATTGTAGTTTATGGTGACATTCAAGGCAAAATAGTGCAATGGTTGCCGGTTCCTTTTGCTCTAGAGATGTTAAGGTTTCTCCGTTGCTTCTTTCAGTGATTCCTTCACTCATTGGTAGAGCCATTGAGCTATGAGGCACAGCTTCTATGCCAAAGCTGGTTACTGTATGATAGCCACTTGACACAGGTTGGTCTGAAATATCTAATCCCCTTCAACAGTTTGGTCAGGAAAACCTTCTAACTACCCTCACCAAGTTTAGTCAGAAGGTCAATGCCATTGTGTTCACCCTTGCTTCTTTTTTGTTGTAATTGTGGTTCATGGTGACATTCAAGTTAAAATGGTGCAATGGTTGCTGGTTCCTTTTTCACTGGAGATATTAAGGTTTCCTCATTGCTTCTCTTAGTTTTTTTTTTCCTCATTGGTTGGGCCATTGAGCTATGAGGCACAGCTTCTATGCCCAAGTTGGTGACTGAATGATAACCACTTGAAACAGGTGGGTTGGAAAGAGCTAATTCCCTTCACCAGTTGGATCAGGAAAACTTTCTAACTACCCTCACCAAGTTTAGTCAGCAGGTTAATGCCATTGATCGTTGCAGTGATTGTGTTACTTTTTGTATCCATGTGTGAGAGTTGGACATGGGCTATTGACCAGTTCAGCTTTGCATTTCAATTTAGCTGACTAAAACAGGGTCAGCAATTTTGCTGCAAATGCTAGAATAAACAGTTCCTCATCAAATGTATTACTTATCATTATTTTAAATGACAATAATAGAAACCAATAAGAAGAAAAGAATAACAGTATTAAAAATATTTGAAAGATAAATAATAGAGGAAGAAATTAACTATTATGAACCAATAAAACTGGATAGCAGAGAATAAAATTTGTTTTTTAAATGAATGAATTCCTATTTCTTCAAATCAATTTTCTTGTGAGTTTCCTAACAACTGTGCACTGTCGTTTATTTTTTTTAAAAATGTAATATGGCTGGTTATCTCCTAAAAGTTTAACTTTCTTTCATCAGGCCAAGTTTAATCATTCAAATGATCCTAAAAACTTTGCTAGATGAGGCTTTTTACAAATTTTCTTTGGTAGAAGCCTTTTTTGGAATAATCTGCTTGTGAAATCCTTTTCCGTTGCATGTTTACTGAAATGTCAAGCCATGTACTCCGTTGCATCGTTCTTCATAAAAATTTGCCTCTCCTTTTCAGCTCAATTATTTTGGATTGTCTGAAAGTACTCTTTTGATTATAGAATAACTAGCGGTGTTGCTCGGATGTAATGAAAGCTTTAAAACTAATCCATGGTCCTGGAGCTCAGACTCTTTGGACATTGGCACAAAAGACTAAAAAGCAATAGTTGTTTCCAGTTAAAGCGAAACCGTAGACTGAAAGAAAAATGAATGGATGTAAGTCAAACTTTGATTTCCTGGTATCGATATCAAATAAGTTTTTTTTGTCGTAAACTGAATTTTGAAGGCTAAATAAGTCCTCTGAGTAAATGGTATCATGGCTGAGACTAAGAACTCCAATTATACCTATTTAGAGCCAAACCTAAAGCAAAAACTAAAATAAAATGGCTGAAAAAAATACGGACATACAGGCAGATAAACAGACACACACACAAACATCTTGCCTTTTATATATATATATATATATTATCGATTTTCTGCACTATTGTAAAAACTGCAACCTTGAAATTTCTGAATATCATTTCTTATGTCTTTGTCTATGAGTGTATCAAATTTGATTAAAATCGGACCATTCCTTCTATAACCTGATTTTTTCGATTATCAATTTTTGATATTTATCGGAGGTACCTTGACACAAAACCTAGCTAAGAACACTTGCAAATGCTTATAGTATAACTGTGTAAATTTTCAGGAAAATCAGTTCAGCCGTTTTGGAGTCTATAGGTAATGGACACACATGCACAAAGTTTCATTTATAAATAAGTTTAGATTTAGATTGATTGGCCATGTTTAAAAGTAATTGGCAAAACCCCAAAAGAATAGGTAAAAACATAATACAACGCAAACAATAGATATGAAAGACAAAAATAGGAAAAACAGAGAGGCAAAGAGGTAATGAGCTAAATACATGAAAGGGATACTGACAAATTATCATGATGTTGTAACATCAAAACAAGAAAGATAAAAACATGATCTGGTTTGCCATGTGTAAAGCAGATGAGGACATTATTAATTTGTATCTGTGGTCTTGGCCTTTGCAGTCTGAGGATTCTTAGGCTATTTTCTATTGTTACCTTTGATCATTGTTCTGGTTTTAATGCTACTTTGAATTCATTGAATGTTACTATTTTGTCTTAACAAATAACAATTGTGAACAGTTTAAATTTGGATGAAAGGCTTTTTAAGAACATCGCTATTAGCTAATCACTTCTCCTGATGTTTTAATAAAATTACAACATTTTCAGTTTAAAAATATAATTTGTAATACATTCAGCACTTGCTTTTTGTAGGGATGTTTATAAGGAAATTATTTTTGGCTTTTCTTTTAATAAGTAGTGCTCTTTTGAAATTGCAGTGCTTTTCTGCTACTGTCAGGGGCATCTCTTATAATAACAGACTCTGCTCATCAAGAAATTAAATTAACTTTGCAAAGGTATCTGCATTCTTTTCAGTTTTCATTGGGATGAGCATATAATGCCACGATCATGTCATGAAATTTTTAGATTCTCACGTATTTTAAAAATTTTATTTCTCATAGTTCATATTTGGATTTGTCACCATTGAAACAGAGTCTATTTCTGGATTCGTAACCTGTAGAGGATAGAAAGTCCGACATGGAGATTCAAAGATGCATTGGCATGGCCAAGGACGCATTTTCAGAAGCTAACCAGAGTACTGAGAGACAGGAAAATCTCATAGGAAACAAAGAAGAGAACGCTGGATTGCTATTTGATATCTGTTCTTCTGTATGGCAGTGAACGTTGGATGATCTCATCAAGAATGAAGGTGAGGCTTCAGGCAGTAGAAATGTGGTTTTACAGAAGGATGCTGAGGATACCATGGGTGGAGCATGTGAGCAACAATGAGGTGTTGGAGAGGATGCAAACAAGAAGAAAACTGTTACTTGACATCAGGAAGAGACAGATGAGGTTCCTGGGACACATAATGAGAAATGAAGGCCTAGAGAATTTAATACTCACAGGATAGATAGAGGGAAAGCAAGACAGGAAAGACAGCACGAGACCTACTTGATAGATCTGAGCAAATGGATGGCAGAGTGGGGTTTGAAAAAGATACCAAGAGAAAATATACTGAGCACGACAAGAGACAGACAGAGCCAAGTGGAAGTTTATGATTGCCTACATTCTGAAGGGACATGGCACATGAAGAAGAAGCAGTGGTTCATAGATTAAATCTAAGTTCTACTGAAGTGATTTTAGAGAGACGTCATCATTGATATTTGTCTATATTTCTGAGATGAGGTATTGTAATTACTTACATTATTTAAATTGTATGGACTGCGGTCCTCATCTTTATTGCCATATTCACAATGTTGAATATGGCAGTAAAGATGAGGACAACAGTCTGAACAATGTAAATAATCATCACAGATGTCTCATAAGAAGATTTAGAGAATTTGACCCTGGTAGGATATAAGAGGCAAGAAGAAAAAAAGAAAGTTACCCCCACCCCTAGTAAGAGTGACCGACCTAATGATCTTATATTTTAATTGATTTGTTTTTATAAAGTATTATTTCTTTCACTGAATATGACCGACAAGGAAGATTTAATTAAATTTTATTTTATTATCTTCTCATGTTTGACTATAACATAACAACAGCAGAGACATAAACATCCTTGAAAATGGCTATAGAAGTGGCCGAAAGTGCTTGGGATGATAAAAATTATAAAGAATTTTTATCTCTTTCACTCTAACATAATGGAAAATGTTATGATGCTGGAAAAACTTGTCGGCCATAGTCAATGAAAGATGTCTGAGTATACATTAATTACATTCAGTCAGTTAAATGCCATATGGGATACACGTTTGGGTGATCATGTCTCGAAAGAGACATGACTGACTGAGCAGAATATTATCCCGCAGTAGGTTGTCATTGCTTTCTGCGGTAGACTGGTTGCCGACCAAGGCTATAGAACCCAATCTGTCCTGTTATTTAGCCCATAACTGGAAGGAAGAGACGGATTAATACCTTTCCCAAGAGTATTTGTGCGTAAGTGAATGCAATGAATTCAACTGGAATTCGAACTTGGCTCCCCGATTTCTTGTTTCTAGCCAATATTCACTGCACCACAACTCACATTACATTACACAACCTTTTTAAATTAGATTTTAAAGAAAATCTAAAGATTCCAGCCCCTCATAAGTAAAGGGGCTGGAATGTTTAGGTCAGAATATATATATATATATATATATATATTTTTTTTTTTTTTTTTTTTTTTTTTTTTTTTAATCGTGTCACCCCAAGCAAGGCATTCCACTGCCACTGTAGCACAAGGGATTCTATAGAGGGATTGGGTATAGGAAAAAATGTCAGAAGGAGGGTGATAGATGACTTAGGATGTACATAGGGAGAGAGTTGAAGAGAGTGGAAGTGAGTTAGTGTGTTAGGAGGTGTCTATTGACCTTACATTTAAACTCCTGGAGGTTGTAGCCATCGGGGAAGCAAGCGTGCGGTAGGGAATTCCACAGGTGGGAAGTGCGAAGAAAGAAGCTGTTGGAGTAGAAATTGCGGTTACATTTCATCGGTTTCACTGTAAAAGGATGGGACCTAGTTGCCAATCTAGTATCTCATGCAAATTCACATCTAGGTGGCACCAGTGATTTAAGTTCATCAGAGCAGAAGCCATGAAAGTATTTATAGAAGAGGCACAGGGATGCTACATCACGCTACAGAGAGATACTGCAGGTGGTCAGCCAAGTCATTATCAATCACATTACAGATTCTTTGCTGTATTTTGTCAAGAACCCCGAGGAGAATAGAAGGGGCACCCGACATGATGTGGCAGCAGTACTCAATACACGGGCGGATGGTGGATTTATATAATTGCAGGATAGATTCAGGCGGAAAGAATTTCCGGGCCCTGCACAGAGAGACGACTTTCATAGCTGCGGATTTAGCAATGGATTCGACGTAGTCATTCCACTTGGGGTCCACTGAGAGTGTCAGGCCTAGCAGGCGTAGAGATTTACTCTCTGGGGGGCAAGCCTGTTCCATGCTAATGGGAGGGAGGTGTGGTTGTCTGTGGTGGTTAATTGACAGCAGCTTCGTTTTGGAAGAATTGAATTTTACGAGCCATTTCTTACCCCAATCCACCACGGATTGGAGGTCCTTCTTAAGCTCGGCAGTGAGGTTTGCCTTGTCACCAACACCAGATTTTTGATCGAGGCGAGAGTAAACCGTGGTATCATCAGCGTACATGCCTACTTGTGATCTTATGGTATCGGGGAGATCATTGATATAGATTAAAAAGAGCTTAGGACCTAGGATAGAGCCCTGGGGTACACCCGCGTTTGTAGGGTAGTTCTGGGAGGCATGTCCGTTTAATACCACCTTCAGTGTGCGGTTAGAGAGGAATGACCAGATTAAGTCCAACAAAAGTCCAGTTATGCCATAGCTTTGCAGTTTCCGTAGAAGGCTGGCATGCCATACTCTGTCAAATGCTTTAGAGATATCCAAGGTGACAGTTTGGGCTTCACCATTCTTGTCGAGAGCCTGGCATATATACTTGGTGATGGTCGTTAGCATATCAGCAGTGGACCTGGTGAAGCGGAAGCCATACTGTTTGTCTGAGAGGAGCCCGTGGGCTGTGAGATGCTGGACGACCTCGGCATTGACAATGGCTTCGAACACTTTGCCAAAGATCAGAAGAAGGCTGATGGAGCGGTAATTTGCAGGGTCTGAGGGTTCACCAGTGTTCTTGAATATTGGAACCACAGAAGAAGACTACCAACAGGCAGGAAAGCAGGAGGAAGATAGGCAGAGGTTGTAGAGCTTAGAAAGAATAGAGGAGAGTTCAAGGGCACAATTCTTCAAAACTATGATTGGGATTCCATCCCCACCACTCGCTTTGTGAGGGTCCAGTTTTGAGATTATGCTAAAAATCAGCAAGGGCATGATGTGGACGTCATTCAATTGGGCCTCAGTTCTAGATGGGAAATCGGGTGTATGGATTCCAGATGAATCCAGAGTAGAATTGGTCAAGAATCTACAGGCAAAGCATTCAGCCTTGTCCGCTGAGGAGGTGAGGACCTCAAACTCGTTTATTAGTGGGGGTATTGAGGTCTTACTCTTGCTAAGCACGCGTTTGCAGAGGCGCCAGTAGTCTTTGGTACCGAACTTGGAGGATGCTATGCGCTGCTTCATCCTCGCAGCAAACAGCATCTTAGCTTCGTTAAGTATCTTTTTACACTTATTACGTGCTGAGGCGAAAAGGCGCCTGTTTTGGTCCGACACGTGGCTACAATAAAGTCGGAAGAAGTGATTCCGGTGGGCAATGGCAGCCGAGCAAGTGAGCGTGAACCAGGGAGACGAATGGGATTTAAGCTGAAATTTCCTGGCAGGGATAAATGCATCAATACCAGCCTTAACCCAGAAAAACATTGTTCCAAGGGACGTCTCAGAGGAAGTCACGGAACGAATCCCAGTCTGCTCTTTGATAGCAGTAGGATATTCTGTTGGTCTGGGTTTCTTGGGTAGGGGTGGAGTGGAATGAGATGTTGACAGAAACTACATCGTGGTCAGAGTTTCTGAGAGGGCAGAGCTGTCTGGTGGAACAAGAATTTGGGGTGGAAGTGAAGCAGAGGTCTAGTAGAGAGTTCCTTCCATTAGGGCTATTGGAGAAATGCGTGGGGAAGTCCACCACTTGCGTAAGGGATTGGGAGATCGAAAAATTAAAGGTGTGGACACCAGCAGGGTTGGTTACAGAGTTTTCCAGCCACTTAGTGTGGTGGGCGTTAAAGTCACCAAACATGAAAATATGGGCAGATGGGTGTGAAGAAATGGCCTTGTCGATATTGTCAGAGATACTGTCAAGTACCGAACGGTCAGAGGAGGAGAGGGAGCAGTAGAGAAAGAAGAGATAGCTAACAGAGCTTAGAAGTGACAGACGGAAGCACATGAAAGACTGGTCCAGGGATTCGAGAGATGTTACTTTAGCTAGGGGGAGGTGTTCACTGACATATACACCAAGCCCATGCATATGGACGTTGGAGTCCTTCCTGAAGAGGGGAAGGTAACCAGGAACATGGAACTCAGAGGAGGGGATAGACGGGTCAAAGTTAGTTTCGCATAGGGCTAAGATATCAGGTGAGTTAGTTTAGAGGAATGCTTCTACGCTATAAAATATGTGCGGATACCGCGTATGTTAGTGAAAGAGACACAGACAGGTTTGGGCGTTTTCCGAGTAGCTGGTTTGATTTTGGTATTTTGTTTGTTTTTTTTTTCATGGTGTTTTGGTTGAGGAGAGAGGACTAGGGCAGAATCAGTTGGTTACTATTTGCAGCCTGTGAGGAATGGAGACTGGCACAGCCTGCAGCATAATGTGGCCTCGGGGTTGCCCACCGGCGGTTCATGAAGGGACGCCCGTCCATGCGCGATATGGCACTACAGGAACCCCGATATTATTCAACTGTTGATCAGAGCAGCCTCTCAAGATGCTACGCAAGAGTTCGGGCTCCTAACTACCAGTCAGAAGCAGCAACCAGGAAACTGCCAACCCGGTACCCTCAGAATGGAGAGACATTGCCACCACACTCACTAACAGCAAAGAGCTTCCAATTGAACTACCACTAAGACCGAAGGAGAAGGTAGAAGGACTGGGAACCCCTTCCTAAACAAGAAACAAGGTGATCACCTCTACTCCTGTTCAATAGAAGGAGGTGGAGTCTGGAACCGGGCGATAGTAGGTACTATTTACTCCAATTTAGGGAAAAAAAAAAAAGTAGTGAGTTAACTAAGTTTTAACTTAGTTAAAAGTCCAAAGAAATTTCTTTGAAAATATAAAAATAAATAAATAAAAACCCCAAAGCAAGGAGGCTAATTTTTTTTTTTTTTTTTTTTTTTTTCCCAAATGAAGCATGAATGCCAAAATGTGAGAAAGAAAAAAAAATACAGATTTAAGAAACAATTCATACTCACCATGCAGTTTCACACAGGAAATTTGAATTAAGAAAGTTCCACTAACTTCAACTCTTGCTTTTCCCAAAAATTAAGATTGAGTTAAGCTGCTTGGTAAATTTGAATTTGAAGAACAGACCATAGAGATTTCACAGGGGAGGGGTAACAAGTGACCAGTCACTGCCGATACCCTGGCCAGGATAGCTTCGCATAACAGAATATATAAAATAAATAAAAACCCCAAAGCAGGGAGGCTAATTTTTTTTTTATTAAATAATTACGGTATACTAAGTTATATAGTAGTTAAGAAAACCAAATAAGTATTGTGTGGGTTATTTATTTTAGTAAAATAATTTTTAATTTTAAAGTTATATTGAAGCATAAGTTTTGAATAAAACATTGTAATTAAATAAATTTAAAAGAAAAATAATTTACCTGGGTAAGATACATAGTGGGACCTTATATTATTTCAATGGGTAGACAATATTTTTTAACAGCAGGTTGGATTTTAGTTTGTTTTTTTGTTTTTTTTTAATTAGATTTTTTTTTTTATCTAAAGATTCCAGCCCCTCATAAGTAAAGGGGCTGGAATGTTTAGGTTAGAATTAGCATTAAATAATTATGGTATACTAAGTTATATAGTAGTTAAGAAAACCAAATAAGTATTGTGTGGGTTATTTATTTTAGTAAAATAATTTTTAATTTTAAAGTTATATTGAAGCATAAGTTTTGAATAAAACATTGTAATTAATTAAATTTTTAAAGAAAAATATTTCTGTTTACATAAAATGGTCAATTTATCTCTTCAATTCACGAGTTTTTTATTTTAGTGAACCTTAAATCTGCAGTTTTTCATTCAGACACAGAGGGCAGATATTGTAGAATGACTTTGAGATTCTTGTATTTTCCAGAATTTTTCATTTTACTTTGGAGGCTTTGTTTGTATCCTTTGACTTTCAAAAATACAAAGAAAGGGATGTTTGGTTTTTGGTATGTGTTGTTTTTGAAGGAAGTTAAATGCAAATACCAATGCTATTTAAGTGGTCCAAAAGTCAGTCAGTCAGTCAGTTAAGTGGCATACATGATATATGCTTGGGTGATAATATCTCAAAAGAGGCATGACTGACTGGGCAGAAGATTATCCCGCAGTAGGTTGACATTGCTTTCTGTGGTAGACTAGTTACCAATCAAGGATACAGAACCCAATCTGTCCTGCCCTTTAATTCATAGCTGGAGGGAAAAGAGACAGATTAATACCTTTCCTAAGGGTATTTGTGTGTAAGTGAATGCAACAAATACAACTGA
Organism: Ascarosepion bandense; assembly: GCA_037127315.1. Lineage (NCBI taxonomy): Eukaryota > Metazoa > Mollusca > Cephalopoda > Sepiida > Sepiidae > Ascarosepion > Ascarosepion bandense. The sequence goes on along the minus strand of JBBBDQ010001603.1, from coordinate 2,960,274 downwards.
AATTCAAAACTCATTTCTCCAAAAGTTCATGGACAGTAAATGATAACATTTATTTTGAGATTATATATACAATTATATTTACTGATACAGTTCTTACATTGACAATTATATATATATATATATATATATACACAGGGTGGTCCAAAAGTAGGTGAACAGTAAACAGTAAATGATAACATTTATTTTGAGATTATATATACAATTATATTTATTGATACAATTATTACATTGACAATTAAATATATATATAGGGTAGTCCAAAAGTAGGTGGACTGTAGATGATAAGATTTATTTTGAGATTATATATACAATTATATTTACTGATACAGTTCTTACATTGACAATTATATATATATATATGCACACACACACACAGGGTGGTCCAAAAGTAGGTGAACAGTAAACAGTAAATGATAACATTTATTTTGAGATTACATATCCAGTTATATTTACTAATACAATTATTACATTGAAAATTAAATATATATACAGGGTAGTCCAAAAGTAGGTGGACAGTAAATGATAACATTTATTTCAAGATTACATGTACAATTATATTTACTAATACAATTACACTACTCAGTTAATCAGGTTTCATATGCATTTGACTTTTTAAACAATAAATTGAACAACTCAAAAATAAAAATACCAGTGTTTCTTCTTTTTCTCCATATCTCATTCTCTGATGACGCTTTAAAAAAATTGAAAAATGTCAGATTGATAAACATTTTCTATTTATTCTTTATCCTACCATTCTCTCAGATTCTAATCAAGTATATATATATATATATATATATATATATATATATATATAAACAAAGGGAAAATTTATCTTAGACAATTTGCTTTGTCCTCTGATGGTCTGTATATTGTGGTGATACCGACCAAACAAAAGCGAGAAACCGGATATTGGCTCTCTCACAAAAAAAAGGCAAATGAATAAAACTCATCATGCGCATCCAAGTTCGCGCAGAAGTTCCAGTTGAAAAATCAAATTAAATCAAATATCAAATTTCCATTTCACGAGCCTACATGAATTTTATTTACCAGCCAATGGGAAGCCCGGAATCAAATACAAGTGTGAAATTCAAAACGAGCTTCTGATCTAAAAAGCAGATATAAAAAGCATCATCAGACAGAAGGACCGATAGGATAGAGTTACCAGTGCCTCCCCTTGACTTAAGTCGAGCAGCTACTCTGCTGACTTCTTTCCTTCTCCCTGTCTCAAAAGCACTTATTGACCTCTTCAAAGATATCCACACAAACCAACTTACTGACCTTAGAAGTGACAACTTCAAAATGAACATTCTCCACACTCCTAAGCCTTTTATCTTTCTCAGTATTATATTTTCCATGAACATTCTCACCTCCGTTGGACCTTTATTTCAAGTATTGCTTTAATTGTAAAACATTAATTGACATGTGTATATATATATAAATGTTATTTTATACTCAAATTACCTTTCTTGATTTTATAATAATTTTATGAATTATAGTGGGTTATCTTCCACAAGGCCAAATTCCGTTAACCTGCAATGGTATACAATTACCCTTCACTAGAACAGAATCCTACTACAACTAGAAAAAGAATAAATAGATAAGATACCCGCTATAATATTATGCTTGCCTTGATAACGTGCCTCAGATGATGAAATGCACCAGCTAACATAAGTTTTCCTTTTGCTTTTATTCATTTTGTCATTTTACAGAAATACTCTATCTGAATCTTTTACACGGCCACACACACATATACATCAAACCTAAACTACTGATGATCAATACAGTGTATGAATTCATTGCCCAGTACATGACTGTGTTTTTTGTCACAAATCAATTACTTATAATGGGCATGCTACCACCTCTTGGAGTAGATGCCTTACATGTCACGTATCAAACCAAAGTGCAATTAAAAAACATTTACTAACCCATAATTTGCAAGAACCCTTAAGGAAAATTTTGATCGAAAACACAAGAATTCTATAAAAATCACAATATCTGAAACATTTTGCTATTCAAGAGGCACTATATATCAAACATTTCTTTCCTGCCATCATGATGTCCATTATTTAATCATGGAAATGGAGTGTTGAAAGTTTTTTAAAACAGAAAGATGCTAATGCAAATTCCATTCATGCACAGCACATGAAAGTTTGGAATGAACATTCTTTTTCAAAAACAAAACAACACAAATTCCTATGTAACAGTCAAAACATGAGGAAAAATAACTACAGCAAAGTCATAAACACCCTTGAAAATGGCTATAGAAGTGTCTGAAAGTACTTAGGGCAATAAAATTTATGGACAATGTTTATATTCCTTATCACTAACAAAATGAAAAAATGTTAGGATGCTACAAAAACTTAGTAAAATATTAATTTAATCTTTCTTCTTGGCTGCATTTAATGAAAGACGTTTGAAAGAAAAGTTGCCGCCCAAGTATTAATATATATATATATATATATATATATATATATATATATATGTGTGTGTGTGTGTGTGTTTATGTGTATTTATGTATTGTTTAAAATTTGCTGTGTTTATATGACAAAAGTGCTCAATATTAAAGATAAGTGTTTTTAGTTATAAACAGTTTTGACATAAGAATCAATGCTACATAGTGACTATATTTTACTTCTCAAGCAGTTTACAGACTATGTGTTATACGTGCTTTAATGCACTATGTATCAGTCAGTTAAGTGCCATACATGATACACACTTTGGGTGATCATGTCTCAAAAGAGACATGACTGACTGGGCAGAAGATTATCCCGCAGTAGGTTGCCATTACTTTCTGCAGTAGACTGGTTGCCAGTCAAGGCTATAGAACTCAATCTGTCCTCTTATTTAACCCATAACTGGAGGGAAAAGATGGATTAATACCTTTCCCAAGAGTATTTGTGCATAAGTGAATGTAAGGAATTCCACTGCAATTTGAACTCGGCTCCTTGATTTCTCGTTCCGAGCTGATATTCACTGTACCACAATGCACATTCGCACTATGTATAAGTCACTGAAAAATGAATAGAAATTAGGGGAAAAGGCTACTGGCTATTCTTAGCTTTTCTATTTAGTGTTAATGCTATATATATATAAGCTGGGTCAATAAGTAAGTAGTCTGATAGTAAAAAAGTGTTTACTATACACAGCAAATATTTATTCTTCAATAAAATCTTCTTCAAGATTGGTGTATATCAATCATGCAGATTAAACATTATACAGTGAAAATTTAAGATCAAAATTTCAGCTAACAGTTACAAGTCAAATGAAAGACTTATTGATTTACCCTCACACTTTGCAATGTTCTTTGCCTGTAGAATTTTGTTGTTTTCTCATAGTTTTTTTTTTTAATATAACTTTCTTAATAATATTTTTATAAGTGAAACTTGCAAGTATACGAAAAAAAAAGCATATATTGTTCAGTTAAGATTGTTTTTAACAAAACCTATTTTCAATATTCATTCCCACATCTGTGCGAAAATTAATTCTGGCTATCACCGCTAGACAATCATCATATCAGACGAAGTGACATGCCTCTATCCTTTAAAGCAGACATTTCATTTACACATCTTCGCTTATATGTCATCTGAGGAGCCTACTTATCAAATATCTAAGAAAAAATTCTAATGATAACACAAAAACGATTTGTGAATAGCAATAAAAAGGAATAAGAAAAATACACAGAAAAGTAAAAAAATTCATTGCTTGGAGAATAACAATAACTTTTTTGCTCTAAAATTAAAAGTGGGAAATCTATAAAAAAAAAAGAATGTATTGATTGTTTGTCTCCCTTCTTTCTAGACAAAATGTCTCCTGTTTGTCAACAAAGCTGATCCCATTACACCCTATATTTGGTAATTTTTTTTTTATAATAATTTCACCCCAAGCAAGACAAGACTGCCACTGGTGTGTGGAGGGTTATATAGAGAGGAAAAACAAGATACAGGGGATGCCAAAGAAATGATAGAAGGTTGATGGGATTTAGGAAGGTAGAAGCTGGCAATTAACATTGCATTTAAACTTTTGGAGATTGTAGCTATAAGGGAAGCAAGTATACAGAAGGAAGTTCCACTGGCAGGAAGAGTGAGAAAAGAAACTGTTTGAGTAGAAGTGATGGTTACATTTGACTATTTTGATGGTGAACAGGTGGGACCTAAATGCCAATCTAGTAGCACATGTAAATACATGTGGTCAGGCACCAGGAAAAGAAGTTTGTCAGAGCAGAAGCTGTGAAAATATTTGTAGAAAAGACAGTGGGAAGCTACATCCCATCAGGGAGAAAGTGACTGAAGGCAAGCTGCCAAGTCTGGCTCAACAACATAACAGAAATTATTTTCCTTTTATATGTGACATATATAAAATGCAAGATGTTTGTGTGTGTCTGTCTGCCTGCCTGTCTGTATGTCCTTTATACAAATCTACAATTTTTTATCTGATTCTCACCAAACTTCACAAAAATATTCTTTCGGCTTCCAGTCAGGTCATGGGCTACTTATTTTTTTATTTCCCCCTGATATTGGAAATCGATACCCCAATATCCAACCAGGTCTGATCAAGATCAGGATTTCAGCCCTTTTATCGTGGTTCTTGCTGCAGAATTTGCTCTAACTTGGTAAAATTATTGTTTTTAGTCTCAAACATTAGTAGAACTTCTCAGATGACTCATTTTTGTTATTTCCCCTAAAGTATGTTCCTCTATCTATTTATTCAAGCTATCTATATATATAAAAGGCAAGATGTTTGTGTGTGTGTGTGTGTGTGTGTGTGTCTGTCTGTATGTCCTTTATACAAATCTACAATTTTTTATCCGATTCTCACCATTGTAGAAAGATAAAGGGAAACCATGTTACATTGGTGAGAAAGAAAGCAGGCTGCTAAGTCAGGGTCATCTACATTGCAGATCCTCCTTTGGATTTTATCAAGAACCTCAATTTTAATAACAAGAGCCTCTGACCAGACATGGTAACAGTATTCAGTGCACAGACGAATGGTAAATTTATAAGTGTGCAAAATGGATTCTGAGAAGAAAAAAGGTTATGACCTGACACACTGACCCAACCTTCCTAGCAGTAGATACAGCGGTAGATTTGTCAGCTGAGAGTGAGGCCAGCATCATCCATACTGATGAAGGCTAGGAAAGTTTCTCTATAGTGGTTAAATGAGAGCAGCTTTATTTTGGGAACTTTAAAATTTACAAGCCATTTTCTATCCCATTCCAAATAGATTATGAATTTACACTAGTGTAATTGACAGTGGCTCGGACTTAAAAATTAGAGAACCGAGTTTGAATTCCATTTGAGTTCATTACACTCAATGAAGGTCTACTGCATAAAGTAATGGCAAGCTACTGCGGGAAAATCTTCTAACCAAGCATGTATCACAAATGGCACTTAACTGACTGATACTTGAGAGCAGCCTTTGAGATTTCACTTACTTGATTGACTCAGACGATTAAAACCTTAATTGGGCAATTAAAGTTTATTGTTTTACTCACCCGGTCGATTAAAAATCTGGCAATGAAATGTATCCGTTCAAATATAAAAAATCCCAACCTAACTTTTACAACCCAAAAGTATGTTATTGAAGATATTACTTAGAATGACCTACAATGACATTATTGAACTCTTTGATCTCGCTTTTATCGTCCCGGTCAGTGTAAACAATTGTTTAATTAAGACTTCCAGAGTGGAGCCAAAATGTCTCAGTCACCCAGATTACTTATGAAAAGTAATAACGAACATTTGAAAGAAAGAAAAAAAATACGAATACTTCTTTCAACCACTCACCGAAAAACAAATTATACAAGTTAGTAATTTTTTTTATAAAAAATCGTTGAGAAAATCAGATTTGTTATTTTTCATCATCTATGAGATGGAGGTTGTAGTCAAACAGAACAAAGAAACTACGATCGGTACCTCCACTCAATTGTCAAAAGAAAAAACAAAAAAAAAAGCAGCATATCATGATGTTAAAAGGGTCCAAACTTAATACAAAACAAAGTTTTATCATCAAAATGTTTATCCTATTATTACGAGGAAAGATCAAATTTTGTTATTATTTTTTAAATTTTTTAATCCTTTTTAACACATTCGAAATTTTAATTAAAATTTCATTTTTTGTTTTCCGTCAGCGATTCACTCTATGTTTACATAAGGTGACTATTAAGAAAATGAAGTCGGTCAAGTAAAATGATTTGGACGGGGGCAGTAAATTTTCCCTGGCTCTCAACCACCGGTTGAGTGCTATCTTTTTCAAATCTCAACAGCTGCTTGAGAGTAAAACAAAGATGTTTTTAAAGAGAAAAAAAAAGATGTTTTTTTTTCTTTTATTTCTTGACTCCTGTAGATGTTGATGCACCATAGCTAGATATCCCCATTCTTTTATTTTGACCTGTTATAAGTTGTCTGCCTCTTTTTACTGCCAAGCTCCAGCTGTTGTTCATATTTTTAAAGCCATTTTCACATGACTGAAAGCTTAATGGTTGCCACCATTAAGAGGTAACTTTCTGTGAGTTTTCAACAATTGCTGCCATGTTAATTCTCTACGTTCTGTTTAAAACTGTCTGGCTGCAATACACTCATCATCTCAGCATCATTTTAATGACGAAATTGGTTTGCTTTGTGCTTGCAAGGGAACAAGGGGTACCACACTCCGATTCAATCATTTATAGACACTTTCATAGTAGAAGTTAAGAGTGAAAAAATAATTGCATTTGAATCACTTAGAAACTTAAAAGCCATGTCTTTAATACCATGTTTCTATGCGTCTAATGGGCAATGCTACATCATAAAAGCCAGCAAATGAAATAAAACTTAGAAACAAAGGTGAAAGTGAAAGACAGTGTTGCAATCTCTGAGTTAAATACCAAACTTGTTGCAATTATCATTAAAATGCTTGGTTAGTGAAGATATTTTGACAAAATCACTCAATAAATATGCTTTTCACTAGTCTCTAAAGTTTTCATTATATAAACAACACTGTATATTATAATAATTTTCACTAGACAAAGAAGAAAATCAGTTTTTATAAATGAACAAAATTTAAATGAAAAAAGTCTATTTGGATATTATTTACAATCAGCATGATACAAAATTAAAAGAGAAATGTGATAATTATGATGAAACTAGCAGTATAGCCTGGCATTGCTCAGGTGTAATGAAAGCTTTAAAACTAATCCATGGTCCTGGAGCTCAGACTCTTTGGACATTGGCACGAAAGACTAAAAAGCAATAGTTGTTTCCAGTTAAAACGAAACCGTAGACTGAAAGAAAAATGAATGGATGTAAATCAAATTTTGATTTTCTGCTATCAATATCAAATAAGTTTTTTTTGTCGTAAACTGAATTTTGAAGGCTAAATAAGTCCTCTGAGTAAATGGTATCATGGCTGAGACTAAGAACTACAATTATACCTACTTAGGGCCAAATCCGAAGCAAAAACTAAAATAAAAGGGCTGAAAATATACAGACATACAGGCAGATAAACAGACACACACACAAACATCTTGCCGTTTATATATATATATAATTGATTTTCTGCACTATTGTAAGAACTGCTACCTTCAAACTTCTGAATATCATTTCTTATGCCTCTGTCTATGAGTGTATCAGATTTGATTAAAATCGGACCACTCCTTCTATAACTCGATTTTTTTTATTATTGATTTTTTATATTTATCGGGGGTACCTCGACACAAAACCTAGCTAAGAACACTCGCAGGCGCTTACAGTACAACTGTGTAAATTTTCAAGAAAATCGGTTCAGCCGTTTCGGAGTCTATAGGTAACGGACACAGACACACACAGACAAAGTTCCATTTATACATAAGTTTAGATTTAGATAAACTTTAGATTAGATTAGATTTAGATTTCGTAAATCCTCTAATAAAATAATCAATCAATCAGTCACACTGTTTTTATAAATGAATGAATTTTCTTTGGATCCCTTTTGTAATCAGCATGACTTAGAACAAAAAGAGAAACATGCTAATTAGAAAGAAACAAGGTTTCTTTAGATTTAGAAATTAAATATAATGATGTGCGTTGTGATGCAGGAGATATCAACTTGAACCAAGAAATCAGAGAACCAAGTTCGAATTCCATTTAAATTCGTTACTCACTTACAAACAGATACTCTTGAGAAAAGTATTAATCTGTCTCTTCTTCTTCCAGCTATGGGTTAAATACCAGGACAGATTTGGTTCTGTAGCCTTGTTTGGCAACTAGTCTACTACAGAAAGTAACAGCAATCTACTGTGGGAAAATCTTCTGCCCAGTCAGTCATGTCTTTTTTGAGACATGATTACCCAAGTGCATGGTATTTAATCAGTTGATTGATAATGAATAAGAATGTCAAACTTTTGTAAAATTTGAAAGGGCTTATATGCAGAGTGAGGTAGGATGTTGGCAGTATTTTATTTATTTTCATTTTTTTTTTAATCAGGTGGGAAGTGCAAGAAAAAAAGCTGCTAGACTAGAACTTGCGGTTACATTTTATTTTTTATAGTTGTAGGTTTTCTGTGGCAGTTTCCTTCTCTTAGATGTCTAAGCTGAGTGTAATTGTCTACTTCATCTTCCATGGAATATTTCATCAGCATGGATTAATTATAGGTTATTTATCTATTTTGTTACTGTTAACTTTTAAACTAATATAAATTCTATGAACCTTTTATCTTCCATATTAATATCACGTCAACTTACTACCAAGTAAGAATTTGGGTAACAATTGTATTTTGAGTGTGATGTTATGGGTAAGTCATGTAACTATGCAATAAAAGGATGATAATAACAAGAGTTAAAGTCATGAATAAAATAATTACTTTAATATATTATAATAATAATAAAATGATTTTTTAAATATATTGTAGAATTTTTTTTTTTTTTTTTTTTTTTTTTATAAGCGTTTCACCCCGAGCAAGGCATGTCACTGCCACTACTGTGCAGGGGGCTACGTAGAGAGGAGAAAGGCTGGTTAAATATAGGACATAACAGAGGGTGGGTGATAGGCGGGTAAGGATACTGAGAATGAGGGTTGGGTAGATGAGAGTGTTCTGAGAATAGTTGGGAGTTAGTGTGATAGGAGGTGTCTATTGACCCTACATTTAAACACCTGGAGATTGTAACTGTCGGGAAAGCAGACTTGTGGAAGGGAGTTCCACAGGCGGGAAGCGCGAGAAAAGAAGCTGTTGGAGTAGAATTTACGGTTACATCTTATTTGTTTAACTGTAAAAGGGTGGGACCTAGTTGCTAATCTAGTATCTCGTGTAAATTCGTGCTTGGGCGGCACCAGTGATCTAAGCTCATCGGAGCAGAAGCCATGAAAGTACTTGTAGAAGAGGCACAGGGAAGCTACATCATGCCGGTGTGAGAGCGGCTGCAGCCGGTCTGCCAAGTTAGTATCAACCACGTTACAGATCCTCCTTTGTATTTTGTCAAGGAGCCCAAGGAGAGCAGCAGGGGCACCCGACCAGATATGGCAGCAATATTCAATACACGGGCGGATGGTAGATTTGTATATGTGCAGAATAGTTTCAGGTGGGAAAAATTTTCAGGCCCTGCACAGAGAGCCGACTTTCATAGCAGCAGATTTGGCAATGGATTCAATATAGTCATTCCATTTGAGGTCCGCCGAGAGTGTAAGGCCAAGGAGGCGTAGTATACATATAATATAGTAATAAAATGTTTTTTTAATATATTATATAAATAAAATGATTTTTTAAAAATATATTATATAAATAAAATAATTTTTTTTAAATATATTAAAGAAAAAATAATTTTTTAATATATTAGAGAAATAAAATAATTTTTAAATTATTTTGGGAATAAAATATATTTTTTACATTATCATGTAAATAAAATAATTTTTTTAAAGTCTTATGGGAATATATTATTTTTTTAAATTATACTCAAAATAAAATAATTTTAGTAAAAAAATTTAAGGACATAAAATATTTTTTACATTAATCATGAAAAAATATTTACTTAAATTTTTAAAGAATTAAAATAATTTTTTCATAGCAATGGAAATAAATATTTTTATAATCATTATAGAAACAATGTTTTAATTATGATGAAAATAAAATAATGAAATTATTATGGATAATTTTAATAAAATTTTAAAAACGTATTTTGGAAATTACTTCAAAAATATGTTTTTTGATTATTATAGAAATAAAATAATGAAAACAATTTTTTCAAAGTAACGAAAATAAAATATTTTCTTAATTATTATAGAAATAAAATAACTGTTTGAAAATTTATTGAAACTAAATAATTTTTTAAAATTAGGATAATATCTTTTTTAAATTATATCTTTTCAAATACCATGTCTCTTCAGGATATAAGTGATCATGGCTCTCCACAGATTCCCTCTTTTTATCATCTATGTACTGCCATAGCTTCTTGGAAAATATAGTAGAGTGGTTTCTCATAGTCTCCTCAAACTGGGGTTAAAAAACTAAAAGTAAAGATTTAAAAAAAATAAATTCCCAGCAATAGATTTTTCTAAATAGAAAAATTGCTCAAGCTCCCAAAAAAATTAAATTTCAGCATTCTTCTTCTTTTATGTGTCATGTCTCTTCAGAAGGTAGACGATCATGGCCCTCCACATTTTCCTGTTCCTTTCAGCTTTTAATAAGTTTTGTTTTTTTCTATTTCTCACAAACCCTGCTCTATTTAAGCCCATCAAGAATGTTTCATACTGCTTGTCTTGTCCCTCTTTTCCTCAATCTGTTCCTCATTGTTGCTCACATGTTCGGTTCATGGTATCCTCAGCATCTTTCTGTATAACCAAATTTCTGTTGCTTTTTCACTGCCATATACGAGGACAGACATCATATAACAGTTCCGTAATCTTTTCTTTGTTTCTAAAAAAATTGGCTTTTCTTTGGAAATTTATCTTTGGCCATCCCAATACATCTTCTGGTCGCAGATATTTAACTTTTTGTACTTGTTTGATTTTTGCAACCTTGATTGCATTTTTGGCTCATCTTTTTGTTGATGAACATGCATTTCTTTCATCTTGTACTTTATGCTTAGTCCTTGGTTCTTGCTTTCCTTTGTTACCTTCTGTAGGAATTTTTGTAATTTCCTTTCCATGTCTGCTATCAACACTGTGTCATCTGCATGTCTTATACACTACCAGCCATTATTATTAGGCCACTCCAGTTTAAAAATACGGATGATATATTTCATACTATTTTTAGTATTTATTGCCAAGTGGATAATTCTAAATGGAAATAGAATGGTTCTTTTGTTATTATTAATTTGCAAAATCTTACAAGGCAGCCAGGAAGCCTTTGCTTTGGTCAACCAATAAGAAGAGACTAGCATGGGGAAGAGATCACAAAAACTGGACACCAGAACAATTCATTTGATGCATATATTATTGTGCAGTATTAAAAAAGAACAATTCGATTTTCATTTGGAATTATCCACTTGACAATAAATACTAAAAATAGTATGAAATGCATCATTTCTTTTAAGAAACTGGGGTGGCCTAATAATTACGGTCATTAGTGTACTGTTAAGATTATTGTCACCAAGACCAGCAATAGATTTTTGTAAAAAGAAAAAATTACTCAAGATCCCAATAAGTTTAAATCCCAACATTAAATGACCCATAAGGAGTTGACATGCCATGAAACAAACAAATATTTTTGGCTCATCTTTTTGTTGATGACCATGCATTGATTTTTGTACTTCATACTTAGTCCTTTCTTCTTGCTTTCCTTTGTTACCTTCTGTAGAAGTTTTTGTATTTCCCTTTCCACATCTTCTATCAACACTGTGTCATCTGCATATCTTATATTGTTAAGATTGTGGCCACTAATAATGAATCCTGGTAGAATTTTTAATTCTCTCAGAATTGCCTTATTGTTTAAATTAAAATAATTTTCCATTCTGTGTCTGCTACCAACACTGTGTCATTTGCATATCTTATATTGTTAATATTGTGGCCACTAATAATGAATCCTGGTAGAATTTTTAATTCTCTCAGAATTGCCTTATTGTTTAAATTAAAATAATTTTCCATTCTGTGTCTGCTACCAACACTGTGTCATTTGCATATCTTATATTGTTAATATTGTGGCCACTAATAATGAATCCTGGTAGAATTTTTAATTCTCTCAGAATTGCCTTATTGTTTAAATTAAAATAATTTTCCATTCTGTGTCTGCTACCAACACTGTGTCATTTGCATATCTTATATTGTTAATATTGTGGCCACTAATAATGAATCCTGGTAGAATTTTTAATTCTCTCAGAATTGCCTTATTGTTTAAATTAAAATAATTTTCTATTCTGTGTCTGCTACCAACACTGTGTCATTTGCATATCTTATATTGTTAATATTGTGGCCACTAATAATGAATCCTGGTAGAATTTTTAATTCTCTCAGTATTGCCTTGCTGTATAGGTTGAATAAATCTGGTAAGAAGACACATCCTTGTGTTACACTGATCAGTAATTCATTTATTTCTCCTTTCAAAGCATAATGAATGCTTCCAAGCAGCAGCAGGAAGCCTGTCTTCCTTCTTTCCAACTTGTATTGCCCCAACGAATGAAATATAAGAGGGTGAAAAATTTTCATTCCTCATTTTGACTTCTGATGCTTGAAAAACCTCCTTTAACTGACCAGTGAAACCAATAAATTGTAAACGCAAATTCTACTCCAGCAGCTTCTTTTCTTGCTCTTCCCACCTGTGGAATTCTCTTCCACATACTTGCTTTCCTGACAGTTACAATCTCCAAGAATTTAAATGTAAAGTCAATAGTCATCTCCTGTCTCACTAACTTACATCCTCTCTCTCATGCTTTTCTACATCCACCCCACTCTTATCAGTACTCTCTTCCCTCTCCTACTCTCTTCCTGACACCCCCTGCAACCTCTCTCTCCTCAACATTCCTCTTATGTAACCTCCTGCACAACAGTGGCAGTAAAATGCCTTCCTTGGGGTGACACGATTATAAAAAAAAAAGTAAAGATGATACCAACTTCAACTTCTACAGACCATAATTAATTTCTACTAGATTTTTTGTCTATCACATATATTTTCATATATTTTACATTATTCATTTTTTATATTTTCTTCTCACTTTCCTTCACTATTAACATGTCTGCTATCAACACTCTCATCTGCATATCTCATATTGTTAAGATTATAGTCACCAAGACCAGCAATGCACTTTTGTAAAAAAAAAAAATTACTCAAGCTCTCAATAAAATTAAATTTCAACATTAAATGAGCCATAAGGAGTTGACATGCCATTAAACAAACAAATGAATATTCTAACCACAGATAAATAAGCTTTCAGCGCTTTAACAAAATATTCATGTCAGAGGATGGCTATAAATTTTTCAAAAATTGATTAAGTTTTTTCGTAAATATCAGTTGACAACTAGTGAGTTTAGGTGATTTATACACTACTAGCCATAATTATTAGGCCACCACAGTTTTTTAAAAGAAATGATGTATTTCATACTATTTTTAGTATTTATTGCCATGTGGATAATTCTAAATGAAAATAGAATGGTTCTTTTGTTATTATTACTTTGCAAAATTTTGCAAGGCAAATAACGACAATTTACCCATCGCACCCTGTAGATTTAATATTATATATATACACACACACACACACACACACACACTACTGGCCATAATTATTAGGCTACCCAACTTTTTAAAAGAAATGATGTATTCCATTCTATTTTTAGTATTTATTGCCAAGTGAAGAATTCTAAATGCAAATAGAATGGTTCTTTTGTTTTTATTACTTTACAAAATCTTACAAGACAAGGAAGCAAAGATGAACTCGTCCGAATCACCCTTATTTTTTTTTATTCTTTCATTGATGAAACTGCAATATAGGTAATTATTAGATATCTATCAAGTCATTTGATGCACATGTTATTGTGCAGTATTAACATAAGAACCATTCTATTTTCATTTACAATTATTCACTTGGCAATAAATACTAAAAAAATAGTATGAAATACATAATTTTTTAAAACACTGGGGTGGCCTAATAATTATGGTCGGTCATATAGGTCAGTCAAATAGGTATATCAGTATATCAAATAGTAATGTTGCAATATAGATATGTCAAATAGATATTTCTCATTATAAGTATGTTAATATCATTTGATGAATTTAGTCAGTTTATTTTTTTTAAGGCTTATCCAACACCCAGAACATGGGTGCAAAGCATAAAGATAAAAGAATTTAAAAAAAAGATGGAACTTTATCATGGAATGATTATCTTTTTGAAAGTTTTTGTGGAGTAAGTAAAATATCCTCAGTAACACAAATGAACTCGGCAAGATGCCTTAAATATAGAAATGAAAGATAGTTCAGGATCTAAGTTCTGATAGAGTCTGACAGAGTGTACAAACAGAGTCAAGACATAATATTCTAAATGTTAGTAATGAGTTATAACAATGACAGAAAGAAATAAAAACTAATGCAGAGTCGGGAAAAATAACTATTTTGCCGTGGTACAATAATAACAATGATGATGAGAAATTAGAATCACATTTGTGTAATTTTCTTTGCTGTGCATAAAGTAAAAGTAAGCATATTCTTATATGTGGAAGATTTGTTAGCCTAAATGGTAAAAATACAACAACAGCAGTTGTTGGAACTCCAGAAACAGCAACAAACATTCATTGAAATGATTCAGAAGAAAACAAAAAATTCTCCAATTTCTTTCACTCCAGACAAAATGGTAAATGCCATAGCTGAATTCACATGCAGTTCAGATGATTATTTTAAGAAATATGATATTTTCCTGATTATTAAAGAAATATGATCAAATTTAGAGAGACAAATGCAACAACTGGGAAAATTACAAAAAACAAGACGTCTGTTGAAAAATAAGCACCAGAAGAACATGAAAAGTACTATAATTTTGTACTACCAAGAAAATCAGGTGAAGTTTACTTTGAAGAAACAATAAATATTCTGAATAACAATTTCGATGAAAAAAGTTTGTTATTCAATACTTGTTGGAAGTATATGAATCTGACAAGACAACTATGATTTTAATCACATATGCTAGAATTTTTAACGAGGAGTGTAAAAGATTCTAATTAAATGAGCTGACGCCAAATATGTTTAAAGAATTAATTTTCATTTAAGCAATATTTCAAGTGAAAAATGAATCAAGACATTGAAAAAGTAGTAAAAGCCTGCAGTGATTGTGCTCTGGCAGCATTATCAACTACCATGAAATTACAACTTTGGTTTAAGTCAGATTCTCCATGATCAAGATTGCAC